>QEOT01005047.1:122934-214799 GCA_003123785.1 Pterocarya stenoptera | reverse complement strand
AACTTTCATGACCTTTAGTTCATTTGTTGTGAAAGAAATTATTTGGACTCGCCCGTGCTCAGTATGAAAATCTATCTATTTCTGTAGGAATCATATGTGGACCAATCTTGCTGTTCTTGACATCAATCAGAGGAGACCTAGAAGTGGCACTAAACTTCCCTCATATATTCTCCCCTGGCATTCAGGTGCATGTTATATCACAGAAAGAATGCTATGCTTAGATGTTTTAAGGTGCATTATCGACAACAATGTATGGTTTTAGTTGCCTCATCTGTGATGCATATGGTTTGAATGGATTATCAATTAGCTATCTTACCTATTGATCTAATACCCAATCCTCTGCTATAAAGATCCAAATCTGGTATATCTGAGTGAGATTTGTAATTTTTATGATGATAAATTCATGGGGAGCACTTATAATATGAAACTGGAGTAGGAGCTCTTGAATCAGTACTATTTATCAATAATTCAACTTTTGATTATTGGTGGTTCCTGTATCTCATTTGCTTTCTTCCAGAACTCATCTTTTACTGTAGGGCTAGAAGTCTCACCCTTCCATTTCTGTTTCTCTCATTTGTGATAAAAAAAAATGTTGCACTTTGAACTGTAAACTTTCCATCCTTTGTGAAATTCCATATCTGGTTTTCTTCAACCCCCATCTTTTGTTCAAGTTTTAAATTTTGGAAAATGATTTGTAAAAGGTAGAATGTGCAAGCACTGCTAATTTGTAAAAAGTTTGACCCATATGAACAAATTTACTTTGTCATGATGGTCCCACTTCTTTTAAAAACCCTACACAGGACTTGCACTCTAAGGTTAGGTTTGGATGTTGAGATAAGATGAGAATTTTTGAAAATTTTGTGAATAGTGTTAAGATGAAAGTTTAAAATATTATTTTTTAATATTATTATTGTTTTGGGATTTGAAAAAGTTAAATTAAAATTTGAAAAAGTTGAATTGTTTATTATATTTTATATGGGAATTTAAAAAAGATGTAATGATGAGATGAGATGAGAAATCTCATCTCCCCCCCCAAACATAGCCTAAATATGTATCTATATTATTTCAAGTTGCCTATCACAGAATTGTTAGTCAAGGTCGTCCAAAGTTTGGTAATATACGTTCATCGTGTTTTGTGCGAACACTAGGAACAATAATGGATCGTACTTTTATTAGGCTAATTAGGCCCGGTTTGAATGGAGAGATGCTTCCATCCCATCTCAATATCCAAGCACGACAAGTACAAACATTTTTTAATTTCAAATCTTCAACTTTTTCATCTAATTATTATCTGATTATTATAACTTTTCTAAACTTCCAAATAAAATATAAAAAATAATTCAACATTTTTCAAATCTCAAAATAAAAATTATATTCTAACAATATATTAACTTTATAATATTTTTATTCTATTTTTTCTCTCTCCATTTTTTAAACTCTATAAAATATTTAAACTCAAACAATTTCAATTCTATTCACAAACCATCTCTCTATTATCCAAAAACTAGTCGCATATTTGTGTGAAGCCACATTCTTAATTAAATTAATTAATCTTTCTTAGCCCAACGAAAAAATTAATCATGTTTCTCAAAAATGTGCATGTCCATCTGGCTCAATTTAAAAACCTATACAATTCTTAGCAAATTTTACATGTTACATGCTTGGGTACTGTTAGGAAAAGAGAGTCCCCTTTCACCTCACCACAAGAAAATCATGTTTTCAAGATCGCCACAAAACTTCTTATTTGCGGCGATTTCCATGTTACTGCTGAATTCCAGCGTGAAGTTGAAATTTGAAGAGGAAGAATTCACTGTTCACTTTTTTGCTGTGATTTTTGTCATCGCAATAGGCAATTCTAACTGTAGCTGCATTTGCTTTCCGTCAAACAGGATAATCAACGCAATAGATATTTTTATGGCAAAAATTATTGTTGTAAAAAGCCATATTGTCGACGCAAAGAGATGCCGACTTGTTTGTTGCCAATTATTTGCATTAGCCATCAGTTAGAGTTCTTGATTTGGCCATGACACCATTGACGAAAGGGGGATATGGTGCTGGATAAGAATGTAGGAATCCACAGAAATTTTTTAGTAGTAGTTCTTTTACATGCCATAGATGCATAATATCATTAATATTACTACAAGAAATAACTGCTTTTGCCGTGATTTTTGGTTTGTCGGAAATAAAATCGCTGCAATAATGTATTAATCCCGGCAATTTATAAATCGACGCAACGTCCAAACCGAAAGTTTTAAAAAAAACGTGTTGCAACGATTTTAATCAAATCACGGCGAGAACAATCGCCGCAACATCCTTAAAACTAANCCCCCCCCCCCCCCCCCTTCTTTTTCCGTGACTTTTCTCCCGTACACTCCCAAATCCCGATTTCACCTTTCTTCTTCTTCTCCATTTCTCTCTACCGGCCTGCACATTAAGCAAAAACACTCAAAAGTTCTTGCGCCCACGGCTTCCCCTTCCACCCAAATCCACCACTAACGGCGGAGCTACTCCAGCCCAGTAGATTTTCGCGGAAGCAAGTAACCCACTCATCGTCGTCGAACTCGTCATCATCGTCGGCCCTTTTCGTGTGCGAAAAAATGTGCGATTTTTGAGACACCCTAAGCTGCCGTTCGTCATCATCGTCGGCCCTTTTCGTGTAGTTCGTTGGTTATCCAACTCATTTCCATCCCGTCGTCTCCTCCACTCGGTTGGAGTCGATTTCCCAAGGTAATATATATGTTTTTTTTACTTTATGTTCTTAATGAAACCGTAGTACCTTGTAGAAACAGGGGTGATTTGCTCTTTCAATTTGTGCATAAATTGCCTATGTGTTTGTGTCTTTTTAATGTATTTGCGGGGAATTCTTTTGCTTTAATTTAAAATCAATACAAACAATCCGTATGTTAGACTGACTAATAAACATATGGTCTTGATTTTGGGACCGAAAGCATGGGGGCATTCAAAGCAAATCGTTGGTAACAGAATATATGTTTGGCTTTTAACAAGTTTAGGAATAATTACTATACTGTATGTCTGGTTCAGGCCCATGGCCTCAATGGGGAAGAAAAACAGGGTAATTTGTCAACCGAGTAACTTTCTTTATGCCTTGAATGAATGTGGTTGCGATGCATTTGCAGAGCTTGGCATTCAAAGCAACTTCTTTTTCTTTGTCATCATTTATAGTTCTGGAATCTGAAACTGTTGTTTTTATGGTGGAATTGATTTTATGCTATTAAAAGTGTCAACTTTGTGATGATCAGATTCTATTCTCTTGAACCTTTGAGAAACACTGCTATAAAACAATAATAAACTAATGTCACTTGATGTGTTGAAGTCAATTCTGGTATAAAACTGATAGAATCACTAAGTTGGACGTAATGATCAAATGGAAAAAAGATAGATTGATAGAACTTCCCCAAAGTTAAAAACCATAGTTTAAGCTATCTCGTTCTTTCTTACACTTAAAAAGACTAATATCCAACCGAAATATACATATTGTAAACATCATTTCGCACAAGAAAAACTAAATTAATGTTCCACCACCCTCAAAGCCACTCGCTGCATAAGTAGGGAAACACATGATGTTGTCTTTGAATTTAAATTGTTGTGATTTCAAATGTCTACTTTTCCACTTCCCTAATTTTTGAAAGAGTGGTTAATTCATTAAGTCATGTAATCACAGGTTTGAAACATTCTATTTATATGTCTTTTCTGTTGATGTTTGTTAGGAGGGACCTATTTTTAATGTTTTCAGTCAAACCTCATTCTACACCCGCCTGATCTAGCTAGCTAGCATGAAAATGCAGAAAATAATTTCACGGACTACATATATGTTCCAAGGAGTACTTGGATTATAAAATTAATGTTAAACCCAATGATCTTCTTTTTGGTTATATATGTTGAGCACATGATAAATATCAAGACAAACAACCTTTGCATCAAATCTTCCCATACAAGGTACCAAACAAACAAGCAAGGAATTATAATTAAAATAGATGACAAATCCCAATTACTTGTATTTGCTAAACATGGATCATCTTACATCTTTGTTTATTACTTATAGCACGGATCATCTTCTGTTTAATTTATTGCTAATTAATGATCATACTTTCTATATATATATATATGTTAAATGTAAAAAAGGTTTACATGACTAGCTAGGCCTCACCGTGTTCCCCACCAAGTAAGTCTCTACTTCCGTGATTGGCTCATGGGGGTGTGGGACCTGCCTTAGGGCGCCACTTGTCAGCCTGGGATTGGCCTATGGCACGTGCGGGTACTCATCAAAATGATATATACATATATATATATATATTAAATATCTATATATATATATGCAGGCTCTTTTCCATGCTTCTAGCCTTGTTTACTTTATGTATTTTTTTCCTGATTCTTCATTGATAGCAAAAGATCATGATATAAGTATATATATATACAAATATATATATATATATATATGTTTAGGTCATGTGTTGACATATATAAATTATGAAGGACCAGATTTTTATTTAAAAGGTTCTTGTGTCGGCAGCTTGGATTTTTAGCTTTGTTGAATGCATCAATTAAGGTGTTGGAAAAACTGATCTGTTCTGGCTCTTTTCCATGCTTCTAGCCTTGTTTACTTTATGTATTTTTTTCCTCAATCTTCATGGATAGCAAAAGATCATTATATATATATATATAATATGTCGACATATTATAGAGAAATGAATGACCAAATTTTTATTTAAAAGGTTCTTGTGTCAGCAGCTTGGATTTTTAGCATGGAAAAATGCATCAATTCATGTGTTGGAAAAACTGATCTGTTCTGGAGGGAGACATTGCAACACTTCCACCGTTGAAGATAGTCAAACATGATATATTAATCTAAGCACTATTGCTTTAATAGTTTTATATTTTTCTCTTCATGGATTGTCAAAGAACACAATAAAATTTCAGTTTCTCTTGCTTAGGTAGCTGATGGCTGTTGGTTATAGTTTGCCTTAAGCTCTCCCAACTACTGGATTATCAGTATAACATCGATGATGATGATGATGTGTACTGGTGGAGTTGTTGGTGATTTTGACAACTCATTATCGAGATGAGTTAGGAGCAAATATCTCTTAATTATCAAGTGCTAGCTAGCTAGAAGATCAAGACAAGACAAGAAAAATTCCAACTAGGTTTGAAAATTGATTACTGTTAGCTAGCTAGCTTTATTTGGAATCCAAATTCAGATTCCAAACTATTTGTCACCCAGATTCATCAAATAGTGTCAATGTTTTACACTCTCTCCTTTGGTGAGTTCCATCCAAGTAAAGCAATTACTAAAACACAAAAAAATAAAAATAAAAATATTACGCAGGGGTTAGGAAAAATAAGTTGGGGAATTAAGTTTTGAGTTAATGTCTTTGGGTTTTTTTAATGTTTTTGCATGCATGGTTTCAAAGTAACTATATCCTTCATTGTTTAAATGACACATCATGCATATTTTCAACAAACTATGATTATTTATCAGCAAGTCACTAATGAATAAGAAAACTCTAATTCTATAAGATAGAGAAATCAGTCACTTCATGAATTTATAGATATTCTAAACTGCATGCAATAAATTTGTTCTCTATGATTCGAATGGACCATGGTGAGTTTTCTCAAATGCAAAAAGCTCACCATATGAGAAAGTCACATCTATGTTTGATGGGGTAGCGAGCCCTTATAACTGTTTTCTCCTTATTCAAGGACAGGAATAGGATTAGTCTTTTGAGTTTTACGAGTACTTCAATGACAAGAATTTTCCTGTTGTTTATGACTTTTTCTTTAAGTTTATGAATATATCTCAGTGCTTGGGTGCCTTTTTTTTGTATCATCAACGATTATAATTGTCTTTGATAAAAGTGGCAAAACAAGTGGAGGGGAAGTGGGACTAGTGGGTGGTTTGGCATCGGATCATACTTGGTTGTAGTTGAGCTGGAGGGAATTGTGGGTTTTTTTTTTTTCCTCTTTCTTTCCCTTGATCTGTTATCTTTCTTTTGACCTATGATGGGAAACTAGATTCTTGCCAGATGGAGCTTTAACTACCATGAACTAGTTCTTTTAGGCATAATCTTTTTGAAAAGGGTAATTTTAAAAAAGAATAAATATGAGATTATTATAACTTATTCAAAAACATTTGCTGGTATGTTCCTTATGTTAATTGAAAAATGTAAGTAGATACGTAATAAATGTCTGCCAACTTACGTTAGACAATTAGATTATCAGTTGCTAAGTTGAAACTGAATGTCCTTTTTTATCTGATTCCAAGTATATACACATGTGACTTTTATCACTATCATGTCTTCAGACTTGATATCATATTAAAGAGACCACTTTGTGTTATTAGTGAAGACATATATAAACATGCATATACACACACCTTTTCTCTCGTTATGCTATTTATTCTTATATTAAATATCTATGTGCTTATGTACTGATGCAGCTTAACCAACTGGACTAATGGTGATGAGATATTGGTGTGATGAGTTGTTGTTCATGGTTTCACGGACTAACTCTGTCTTCCCTCTGACCAATAACCTCTCTACTCAGTTATAGCATCTTATTTCCATACTACTTGACCATTTCAATAAACAAGTGTTTGAATTTGTTTTTTTTGTTGTTAATTTGATTGTTCATGTCAAAGCCCCATGAAAAAGTAAAGTTCATTGCACTTCTTTTAATGAGTAACAAGAAAATGTTTAGAACATGGTTTGTATCTCAGATGTCATGCAACAAACATTTTGTCAGATATTCAACATTACATTGTGTAGAATGATGGCTGCTCAGTTTTAGTACAAAAATTATTTTCACTATAAGTGATGTTCTGGACTAAATGTTTTTGGCCAAAACAAAGTTTATTTCCTAAGCTTTTACTAAAACATAATGCTTTTGTCGTGTATACTAATTACATGTTGTACCTCATGCTTTTACTTGGTGAGTTGCTGTTGGTGTATATTTACCCCTGACCAAAAAGTATATATAATATGCAGAGGCCGTTTTGAAAACATATCTAGGATTGTTGTGGTGGCTTTTTCTATATTAACCATTGTTTCAAGTACTGATATGAGTTTTATGTTCCGGACAGCTGGATCTTTGCCACTCAACAAACCAGGTGATCCATCAAGTGGAAGATGTGCACATGGTTGCAGCAAAGTTGTGGATGTTCCACCCACCTATATATATGTTTCATCACAATATTGACCATATGGTTCCCTAGCATCTGAACCATAACTATTTGTGTTTATGGAGAGAATTTTCAAAGCTCAAAATATCCTACTTTATGCTTGTAAGAAACATTAGCTGCTCCGATTTGTAGTACGTAATTGTCTTCCATTAATGCACCATATGCCGGCGTATAGATTACTTAAAGAATCTGAAACTGTTGTATTGGATGATTGAATAAAGTTATGCTATTAAAGTTACCAAGTATTGGATGACTTCTTATTTTGGTTTATTATACGATGTATTGTAATAATTGGGAATATTGTATGTTCCTTGGAGCAGGAAATTAGGTACCCAAAAAGAGGATGAAATTTGCAAACTGTGCAACACTTATTTTAGCCCTTACTGGCGATTTTAAATTCGCTCGGAATAAGTTTTAGACTCGATTTTTTCTTATGTGGCGAATATAGTTCGACGGGAAAATATAAATAAATATCAATATATCTTTCCCAGCGAACATAAAATCGCTACAAAAAAATTCGCAATCTATTGCGGCGATTTTAAATGTCGGGAAAACGAAATAAAGAAGATTGAATTATTTGTGTCAAACCATCAACTCGCTGCTATTCTATCTATTGCAGCGATTTTAATTGCCGAGAAAAGTTAATAAAGAAGGTTGAATTATTCGTGTTGAACAATAAAGTCGTTGCTGAAGTCTATTGCGGTGATTTTAAACGTCGGGATTAAATTAATCTCGGCGATTTTAAACGCCGCGAATAATAAATATGATATTTGCGGCGATATTTCAGGTATTTGCGACAGTCCATTTTCGTTGGAAATAATTTTTTCCAATGATTTAAGGCTTGGCAATTTTTTGTCTTTTTCAGCGAAAAAAGTCGCTGCAAGTGGGAGTTTATTGCGACGATTTTTTAGGTTCGCTGGATAAACTTACAAATGAATAAACAATTCTGACGAGCATGCGGCGCTGTATAAATCGTTGGGAAAGAACAAATGCGGCGATTTAAAGGGTTTTTTGCGGCGATTTCATGCACAGGAATAGGGTAATTTTCTTGTAGTGATATTAGATTTTTGGATTTCTCCAGTTACCTTGTAAGTATATTTGATTTATGTTGGATGTTAAATTTATTTTATGTGGAACACATTTGACTAATTATTGTGGTTATGATCATCACTGCTGGGCTTATTCTTTTGGTATTTCATTCGTTTTTCTTTTCCTAACCTGCTTTTTAACTTTATTTTTTTTGTTAAATGTGCTTTTTGTGTCAATCTTGGAAAAGTTTTCTGGTAAGTAAAAGGAATTAATTCTATCTCTTATTACCTATAAAAAAAAAAGGAATTAATTCTACGAAAATAGGCATAAGTCACTCGCTTATAAGTGACAGCCATATGAAACAAAATTGCAAAATACAAATTCTAATCATTTTAATATGCATGATAAGAAAACTATGTAATTCATGGAAAGCATCTGTATAGCAATATATCTAGCTTTGATAGCTCGTATTGTTAATGTACTCACTCTTATATCTTCTTATGTCTCCGGTATTCTGCGGTTAAGAATTCCTTTTATTAGTTCAGTTTATCCTTGATCTTTCAGGTAAGTCCAGTGGCCTGAATACCTTTGGTCTTATGTGGTGCAATGGAAAGATGAGGGTTTTAACAAACTTTCATGACCTTTAGTTCATTTGTTGTGAAAGAAATTATTTGGACTCGCCCATGCTCAGTATGAAAATCTAGCTATTTCTGTAGGAATCATGTGTGGACCAATCTTGCTGTTCTTGACATCAATCAGAGTAGACCTAGAAGTGGCACTAAACTTCCCTCATATATTCTCCCCTGGCATTCAGGTGCATGTTATTTCACAGAAAGAATGTTATGCTTACATGTTTTAAGGTGCATTATCGACAACAATGCATGGTTTTAGTTGCCTCATTCCTGTTTTGTGGTAGTTCTGTGATGCATATGGTTTGAATGGATTATCAATTAGCTATCTTACCTATTGATCTAATACCCAGTCCTCTGCTATAAAGATCCAAATCTGGTATATCTGAGTTAGATTTGTAATTTTCATGATGATAAATTCATAGGGATCACTTATAATATGAAACTGGAGTAGGAGTTCTTGGATCAGTACTATTTATCAATAATTTGACTTTTGATTATTGGTGGTACCTGTATCTCATTTGCTTTCTTCCAGAACTCATCATTTACTGTGGGGCTAGAAGTCTCACCCTTCCATTTCTGTTTCTCTCATTTGTGATAAAAAAAATGTTGCACTTTGAACTGTAAAGTTCCCATCCTTTGTGAAATTCCATATCTGGTTTTCTTCAACCCCCATCTTACCTATTAAGTTGTTGCATATTAATTATAAGCTCACAGACTTTTGAATATATATGTTGAGAATCTTAACTAAGGATATGAACTCAATAAGAAGTGATGATGGATTGGGTTATCTTTCTTGATGGAAGGAAAAGTTTTTGTTTCTCCATCAGTTACAACAAATGTGCAAACTTTGATAGGCTGAAAACTTCTATCCAACGCTCTCTATGTTGAAAAACTGTGATGGTTTACAATCAAGAAATAATTGGTTCTATGAATTAAGTATCAACTATTGTCAAAGATTAAGTATTCTAATGATAGTTGTTTTTCTTAGTTAATTTTCTCCCAAATCTTATATTAGTCGTGGTATCAGAGCAAATTAAGATCCTGTATTGTAGGATTTCCATTGAAGCAAACCTTCCTTCTATACAGCTTTCTGCACTAGATAATATGCACTATAGCCACATGATACAATTTGACAATGTCTTTTCTGGTTGTTAATAACAAAAATCTGATATTGGAACATATAGTCTTGAGTAAGTCTATTGGGAAATGAATGAGATTGAACTACCTTGGGTCCTCGACCAGAGAAGCCTATTGAGATATATGAATTTGAAAGCTATCATTTTCTTGTCTGCTGGATTTAGTAGGCAGTGAACTACCTTGAAGCTGACTTTCCTTTATAGGCCTTTTATCTTCTTTCCTTTCATTTACCAACTATGACTTTCTATTGCCTTTGTGATGGATAAAGATTAACGGCATATTTCTTTCCTCTTTCTATATATTGGTTCACCTAAAGCTGTCCATTTTGTCGGAAGGTAACATCAATCACCTAGAATTTCCATTTGATTTTAAGTGATATTTTAATTTCTGTATAAATTATTTCACCTTTCTACTGTATAATTTTGTTAAACATAACCCAACTGAAACTACCTCACACTTCATGCAGACGATTACACTATCATATAATTTTGGACAGTTTCAACTGCCACATAAATCTTTGTGGTGTGTCACATATCAAATCTGAATGATTTGAGCCATTTAAGCAATCCCAAATCTTAGGGAAATCGTTGCAGTGTTGGATCGTGATGTCCTATTTTATCCTTGCCCAAAAAATGGTCCAAACTTTTCCTCTAGGGATAAACTTGATAGACCAGCACAATATTGTCTGCTCATCTAGAGTCAGAGCAGTTTCAACAATTTTGTTGGACAGAAAACAGCTGGTAAACTTGATAGACCAGTACAATATTGGATCACTTACTTGGGATGAGTTCTCATCTGCAGTGAAGAGGATTATTTCTATGCCAACCCAGAAGAGTGTTTGCTACCATCGGACGAGTCATTGAGTAGTACATGACCATTATGTTGCGAGATTCATACATTTATCAGTGTTCTCCTACAGTGCTAGCTGTTTGGGCATAGATAGGTCTCTTCACAGGGTTTAAATGATAAGAGAAGGAACGTGTTATGAAGAGAAGATTATAGGGACGTGTTAAACTTTCAAGAAAGCCCGAGAGATCTATGGAAGCAGCTGGATGGCATCATCATGTTTTTCTAATTGCCAATAATCCATCCAATTCATGTATAGAAGCTACCCTACAATTACAGGGTGAGAGCAGATTGATCTGCATTGTACACCGGGGTGATGCAAATACAGATTTAGTTTACGCAGACTTTGAAGGTTAATTCCTTTCCCTTCAATTTTTGTATTTTTTTTGTTTCTCTTGGATCGGGCTACTGCCACCATTTTTAGATTTTCTTTAGCATATATCACATTTTAATCATCCTCTAATTATCAAGTATGGGACCAAAAAAAAAACTAATTTTTACTCGTAAATCTCACATATGATAATGTGTTGATGATAAAGATAACCAATCTGGCCATTGCAACTTTGGTTGATTCCTTGGCCCTCATTGGTAGTAGGTACTTGAATCATCTAGTGGTTGGGGGAGATCTGTTTGTTTGGTAATATGCACCATTTGCAGATCATATATGAACTACATATTGGAAACAACTAGGTTGATTTTTCATACTAGTTTATTGGGAAAAAAAACATGGAACTTTTCTTCTTTAATGAGAGGGACAGGAAAAAGAAGTGTATTATTGTATAAGGAAAAAGAAGTGTATTTTTAATGAGTGCTGAATGATTGAGTGTGGTCCTCTTCTTGATGAGCTGGCTTGTGTTTGCTTTTATATGGAGAGAAAGGAACATTAAGGACTTGGAGCATCTATTTTTTCATTTCAAGCGGACAGCGATCTCTCTATTTCCGCTAAAATAAATAGATAGTGTTTATTTAAATGTAAAGATATGGGGTGTTTTAGTCATTTCATCTATCAATGGACTCCTTTTTAATTTCAGAGACCAGAAAGGCCTCATATTTTACACTAAATAGAAGCACTCGGGGGGATTTAATTGATAATAAAAAAAGTTGAGACCTTGTTTCTGTGATTTATGGTAACTTTTCAAGGATAAAGACAGGAAGGATAAGGACAGACAAGAGAGGCCCAAGAATCAAAATCTAAGTTCAATGATTCATTTGATGCTTTAGCAATAGAAAAGATTATGATTGGAAATACAAATAAGTTTCTTCTGTACCCAGAAAGATTATGTTTAATTGGGTCCCTTGCATGGTAACCCAACATGTTGTATGTAATGTAGAAAGTAAAAGATTGACCGAATTTTTTGTTATAAAAAAGAAAGGCCAGTGCTAGGGAGCCTGCGTTTTTGTTGCCTTTTGAGAGGGACATTTTGGTCTTCATTGGTCTCCGAACCTTTTGACGCTTGACGAATAGCCCAGCAAAATCTTTGCTTAATATTTAATTATTTGTTTCCTAGGCTTTTATGTTAGTTTGATTGTATACATTTGAATGATCCAAATGTACGGCCAACGTATTGGAAACATCGTATTGAGCAGAAAAGGCTGGAAGATGACACCAAATTGTAAATAAATTATGGCACAAACATTCGTTACAAGGGGTTGTGGCCATTCTGACTCGTCGCCCTTAGATCAAGTACATTCGCCATTAAGAAAGGTTAAGTGATTGTTTTGTGCAAACATGAATTCTATTAAAAATCTAGAGAATCTAAGCTTGATCATTTTTGGTTGAGTTAAGAAAATTACTCATATTTTCGGCGAAAGTGGGGTATTGTAGATTTTTGTAACATTTATTTTTTGGAAAGAACGTACATTACCTTAATATTAATTTTTTTAATTTTCTTTTATAAAAGATCGCTGAAAATAGTGAGAGTAATCCACCAACTTGTGATGGTGCACCTTTAGTGATAATGACTCTCAAAAGTTATAGAATAAAAAAAATCCTCATAAATAGTGTGATAGTTATATATTAGTATTCTCTCGTCGTTCAGAGACTATAAGAGAATATTTGTAATATGGCTCCGCTAAAGGCACTGAATTTACATAGTTGAAACTCCAACATAGAATCTTAGATTCACTTCACTTATATGATCCAACTTGAGGTTGTTGATCTGATTGGCAAAGGAAAAGTGGAGTTGATAGAGGTATATATCCATCTCTTGGCACTAATTGAGTTGCCTTTAGATAGCCATTGATTGCACATTTATTGAAATTTTTCTTGAAAGAGTCAAAAGAATTAGATGGTTAGTTTGTTTGTGATGATGTTTAGGCACAAAGTACTTTGAGCGCATGATTGTTGCTTGTACTATTTTGGCACAAAAATCGAATGAATGTTGCTGCTCCTATTTTTGTGCAATCACCAACAATCTATTCAAAGATATCTAATGTACCTAGTCGTATTTTATTAACGACCTATTGAATAAAATGGAGTTCTTTGAACGCTGTTGATAATCTTAGATCCTAAGAGATATGACGATCTGGTTGTTTTAGATTATTAATTATAGCCTAATGAGAGGTTTTCCATACTAAGAGGTGATGAACAAGGATTTGTGAAAAGTAACTAAGATTTCATGTCTTGTGAGACTGTGTATAAGAAAAATAGTTTCTATGAGTTCTTGTTCAACATCCATAGACAATTAATGAGATGAAAAATACTAAAGAATCTAGTTTTGCTTATACTATTTGGTATTTCCATTATGGTTTGCTCATGGGAGATAGAGGTTGAGATTTTGTTAGAGAATAAATATGACTTACTTGATAAAATGAGTTTGTGATGCGATTGTCGTTAAAAGTAATGATTAGACTATTGTGATTGTCTTTGGGGGCAAAGACCCTAATCGCTTTATCCTTAATGAAAAATAAATGATGGTTATCTCACATGATTTTGTTGAGTACATGATTTATATGAAACCTTGAAATCTCAACTTAAGTTTGTTGAATGAAATTTGTGGTTACCATGTAGATTCTTAATAATCGCAATTGGACTTATTGGCTAGAATCTAAGGTTTATATTGTAAGTTTGACCTTAAATGAGATTCACGATGAGTCGCTGACTTCATGTTTGCGCAAAGAACTTTTATACATAAAAACATAGTCTCTTAGTTGGAGCATGTTTTGAAAAATTACTACACATGAGATTACGCATGGAGAGAAATGGTCATTAAACAACACTTGTGAGTTGTGGTTTGATTATTTTTTAGTTGACCATGTGATTTCTCTCTATCATGGTTATACTCGTCATGCACATGACACTGATGTGTTCTATGATCTTGTGGCGTGACTATAATTTCTTTTTCTTTTTTTTTTTATGTAAGCACACACATTCACCATAGATTTGAGAGTTATGGTGAAAAAGGTATGTCGATAGGCAAAGATCGACTTACTCACATGAGCGATCGCCGTTGGTGCAACAAAAGGGTAGCGAGCAAAGATGAGACAATGTGTCACTCAGTACTTATCTAGAGAAGGATTAGTTGTAAGACACAAAAGATATGCCACCTTAGTGGAAGCTAAGATGAGGTTCATCACGTTTAAAAGGAATGTGCATGGTTATCCACAATCCATGTAGCCTGTGGTTTAGCCAGATGCGATATCCTCTTTGGCACTTTGGATAGCAAGCAAATGGAGGGACTCGGGTTAGGCATTGAGATAGAGATAAGATTAAGATCTGTACGGTGAATTGAGATTAGGTATACGTTCTTTCTTTGGAAAGAGAACTCTACCGTTGTATATATTTTATACTACATATACTTTTGTGACAAACAATAGAGGTGAGTGAATGGATCTCTGCTTTCTCACCGTGTGAGTCCTGTAAGTCATAATTGATAACCTTAATTTATTTATGCCCTTAGGAGATTTATGCCCTTAAGACACCAAAAATATGTCGCCTTAGTGGAAGCTAAGATGAGGTCCATCACATTTAAAAGAAATGTGCATGGTTACCCACAGTCCATGTAGCCTGTGATTTAGCCAGATGCGATATCCTCTTTGGCACTTTGGATAGCGAGCAAATGGAGGGACTCGGGTTAGGCGTTGAGATAGAGACTAGACTAAATCTGTACAGTGAATTGAGATTAGGTATACATTCTTTCTTTGGAAAGAGAACTCTACCGTAGTATATATTTTATACTACATATGCTTTTGCGACAAACAATAGAGGTGAGTGAATGGATCCCTGCTTTCTCACCGTGTGAGTCTTGTAGGTCATAATTGATGACCTTAATTTATTTATGCCATTAGGAGATTTTTGACTATGTCACGAGGTTGATGTTTTAGTATTTGCTACTTTGGCATGTTATCTATGACCATGAATTATGGTCTAAAAAGACATTGCTGGAAAATCAACAGAACTAAAACTAAATGACTTTAGGGTGAAGGGAAGACTATTTGGTAACACATCGATAATGGTGTGTACTCACTACCGGCAAGTTATCTTGCTTCTTGGGAGTAGCAACATAGCTGTGAGTATATCATGTTTTATGGAGATTGAGCATTGCTCTGAGTCATTCAGACTCGAGAGGGATTAGGGATGCTTAGTAAGATGTGACCAAATGAGTCGGGCTATAATGAGATATTTTTAGGGATGTTGCTATGCTGGTCTTCTCTTAGAGAGACTTGATATAGTGCTACTCTCACCGCTCCCAACTCCCGCTGGGAGCTACCGCTATATTGTTTTTTTTAATAATTTTTTTACGTAATGATTAAGTAAGTATTTTTAATGATGTTGTAATTTTTTTATTTTTTTTAAAAATATTTTAAAGTGTTAAAAAAATATATGTAAAATAAAATAAAATGAAAAACATAATATTTTACATTAACGGTAGCTCCCAGCGAGAGCTGGGAGCGGTATAGATAAACACCTCAACCTTGGGAAGACCATCTTGACGAATGACTTAGAAATATTTAATATGCAAAAGACTTGGCACATGTCAATTAAAGTGAATTAGATAATTTGCATTGTAAATTCGCTTATTCTTATATTGTGTTCCAATAACACGCAAACATACCAATTTTGGTGACAAAGAATTCTAAGCCTCCCTAAAGCACCTCATTAAAATTTTTAAATTTTAAAAAATATAAAAATATAAAAATAATTATATGCAAACATATCAATTTTGGTGAGATAAGATGAGAATTTTATAAATAGTAGTAAGATAGTTTGTGAATAGTAGTGAAATAGTTTGAGTTAAATATTTTTTGAGTTTTGGGAAATGAGAGATAAAAAGTTGAATAAAAAATATTATAAAGTTAAAATATTGTTAGAATATAGTTTTATAATAATATTATTTTTGTTTTGAGATATGAAAAAGTTAGAATTGTTTTTTATTTGAAAGTTTGAAAAAGTTGTAATGATTAGTTTGAAAATTTTATATTTGAATTATATTTGAAAATACGATTGGATGAGATGAATGAGATTAGATGAGAATTTTGTGTCTCATCTGAGGCCTAATCCGTCCTTAATTATTTCATGCAAAAATAATAAACTTGGGAAGACCTTGACTGATGACTCAATTATAGTCGTAGACTTTGAGTACTCAATATGAGGTTCTATCGAATTTCTCAATCTCTCTACTTTTCAATCGTCTTCACCTTCTTGATTTTTGATACGTTCATAGCAATCAGCTTGGGGTTTATGTCACCCTATTTGGGACGAGTAATAAGAATTGATTTCAGACTGTTGTTGGAAGCTATCCATGAGTATTGGCCAGCAAGCCTAAGATAGTGTCATGGGAATTTCAAATGGACAGATTTGGTATAGCAGTACATTTTTATGTCAAGTTGTTCTACACCGAATCATAAGGTACAGATTTGAGAGAGTTGTTCTACACCGTATTTGCTCATTTTGATAGTAAGATGAGATGAGATGATTTTAGATGAGTTGAATAAAATATTGTAAGAATATTACTTCTTAATATTATTATTGTTTTAGGATTTGAGAGAGTTGAATTACTTATTATATTTTGTATAAGAATTTAAAAAAATTGTAATGATGAGATGAGGTAAGTTGAGATGGGTTAATTGTTACTTTATGCGGCGAGTTTTTTTTCACTTGCAACAATTCTTTCATCCTAATCCAAGACTTCTATCCAACATGATCTTAAAATTACATTTGTAAAGTCCATGAAGCTAACTATGCGGTGGGAAGTTTGATTTTACACCCATCAATAAAAAGTCAACACATAAGCGGTCTATGTAATTAACGGTAGAAGTGACTTGAGTACAAAATAATCTTCCTAGTCACTCTCTCGCTCTGTCTGCTGAAACCCATCTCTCACCCTTTCTCCTTCCTCAGCTCTCCCTTTTTTACCCCCTCAGTTGCTCTCTCTCTCTCTCATCTCACGCCCATAGATAGATTTGAGAAGGGGAAAGACCCTTTCTAATTGTTGGGCTCGATTTGGAGATCATAAGGAGCTAATACAGCTCACAATTGATGAAGATGTAGTGATGCTGATGGATCTCAGCAGTAGATTGGCAAAGTGGAGGCATCAAGGGCAAGAACTGCTACATGTTGATAAAGATCTAGATGGTGTGTTAATAGCTTGAGTAACAAATTATCTTCGATTTTGATAGTAGATTTTTTGAAGGAATAGACCCCCAGTTTATGAGAAGTTGTTCTTTGAGTTCCAAACCCATTTTTTACCTCATGTAGAGAGATGACCAAGTTGTAAAATGATATGTATCATTCTGTTGTTCAATGAGCACCTGCAACTTGCAAGAATGTGACAACGTTGATATTGCCAGGAGAGAGAGAGAGAGAGAGAGAGTAAATATTAGTGGTCACAAAAAACATATCCACGTAAGTTTGACTCTATTAGTTCTTTTGGAATCAATGGCATTTTGCTTATGTTGGGGCATAAACACACACTCTAAGTTGAGCTTCAATACTTGGATAAGAAATAGTTGATTGTTTTCCTGAGCTTTCGTGAATTGACATTAGCAGAAAAGAAATCACGAAATTAACTCGTACGTAACGCAATATCTATGGTTCAAGCATCTTGCCTGATTGGAATTTGAGGAAGCCTGTTTGGTCAATAATTGCTTGCAGATCTTTTAATCCAGTACCCATATTTTTCATCTAAAGTTACGTTGCGAAGGGGGAACTAATTACAAGTCTCATATATGTTATTAAGATCTCAAACTTGTGATTGAAGAAGAGGAAAACAGAAGACACACGAAAAAGCAAACATCAAAACACGAAACTACACAATTCTAAACCTAGATAGCTTACGAAGGTTTATCACAATAAAATAGTAGCAAGTGGAGATGCCCACTACAACGAAGTTAAACCATGCCTGTCGCCAGTGCAAATTTATGTAGAGAATGGCAACAACTCCTAGCAACATTATCACATAAGACACCGCAAAGCTGACATAGAAGACTTCCAAGTCTATAAAACCACAAGCTTCATCTCCCTCATTATCAGTTGGAATGGTAGATGATGGTTTAGTTTTTGTGCAAGCCTTAAGTAGTGGAGGTCCACACAGGAGAGGATTTCCCTCGTAACTGCTTTCATCAAACATACCGAACTGAGCTTTTCTTTCTGGTGTTGTACCTCTTAAGTTGTTGTGTGCCACTTTGAAGACAGCTAGAGAATTCAACTCTACCAATTGAGGGGGGGATAATACCATCCAAGTTATTATGTGATAGATCCAAGCTCTCAATTTGCTTGAGTTTCGAGAATTCAATGGGGATTGATCCTGTTAAATTGTTGAACGATAGGTTCAACGCATGGATGTTACTCAAATCTCCAAGCTCGATTGGAATTTCTTTTTCTAATTTGTTGTAGGCAAGGTCAATCCCAGACATGTAGTTGAGGATGTCACCTTTGTAGGAGAGAGTATTATTCTTTGTTGAGAACTCCACTTCTTGTAGTGCATCCATTGTAAAAATCAAAGATTCCTTTGTTCATTATCATTGTGGAATGCAAGAATGACAACTTGTCGTATATTCCAAAATATATTTGGAAAGTGCTTGATACCACAGATTTTTCGTAGGTTGGCTCAAGAGTAAAGTTACTCAAGCAAAGAGGTATTTGACCAGAAAAACCATTGTGGGAAAGATCCAACAAGGTTAGTTTTTCTAAAAGGCATAATTGAAGTGGGATTTTTCCACGTAAATAATTTGCTTTCAAGAAGAGAATGCTCAAACTTGAAAGGTTGCCAATCCAATCTAGAATGTTGCCAGCAAGGTAGTTATCTCTAAGATTTAGAGTGACTAAAGTAGAGCAACCCTTGAATGCACTGGTAATTGGACCAGTTAACCTATTTTTATTCAAATGAACATGTGTGATCTCGGACCAGTTGGAGCAAGAGGGTATAGAGCCAAAAAGATTGTTATGGGACATGTCAAAAAATGAAAGGTATTTCAAGTTACATAACTCAACTAGAATGGGACATTCAAGTTGGTTTTTTGTGAGAGCAATTTGTCTCAATGATGGCATGCTCCCCAGCCATCTTGGAAGCATCCCTAACAAATTCTTATTACTGAAATCAATTGCTTGCAAGGCCATAAAATTAGATATGCTATGTGGGATCTCTCCAGAAAAGTGGTTGTTGTCCAAATACAAAAACCTTAGTGACGTTAGATTCAAATTGGTAGGAATTAGTTGGCCACTCAAATGATTTTTGGACAATTTAACGTACTCTAAGGAGGAGCAACCTATTATCAAATTCTCTGTTATTGTTCCTAAAAAATTATTGCTCGACATATCTAAAATTTGTAAGGAGGTCAGATTACCATAAGAAGAAGGAATAACACCTTCAAAGTGATTTTTAGAAATATTTAAAAACACTAGATTCGGAAAAATTAAACCAAAGTTAGTTGGAATTGGACCTTGAATATGATTAAATGAAATATCTAAAAGAGAAAGGTTGGGAATATGATGACTGGGCAGCTGCAAAGTGCCTGTAAAAGAGTTATTTCTCAAATTCAAACGGAGCCAGTTCCAATAAAAAAAAAATGGTCAGCACTTGTACTCTATAGTTGTAGGGTTCCTTTATGTAGCGAGTTGTTTTTCACTTGCAACAATTCTTTCATCCTAATCCAAGATTTCTATCCAACATGATCTTAAAATTACATTTGTGAATTCCATGAAGCTAACTATGCGGTGTAAAGTTTAATTTTACACCCACCAATAAATAGTAGACACGTAAGCGGTCTATGTAATTAATGGTAGAAGCGACTTGAGTACGAAACTGTCTCCCCCTATTCTCTCTCTCTCTCTCTCTCTCTCTCTCTCTCTCTCTCTCTCTTTCCCCCCTATAGACAGATTTGAGATGGGGAAAGGCCCGTTCTAATTGTTGGGCTCGATTGGAGATCATAAGAAGCTAATACAACTCACAATTGATGAGGATGTAGTGATGCTAATGGAACGCAGCAGTAGATTGGCAAAGTGGAGGCATCCAGGGCAAGAACTGCTACATGTTGATAAAGCTCTAGATGGTGTGTTAATAGCTTGAGTCATAAAGTATCTTCGATTTTGATAGTAGATTTTTTGAAGGAATAGATCCTCAGTTTATGAGAAGTTGTTCTTTGAGTTCCAAACCCATTCTTTACCTCGTGTAGAGAGATGACCAAGTTGTAAAATCATATGTATCATTTTGTTGTTCAATGAGCACCTGTAACTTGCAAGAACGTAACAACGTTGATATTGCGGGGATAGAGAGCTCAACAATGGCTTGAGAGGGGGGGGGAGAGAGAGAGAGAGAGAGAGAGAGAGAGAGATTGAACATTAGCGATCACAAAAAAAAACCACTAAAGTTTGACTTTATTAGTTCTTTTGGAATTAATGGAATTTTGCTAAGTTGAGCTTCAATACTTGGATAAGAAATAGTTGATTGTTTTCCTGAGCTTTCGTGAATTGACATTAGCAGAAAAGAAATCACGAAATTAACTCGTACGTAACGCAATATCTATGGTTCAAGCATCTTGCCTGATTGGAATTTGAGGAAGCCCGTTTGGTCATTAATTGCTTGAAGATCTTTTAATCCAGCACCCATATTTTTCATCTAGAGTTAGGGGAACTGATTACAAGTCTCATATATGTTATTAAGATCTCAAACTTGTGATTGAAGGAAAGAAAAACAAAAGACATACGAAAAAGCAAACATCAAAACACAAAGCTACACAATTTTAAACCTAGATAGCTTACAAGTGCCTGTCACAATAAAATAGTAGCAAGTGGAGATGCACACTTCAACGAAGTTAAACCATGCCCGTCGCCAGTGCAAATTTATGTAGAGAATGGCAAAAATTGCTAGCAACATTATCACATAAGACACCGCAAAGCTGATGTAGAAGACTTCCAAGTCTATAAAACCACAAGCTTCATCTCCCTGATTATCAGTTGGAATGGTAGATGATGGTTCAGTTTTAGTGCAAGCCTTAAGTAGTGGAGGTCCACACAGGAGAGGATTTCCCTCGTAACTGCTTTCATCAAAGGTACTGAACTGAGCTTTTCTTTCTGGTATT
Organism: Pterocarya stenoptera; assembly: GCA_003123785.1. Taxonomy (NCBI): domain Eukaryota; kingdom Viridiplantae; phylum Streptophyta; class Magnoliopsida; order Fagales; family Juglandaceae; genus Pterocarya; species Pterocarya stenoptera. The sequence continues at coordinate 193,442 of QEOT01005047.1, read as the reverse complement.
GTACCCCTTAAGTTATTGTGTGCCACTTTGAAGACGGCTAGAGAGTTCAACTCTACCAATTGAGGGGGGATAATACCATCCAAGTTATTATGTGATAGATCCAAGCTCTCAATTTGCTTGAGTTTCGAGAATTCAGTGGGGATTGACCCCGTTAAATTGTTGAACGACAGGTTCAATGCATGGATGTTACTCAAATCTCCAAGCTCGGTTGGAATTTCTCCTTCTAATTTGTTGAATGAAAGGTCAATCCCAGACATGTAGTTGAGGATGTCACCTTTGTAGGAGAGAGTATTATTCTTTGTTGAGAACTCCACTTCTTGTAGTGCATCCACTTGGGAGAACATATACTCTTCATTAAAGTATCCTTTGTACATTATCATTGTGGAATGCAAGAATGACAACATGTCGTTTATTTCAAAATATATTTGGAACCTGCTTGATACCTCAGACTTTTCATAGGTTGGCTCACGAGTAAAGTTACTCAAGCAATGAGGTATTTGACCAGAAAAACTATTGTGGGAAAGATCCAACAAGCTTAGTTTTTCTAAACGGCATAACTGACGTGGGATTTTTCCATATAAATAATTTGCTTTCAAGAGGAGAATGCTCAAACTTGAAAGGTTGCCGATCCAATCTGGAATGTTGCCAGTAAGGTAGTTATCTCTAAGATTTAGAGTGACTAAATTAGAGCAACCCTTGAATGCACTGGTAATTGGACCGGTTAACCTATTTTTATTCAAATGAACATGTTTGATCTCGGACCAGTTGGAGCAAGAGGGTATAGAGCCAGATAGATTGTTATGGGACAGGTCAAAAAATGAAAGGTATTTCAAGTTACATAACTCAACTGGAATGGGACCTTCAAGCTGGTTTTTTGTGAGAGCAATTTCTATCAAACTTGGCATGCTCCCCAGCCATCTTGGAAGCATCCCTGACAAATTGTTATTACTGAAATCAATTGCTCCCAAGGCCGTCAAATTAGATATGCTATGTGGGATCTCTCCAGAAAAGTGGTTGTTGTCCAAAAACAAAAAACTTAGTAATGTTAGATTCAAATTGGTAGGAATTAGTTGGCCACTCAAATGATTTTTGGACAATTTAAGGTAGTACAAGGAGAAGCAACCTATTATCAAATTCTCTGGTATTGTTCCTGAAAAATTATTGCTTGACATATCTAAAATTTTTAAGGAGGTCAAATTACCATAAGAAGAAGGAATAACACCTTCAAAGTGATTTTCAGAAATATGTAAAAACACTAGATTCGGAAAAACTAAACCAAAGTTAGTTGGAATTGGACCTTGAATATGATTAAATGAAATATCTAAAAGAGAAAGGTTGGGAATATGATGACTGGGTAGCTGCAAAGTTCCCGTAAAAGAGTTATTTCTCAAATTAAGAACCTCCAACCTTGTATAGTTTTCTAGCAACCATGTGGGGAACTGTCCTGCCAAGTTGTTGTGAGGGAGTTGTAGTACTTGCAAGTCGAACTGATAATGAAGGAATCTAGGAATTATTCTACCAGCCTTGCAGCGTGAACAACTGAAAGCCTTTAATTGGAAGCTTGGAATCCATCTTTGAGACAGAGTTTCATCAACGAAGTTGTTGCCATCACTAAATATGACCTCAAGCTTTGAGAGATTAAAAAATGAGGAGAATGTGATTGGGTTGAAGTAGTTATGTGATAAACCAAGGTACTCAAGTGACTTCAAACCAGGTAGAGGGGAGAGATCAATGCTTCCATTAAAGCGATTTGAAGAGATATCAAATATTCGAAGTTGTGTCATGTTTGCCAAACATGAAGGCAGTATCCCTTCAAAATCATTATAGCTGAGATCTAACTCTCGTAGATTCATTAGCTCACACAAGCCTACAAAATAAAACGAGTAATAATTAAGTTCTACCATTAAGAGATTTTATCTAAGGAATATTTTGCGAAAATAAGGCTTTCTACCTTGAACGATGGGCAAACTTCCATTGAGTCCACAGTTTGATATTGTCAATACATTAAGGGAAGTCATAACTCCAACTTTACTGAGGAAGCTTTTGTCAATGTAGGAACCATCCAAATACAACTCCTGTAGTCCTCCCAACTCTAAAACGGCAAGGTGTGTTTAATTAAGCGAAGAATTTATATAGATTAACACCAGTATCCTAGCTAGACAGCAATATTAAAATGTGTTCCCTAGGATATAGCATGGAGTATCAAATGGATGTAACCTTAGAGACTAATTACCTGAGATTGGGATATTGATTGGTCGATCTAATTGGTTGTAACTCAAATGTAGTTCCTTGAGCGATAAGAACTGACCAAGGGATGACAGGAAGCTTTCATTGATGTAATTCCAACTGAAGTCAAGCACCTCTAGCTTGCTCAATCCGGATAATCTTTGAAAATCTACAATTTAGACAAGTATAAACTGATTTCTATTGCATAATTAAAAAAATAAAAAATAAAGAAATATAAACAAAGCATCCAGATATTGCATTATAACTCAAATGTCTTGAACGGGAAGAAACAGAGGGGCATTCAGATTAAGATACCAAACTTCATCACTATTGTAAGAGACCTTCACATAGCTAAGATGAAGCTCTTAATGTTGTCTCACACAACACGTTGCCAATCGTAGCAAACTCCATTCACGTTTTCTGTTTTACTCTCAGTACTGTCAGGTGTCTAAAATGTGTTCACTAGGATATAGCATGGAGATTAATTACCTGAGATTGGTCGATCTAATAGGTTGTATCTCAAATATAGTTTCTTGAGCGAGAAGAACTGACCAAGGGATGACAGGAAGCTTTCATTGAAGTAATTATAACTGAAGTCAAGCACCTCTAGCTTGCTCAATCCGGATAATCTTTCAAAACCTACAATTTAGAAAATTATAGAAAATTTAGACAAAAAACAATATTGCCTCACACAACACGTTGCCAATCGTAGCAAACTACATTCACGTTTTCTATTAAAATGTGTTCACTAGGATATAGCATGGAGATTAATTACCTGAGAATGGTCGATCGCGTAAGAAGCTGTCACTCAAATATAGTTCCTTGAGCGATAAGATCTGACCAAGGGATGACAGGAAGCTTTCATTGAAGTAATTCCCAGTGAAGTCAAGCACCTCTAGCTTGCTCAATCCGGATAATCTTTCAAAACCTACAATTTAGACAATTATAGAAAATTTAGACAAAAAACAATATTGCCTAGCTACCTACTCTGTTTATGATATAAACATACCTTCATTTGGAAGCCATCCAGATATTCCATTCAAACTCAAATCGAGGTACTTAAGCTCTTGAAAGGGAATAAACAGAGAGGCATTCAAATACCAATTTTCCAGATATGTAACATAGCCAAGATGAAGCTCGATTACATGCCCTGTAGTGTTGTCACACACAACACCTCCCCAATTGCAACAATTTCTCCCTTCCTGAGACGAGTTCCAAGATGTCAAGATATCAACATACGAGTAGTTCACAAAGGAAGCTTTGAGTCTCAAGAGAGCTTCTCTCTCCTCCCTCAAACAAGCATGAATAGAAGATAATTGAAACAAGGCCGCCAACATTAGCCACCACTCAAAAATTCCAAACTCCATTTCACGTTTAGGTGTATAAGCGAAGTTGTTGTTAAAGAGTTTATATAGACACCTCAACATTGACCGATAGACTTAGAAATTAAGGCCAAAGACTATAAAATTTTTATATATTAAATTATTTCAAGCAAAAATGATAAACTTGGGAAGAGTACTCAATATCATGAGGTTCTATCCAATTTCTGAATCTCCCTACTTTTCAATGAGCTTGGAATTAAAGTTGAGATGAATTTTCAAAATAGAATTGAATTAAAGTTTTAGAATTTTAAATTACTGATCATTGAAATATTTCCTCAATAAAAACAGTTGATTTAATTAGATAAGAAAAGAAGCATTGTCTCTTGGTAAGTTATATTTGTTAACCAAAACATGATAACCTTAAAATTTGTTAGTATATTTTAATAAATAGATTTTTAATGTCCAATAATTGGGAGTTAGTAAGTTATATTGAAACAGATCCTCTGTTTTTGAAAAAGAAAACGTCTTTTTGGCTTTTTACTTTTTTAGCCTTGATTTTGTTCTCCAATTGAGGTTGGTCGCCTGGAGAGCTAAGGCTTGATTTTCTTTTTTCTGTAGTCTAATTATCCATCTATTCATCTTTTGTGGTGCCTATCTTTTTTATCTCAATACGTGGATGCGGTCTTTTATGCGTTCGAATAGAGAAGTAACTGAAAACTTGAAAACTTGAAATAGAAAATATTTATGTTTTAGTATTGTTTGGAAAATAAATATCTAAAAATACTTAAAAATATTTAATAATAATATCTAAAAATATTATTAAAAATATTTAATAATATCCAAAAATACTTAAAAATATTTAATATTTAAAAATATTTAAAGATGAAATTTCTACCTATGTTCATGCGAGGATGTGGACCATAATCGCAACCGGATGGCTGATAGTTATCAAATCCACACAGCCACGCATAGTACCAATCTACACCTTCGAGATTTGATCATACGTGGCAATCAGCTTGGAAAAAAAATCAAGTTTTTTTATTTCAAAATCTATTTTATTCCTAATTTAGAATTTTAAATTATTGATTGAAATATTTCTTCAATAAAGTTTTTTTTTTATATTTAATTTATATTTTTCATAAAATTAACATATAAAAACAGATTATATGAATTACGAACTGCACAATTATTAATTTATTTATTTTTTTATGAGTTTTCTTGATTTAACAAATAAACTAGACAAATTTTCTACGAGCTATTAGTGGATAAGGTAAAAGTAGTACTCACTATCAATTTATAAGTTGGTCTAGCACATAAATATTTAATTAAATAAAATTAAATGTAGAATTGAGATTCAAACTCAAGACCTCTCCATTGAAACCATACGATTAAATTACTATTTATTCAAAAATTTTAAACTAATTAAAAGTTCAAATTAAACATTTATATTAATATTAACAATTAAAATTTTTACCTCAAGTTATTAGGATTATTTTTTTTTGCATTAGTATTAATAAATGGATAACGATAGGGGGACTGATCCTTTTACACCCAGTCTATTGAACAGTTCCAAATTCATTTTTCATTTTTTGCTTTTTTTTTTATTTTAAATATTTTTTTTTTAAATTTACAAATTTATTAATAATCATTTCTTTAATCATTAAATAAAAAATTTTTAAAAACATAAATAAATTCTCCGTCAAAACTAGTTCATGTATCGTTTTCTTTAATAAATTTCTATTTACTAGAAATTAGTAAAAATTCAATGATGAGACTAGAAATAACTATAGACAGAATCTCGAAGTGTACATATAGTTTGGTTTGGCTGCAAGGAAAGGAGAGCATTGACTCCAAGTCTTTAGCTAGCCCTATCACGGAGTCGTCAATCATGTCTTCAAGGAAAGGGGAGCAATAATCCAATTATTATAATTTTTTAAAACTTTCAAATAAAACACAAAAATAATTTAATTTTTTTTAAATCTCAAAATAAAAATTATATTAAAAAATTATAGTCTAACAATATTTTAACTTTATAATATTTTTATTCAATTTTTTTTCTCTTTTCCCAAAATCCTATAAAACATTTTAACTCAAACCATTTTATTACTATTCACAAATTTTTTTAAAACTTTCAAATAAAACACAAAAATAATTTAATTTTTTTTAAATCTCAAAATAAAAATTATATTAAAAAATTATATTCTAACAATATTTTAACTTTATAATATTTTTATTCAATTTTTTTTCTCTTTTCCCAAAATCCTATAAAACATTTTAACTCAAACCATTTTATTACTATTCACAAATTATTTTACTATAATTATTACTATTCACAAATTTCTCATCTCTTCTTAACATCTAAACAAGGTCTTAGTCTATTTGTAAATCACTCCTTTTGGTTTAAATTATTTATAATTTTCACAATTAGTATGCAAATTTTTATAACCAAGTCCTCTTGTCTTTTCTACCGTCAATTCATCTATTTGAAACTAGTTTAACCAATCAGAACTTGACACATGACATATAAATGCCAGGTCAACACCCTTACAAAAAAAAAAAAAAAATCTAAAAATTAGAATAAAAAAATATTTAAAAGAATCTATAAAATTAAGATAAATATTTTTGAAGTCATGTAGATATTTCTGCATGATTGTTTGCTTGTATAAGTGAATTCGCGGTGCCATAAGTTGTTCCTTGTAAGTTTGAGAATTTGCTTAGCATATCGATCGACCTATGGTACTATATATATGTATATATTCACCAATAGTATGATAATTAGTATTGTCTTCTCCCTATTTTAATAATGTTATTGATGCCAAAGTCTTGAGTTAGTCTCTTAATCTATGTTTTCCCGGCAAAGAAATAAAAAAAATGGGGTAATTGATATCTTTTGTTCAAGTTTTGAATTTTGGAAAATGAATTGTACAAAGTTGCACTGCTCATTGTAAAAAGTGGGACCAATATGAAAAAATTCGCTTTATTATGAAAAATCCTACATGTTAAGATTATGTTGGATAGTACGTAACCTTGGATTAGTACGAAAGAATTGACACAAATGACTATTTGCCATTAAAAACAACTCGCTGCAAAAAGCAACACTACAACTACAGAGTATAAGGTAAATTTATTGGAACTCTTAATGACAACATCTTCCAACAAAGCAAACTTTAAAAACAACTCTCTCAGCCGTCCCCCATTTTATTTCAACTCACTCGCTCTTACCGCTAAATCTTGTAGAGCTCACACACCGCATCGGTGGCACGTGAACTTCATGACACGCTGGTCGGATGATAATAGTTCTTAGCTTATCTCATAGATCTACATATAGTGTACCGCTTGTAGTCATTTGGTGATCGGGAAACGGTAGATCGTAGATTTTTCAACTCAATGGAAAAGAAAATAAGCAAATAAAGTATAAAAATTGGTTAGAGGAAAAGAGGAGGCCGCTCCCTCGCCCTGGACAATAAAAAGAAGGGCTCTTGGTTTTCTATAGGGAAGTGAGAGAAAAAATATTAGAGAGATCTAGCCGCACTTATTAATTCTTCATAGGAAATAAGAAAGAATTCTACAGTTTTTACAAAATATATAAATAAATACTCTAGCCCCCAGCCCGGGCCGCTTGATATTTGGCAGAAAGCTGATCTTAGTATGCCTGACATATATGTAAAGGTAAATTTACAAGAAAAATAAAATTAAGAATCAGGTCATAATTAGAAATAAGCGTACCAGATAAATAATTTTAACTAGCCAAAACCAAAATATTATGGAAAGTAATACGTACCCACTCTCTGTGGGTACCAATTGTACTTTATTTATTTATTTAATGGTTAAGAAAATATTTTTTAATGACTTTTTGAATATTTTTAAATATTAAACGGGTCTAAAAAAAATGTTATTGGAACACTGATCAATATAAGAATAAGCGAATTTACAATGCAAATTATGTAATTCACTATAATTGACATGTGCCAAGTCTTTCGCATATTAAATATTGCTAAGTCATCGGTCAAGATGGTCTTCTCAAGGTTGAGGGGTTTTATCTCGGTCCTTTTTTCGATCCTAGTAGCATTGTCTAAGAAAGGGACTAGATGCAAAATTATGCATTGGGCTATATTGGTTTGATGGTTGGCTGAAGTGTGTGTGTGACCGAGTCTTTAAAATTTGTGTGGTCTGAGTTTAAAGTAAAGGGATAAGAAGAGATCAAGTGTAAATTGGTAGTCCCAACGAAAAATAAAGCCACTCAAACGTAAACTACACGTTCGAATGATAATGTATCTTCAATTCGTCAGGTATTAATGCCATTGTCCTATATGCAAGACGAATTGGAAAAAGAAAACGCCTGGAGAAACGAAAAATAAAGCTGAAACCACTCAAACGTACACTAAACGTTCGAATGATAATGTATCTTCAATTCGTAAAGTATTAATGCCATTGTCCTATATGCAAGACGAATTGGTATATGTCATTTCTTCTCAAAAATTTTCCAGATGTGTACGTGCATATATATGGTTGTAAGCCTATAACTAATCACCATCAATACTCCAAGTGCATGGGCAGGTCAATTATGCTATTCATTACTCATAATTCAGATTTCAAATGTATTTGTTGGTGAGTCGTGATCATGGGTTCCCGAAACGTGTTGAAGATAATATCAAATCATTATCTTGGTTTGATTTTCATAATTATCAAATCACTTTGATTTGATTTTTATAATGTTTAAGATATTCACCTTATCTTATCTCAATGTAAGAAAACTCACATTTTCTCCCCTCTCAAGTCATTGTTGAGCTCTCTAACCCCGCAATATCAACTCTGTCACATTCTTGCAAGTTATAGGTGCTCATTGAACAACAGAATGATACATATAATTTTACAACTTCTCGTAAACTGGGGGTCTATTCCTTCAAATACTCTACTATGAAAATCGAAGATAATATATGACTCAAGCTATTAACACACCATCTAGATCTTTATCAACATGTAGCAGTTCTTGCCCTTGATGCCTCCACTTTGCCAATCTACTGCTGAGATCCATTAGCATCACTACATCTTCATCAATTGTGAGCTATATTAGCTTCTTATGATCTCCAAATCGAGCCCAACAATTAGAAATGGCCTTTTCCCATCTCAAATTTGTCTATGGGGGAGAGAGAGAGAGAGAGCGAGCAACTGGGGGGTAAAAAAGGGCGAGCAGAGGAGGGAGAAAGGGAGAGAGATGGGCTTCAGCAGATAGAGAGAGTGTGTGTGTGACTAGGGGGAGACATTTTCACACTCAAGTCGCTTCAACCGTTAATTACATAGACCGCTTACATGTTGACTTTTTATTGGTGGGTGTAAAATAAAACTTCACACCGCGTAGTTAGCTTCATGGAATTCACAAATGTAATTTTAAGATCATGTTGGATAGAAATCTTGGATTAGGATGAAAGAATTGTCGCAAGTGAAAAACAACTAGTCGCATAAAGCAACACTACAACTACATAGTATAAGTGCTGACCATTTTTTTTTATTGGAACTGGCTTCATTTGAATATAAAAATACTCTCAATCCATCTCAATTTATCTCATCTCATCATTACAATTTTTTCAAATTCTTATACAAAATATAATAAACAAATCAACCATTTCAAATCCTAAAACAATAATAATATTAAGAAATCATATTCTAATAATATTTTATTCAACTCGTCTAAAACTATCTCATCTCATTTTACTATCTAAACGAGCAGATTTTAAAAACAACTCTCTCAAATCTGTACCTTATGAATCAGTGTAGAACAAGTTAACATAAAAATGTACTGCTATACCAAATCTCTTGTCCATTTTAAATTCCCATGACGCTATCTTAGGCTTGCTGGCCAATACTCATGGATAGCTTCCAACAGTAGTCTGCAATCAATTCTTACTCGACGTCCCAAATACGGTGACATAGACCCCAAGCTGATTGCTATGAACGTATCAAAAATCAAGAAGGTGAAGACGATTGAAAAGTAGGGAGATTGAGAAATTGGATAGAACCTCATATTGAGTACTCAAAGTCTACGGCCTATAATTGAGTCATCAGTCAAGGTCTTTCCAAGTTTATTATTTTTGCATGAAATAATTAAGGATAGGTTTGGAGCCTCATATGAAACACAAAATTCTTATCCGATCTCATTTGATCTCATCTAATTTTACATTTACAAGTTTTTCAAACTTTCAAATAAAAAACAAAAAATAATTCCGTCTTTTTCATATCTCAAAAAAAAATACTATAAAACTATATTCTAACAATATTTTTTATTCAACTTTTTCTCTCTCCTTTCCCAAAACTAAAAAAATATTTAACTCAAACTATCTCACTAATATTCACAAACTATCTTACTGCTATTTATAAAATTCTCATCTCATCTCACCAAAATTGGTATGTTTGCATATAAGTATTTTTATATTTTTATTTTTTAAAATTTAATAATTTTAAAGAGGTGCTTTATGGAGGCTTAGAATTCTTTCTCACCAAAATTGGTATGTTTGCGTGTTATTGGAACACACGAATATAAGAATAAGCGAATATACAATGCAAATTATCTAATTCACTTTATGGAGGCTTAGTGTGTACGGCCTACACTGTATAATCATTACTTATTTTATCTCATTTTATATAATTATTACAATTTTTTTAAATTTTCACATAAAATATAATAAATAACTCAACTTTTTTCAAATCTCAAAATAATAATAATATTAAAAATAATATTCTAACAATATTTTATTCAATTTTCAATTTTCATATTAACTCAGTATCCAAAAGTCACGATCATGGTCAAAAGTTTGGTAATACACGCTAAACGTATTTTATGCAAACACGAGATTTTCCACTAAGATTACAGATAACGACTTTTCTGTGTCGACCCATTTCCAAAATGCCTCGGTTAACCATTTTATTTACTTGATCATAGTTGTATTGAATTCGTCTAATTAAAAGTTATAACTCTATTGATCATTTTTTTAATTGAAATAATGAATAAAATAGAATGCATGGCACAATATCACACGATGCAAGAGCCTGCAATTAAAAAGCTCACAATATGTTTGCATGGTTAAGAAAATTATGATAAATGTTTCAGAATTTTTTTTTTTTTAAAAGGTGATTTTTAATAAAAAAAAAAAAAAAAAGAAAGAAAGTATGTACTGCATGTCTCTGTCTTCGTGTAAAACACCTTAACCTAGAGACTTTGGTCCCAATTCAATCAAATTAGACTCATTGTAAAAAGTGAGATCCATATAAAAATATTTACATGGTCCCACTTTTTTTTAAAAGGTGAGAAATCCTTTTGATTGAGAAAGAACATTGACTACAACTCGCCTATCACAAATTCATCAGTTGGTTGTTAAAATTTGGTAATACACGTTAAATGTTGTTATAAGAAAATTATTTATTTGTATTCAGTTATTTTTGTTAAAATAAATCTATTTTCTTCGTAAATAGTCATTATCGTCGCAAATACAAATTCATCAGCTGGTTGTTAAAATTTGGTAATACACGTTAAATGTTGTTACAAGACTCATTTTTCTTGTAATGCATGTTTTGTGCGAACACCAGAAAAATAATGCATCATGTTTTCTTTAGGCTAAGAGAAATACAAAACTTTTATACAAATACTAGTTGCATATTCGTGTGATGCATGAAAAAAATTAAAATTATTTAGTGAAAATAGTAAACCTAATTCTTTTGAAAAATTATATTTTAATTCTTGTTTCATATTTATTAAATCTGGAAGGGTTGTTTCATGCGAAGACTTTGACCGATTCTTTTTTCACTTGATAATTAGTTTTGTACCTAATCAGTTTCGATGACAATTATTATAAGCAAATTCACAGTGCCTTGAATTTAGACATACACGGTATCTTCAAAATTTATTTGAAATGTGCACTCAAGGTTTATCTGGTTAATGATAATCTAAATCCGTACAGAATTAGAATTATTATTGGAAGGTCTTTAATACTATCATAAGAGTTCATGGAGTACAACCCTGGACCTAGGTCATGGGGCCCGACAAATCACGCCACTCACCCTCTAGCCCATTAAAGCTCAGGCTAGTTTGTTAAAGACAAGAACGTCTGCATACTTATTTTGGAGCAATTATGATATTCACTCATTCAAAAGGAGTGGATAATCCGAAAATTCCAGAGTTCAAATTTTAAATAGTGGACAAGACAGTTAGTCCAGGTGATCCCAAAGAGACAAGTCTTCTATTTAAAGAACCCAGGTACACTAAAGAAAGTCTCTCGAATAATTGGCTCTAAGAAGATTCACATCGTTACTGACTTAGACATCGGAAGGCCCCCTTGAACCCCCAAGCCATCTTACTCTTTAGTTACAGGAGATCGGGAGTGCGTAGCAGTGAAACACGTCTTCAACAATTGGTGCTGTCTGTGGGATACTCAACTATCATGTAATCAGCGTGCTTTTCACATGCTCACCACCACTCGATCTCAGGCAACTAGAGATTAGGAAGAGACATCGCAGAACATGGAAGGAAGGCTTGCAGAAATGGAAGAAGTAGTGAGGAGGCTCACCACCGAGGTCGAGTCATTACGAAAGGAGAATGAGGTTCTCAAGGTAAAGAATGGGCCATCAGGAGAGGACACGACGATTAGTCAGGCTAACAGGATGGAAATGGAGGCTTACAACGCTGGCGTTGGTAAAATGCCTCAGGAGAACGAGGAGACAAAGAAGATGGCATCATGAACTGCGCAACCTGATGGACAAATACGAGGAAATGACCCAGAAGATAGGGACCTCATCCTCAGTTGATCAGCTGTTGACCAGCACCAACTTGCCATACAGCTCGGAGATCATGGGATACCACTACCACCAAAATTCAAGGTCCCATCAATCGATATGTACAACGGTTCCAAGGACGTGTCATTCGGGTGCATCAGGTGGGGGTGGTGTCATTCGGGATGCTCAGGGACGTGTGGTTGCGGGGTTTGCACATCCTTATGGATATGGTACAAATACTATTGCGGAATGTCGGGCAATTTTAGTTGGGTTGCAGCTGTGTAATCATCTTGGTCTAAGGGATGTTTTAGTGGAATCAGAGCCGAATGTAGTGGTGGGTTGGTTTCTTTCGGGGATCTGCAATTATTGGTATTTATGGGATTTTTGGGAGGAAGCTCTAGGTCTCTTTTCTTCTCTTAATGTTCAAGTTCGTCATATTTTTAGAGAGGTTAATATGGTCGCAGATTTTTTGGCTAAAGAAGGGGCTAAAAAACGTGTTATGGACTTCCTAGGAGATGGTTTTGGTCCAAGGAGACTTCGTGGACTTGTACATACGGATAGATGGGTCATTTATTATATTCGTTGTTAGTCTTAGTTTGATTGTTGGGCGTTGTTTTTTCCTTGTCGTTGTACATGATTTTCCTCCGCCTTTCAATAAACGGAGGTGCTGCCCTTCTCTTCTTTAAAATAAAAAGAAAAAGAAAAAGAGAAAGAGAGATATCAAAGATTTCGAGTACTATCATGTTTGCACATGAAGATAGTATTTCTTTAAAATTATTATGGTGGAGACCTAAAATTATCAAAATTGGTCACTACACTAGATGCAGTGTACAAATCAAGCGATTATGGTAAAAAAGAATCAAAGTCTTCACAAAACTCTTCTTCAAATTTAAGAATTTAAAAATTAAGAACTAAGAAATATTTTAAATGTAGATATTAAAAATAATTAAATAATTTTAATAATTTTCGTGCATTGTACAAATTAGCAACTAAACAAGACAGCATGTGCATTTTCTCCATTTTCAAGAAAAACACATTCGCCGTGTATACGCTAAACTTTAGAATTAATACCACAAGGATTTCTGTTGCATTGAGTACATGCAAACGTACAAACTAATCAACCAAAAAGTTAAATATTAAAGTATTCTTAAATTTATATACACATATCTAATTTAATATCTTTAATTTTCTTGTACTTTCTAATTAGAATACTTGTGAATAATAATAAATTAGTTTGAGTTAAAATATTTTATTGGATTTTGAGAAATGAGAGAGAGAAAGTTGAATAAAAATATTATAAAGTTCAAAAATTGTTTGAATATAATTTTTTTAACATTATAACAACGTCTTTAGCATTACACTTTTAACTTTTGGTTGAGTAGTCATCAGTCAAGGTCAATCCAACAGCAAATGCTTGCTGGTGGAGCAAATGTTGTGCACAATGTTGTACACTTCAATATTTACTTTAGCCTAATTGATCAAAGGAGGCCTTGTTGGTTGTACTGGGAAAAATCTTTAGAGCTCAAGCCACTAACTAAAGCAGTTTCTGAAACTTGCAGAGTTCGACCATCCAAAAAACTAGAATATTTTGTATTTTAAAATCCCTAAAACTCTAGTTTATTTTGAATTCAAGCCAACACACTACAATTTGACTAACAATGTTCCAATATAAAAGTAGTCACATCTTCAAAATCAATACAAACACCTACTTGAACAAACCAAAAATTCTCTAAATTCTAGCCCAACTCCAAATCTGTTCAACTTAAGGAAAAAAAAGCCCCAATACATGCAGAGAAATCAGCCCAACATACACACACTTCAATATTTCTGATATTAATCACAGAAAATTTACAACAAAGAAATCCAGGCTTGAACATCCAAAGGACACAAATTCAGGAAAATGATATCTAGACTCATCCACGAAAATAACCCAAATCTAGTTTAATCTTCATTTAGGTTAAATCCACAAAATCCAGAAAAATAATCAAGCCATCCGGAGAGGAGCAGCATGGTGAGGCGGCAATGGGACGAGCTGAGAGACGTGGGGGCCGCAAGTTTGTTTACAAAGAGAAGAAAAAAAGCAGACTATTTCCTGCAATCAAAACTTTCCTGAACATGTTTTGTCACAATGCTATTTGCAGTGATAAAAATTGCCACAAATTCTTATTTCAGTAATTTTTATTGTTGAAAATAATCATTTGCGACAAAAGCTCTCACTAGTGTGAATGACGTTTTTCATTTTTCTTTTTTTTTCTGCAGCAGTACATGAATTTATGACTTGGTTTAAATTCCACTATCAATTCCCAAACATATGATCATATAGTAGTATGTGCAGCAACAGCAGGACAAATGAACGGAGATATGAAAGTTAATAATTAATATACCTTTTTATGATGTGATAGAATTCTTTTCGAAATTTTCATTGGGGTTACGAACTAGAATTTTGAGTGGCTTCATTTTTTCGAGAACGGAGCTAAATCTGATGGCACAGTGATAGTTTCAGTGTATTGTCATCATAAATTGTGATGAGTCCTGTTTATTTTTATTTCCTTAATTTCATCCTATTTCTAATCCTGAATTTTGTGCTTATTTAGGGGTTTACAAGAACAACCGTTACGTGGTGGTCTCATTTAATCGTTATAATTTTTTAAATTATTATATAAAATATAATAAACAATTCAACTTTTAAAAATTTTAAAATAATAATAATAATAATATTAAAAAATAATATTATAATAATATTTTATTCAACTCATTTAAAACCATCTTATCTCATCTCACTATCTAAATGGCACTTAACTCTTTTTTTTTTTTTTTTTACCATGTCCACGTTACATATAAGAAGGTGAAACTTGAGTCACAATCTATATTTTGTCATCATTTATAGGTCTGGAATCTTTGAGATGGTGGAATTGATTTTATGCTATTAAAAGTGTCAACTTTGTGATGATCAGATTCTATTCTCTTGAACCTTTGAGAAACACTGCTATAAAACAATAATAAACTAATGTCACTTGATGTGTTGAAGTCAATTCAGATATCTCGTTGATATAAAACTGATAGAATCACTAAGATAGATAAGTCATGTAATCACAGGTTTGAAACATTCTATTTATATGTCTTTTCTGTTGATGTTTGTTAGGAGGGACCTATTTTTAATGTTTTCAGTCAAACCTCGTTCCAAGGAGTACTTGGATTATAAAATTAATGTTAAAGCCAATGATCTTCTTTTGGGTTATATATGTTGAGCACATGATAAATATCAAGACAAACAACCTTTGCATCAAATCTTCCCATACAAGGTACCAAACAAACAAGCAAGGAATTATAATTAAAATAGATGACAAATCCCAATTACTTGTATTTGCTCAACATGGATCATCTTACATCTTTGTTTATTACTTATAGCACGGATCATCTTCTGTTTAATTTATTGCTAATTAATGATCATACTTTCTATATATATATATATATATATATGTTAAAGGTAAAAAAGGTTTACTTGACTAGCTAGGCCTCACCGTGTTCCCCACCAAATAAGTCTCTACTTCCGTGATTGGCTCATGGGGGTGTGGGACCTGCCTTAGGGGGCCACTTGTCAGCCTGGGATTGGCCTATAGCACGTGCGGGTACTCATCAAAATGATATATACATATATATATATATATATATTAAATATCTATATATATATATATATGCAGGCTCTTTTCCATGCTTCTAGCCTTGTTTACTTTATGTATTTTTTTCCTCAATCTTCATGGATAGCAAAAGATTACTTTATGTATTTTTTTCCTCAATCTTCATGGATAGCAAAAGATCATTATATATATATATATAATATGTTGACATATTATAGAGAAACGAATGGCCAAATTTTTATTTAAAAGGTTCTTGTGTCAGCAGCTTGGATTTTTAGCATGGAAAAATGCATCAATTCATGTGTTGGAAAAACTGATCTGTTCTGGAGGGAGACATTGCAACACTTCCACTGTTGAAGATAGTCAAACATGATATATTAATCTAAGCACTATTGCTTTAATAGTTTTATATTTTTCTCTTCATGGATTGTCAAAGAACACAATAAAATTTCAGTTTCTCTTGCTTAGGTAGCTGATGGCTGTTGGTTATAGTTTGCCTTAAGCTCTCCCAACTACTGGATTATCAGTATAACATCGATGATGATGATGATGTGTACTGGTGGAGTTGTTGGTGATTTTGACAACTCATTATCGAGATGAGTTAGGAGCAAATATCTCTTAATTATCAAGTGCTAGCTAGCTAGAAGATCAAGACAAGACAAGAAAAATTCCAACTAGGTTTGAAAATTGATTACTGTTAGCTAGCTAGCTTTATTTGGAATCCAAATTCAGATTCCAAACTATTTGTCACCCAGATTCATCAAATAGTGTCAATGTTTTACACTGTCTCTCCTTTGGTGAGTTCCATCCAAGTAAAGCAATTACTAAAACACAAAAATAAAAATAAAAATATCATGCAGGGGTTAGGAAAAATAAGTTGGGGAAACAATTATAAAAGAGCTTTGCCATTTACCTAATCTGACATGGAGGACTTTTATTTGTTTGAGGAGATGGTTGAGGTTGATGATCATGGCACGAGAAAATGTTTTAATCGAAGTACCATTGCCTTCTCCTGAATATCTCCCTACAAACGACAATATTCTGCTGTGTAGATGGACAGTTTTGATGCTTAATGTTAAAAAAAAAAAAAAAAACATTAAGCACCTATAGGGCATATTGTTATAACAGTCAGCCGGTTGATAAGTCCACACTTTATGCTTTGGCGTAGTCGCTTGCATTCGTCCTAGAGCCTTATAGAAGAAATGAATTGATATTTAGTTAATATCAAGAAATTAAGTGGGCAGAAATCTTCAACCCAAATGTATGTGCTACAATCATCATAAATACATAAACAAATCTGTGATAAAGCATCGTTCTATAGCAGAACCACTTGATTCACCTCAGTGAACTCTTGTTTAAATTTAATATTTTGTGCAATTAAACTGTCATCTATTTACCAAATTTTCTAGGCTCAGCAGACTGGTATGTTCCTGTCACAACCATTAATTAAGTTTTGAGTTAATGTCTTTGGGTTATTTTTTTGGTTTTTTTAAAAATATTCTACACCCTAGATTTCTTATGAAGTTGCATGCATGGTTTCAAAGTAACCATATCCTTCATTGTTTAAATGACACATCATGCATATTTTCAACAAACTATGATTATTTATCAGCAAGTCACTAATGAATAAGAAAGCTCTAATTCTCTAAGATAGAGAAATCAGTCACTTCATGAATTTATAGATATTCTAAACTGCATGCAATAAATTTGTTCTCTATGATTCCTATGGACCATGGTGAGTTTTCTCAAATGCAAAAAACTCACCATATGAGGAAGTCACATCTATGTTTGATGGGGTAGTGAGCCCTTATAACTGCTTTCTCCTTATTCAAGGACAGGATTAGTCTTTTGAGTTTTACGAGTACTTCAATGACAAGAATTTTCCTGTTGTTTATGACTTTTTCTTTCAAGTTTATGAATATATCTCAGTGCTTGGGTGCCTTTTTTTTTGTATCATCAACGATTATAATTGTCTTTGATAAAAGTGGCAAAACAAGTGGAGGGGAAGTGGGACTAGTGGGTGGTTTGGCATCGGATCATACTTGGTTGTAGTTGAGCTGGAGGGAATTGTGGTTTTTTTTTTCCTCTTTCTTTCCCTTGATCTGTTATCTTTCTTTTGACCTATGATGGGAAACTAGATTCTTGCCAGATGGAGCTTTAACTACCATGAACTAGTTCTTTTAGTCATAATCTTTTTGAAAAGGGTAATTTTAAAAAAGAATAAATATGAGATTATTATAACTTATTCAAAAACATTAGCTGGTATGTTCCTTATGTTAATTGAAAAATGTAAGTAGATACATAATAAATATCTGCCAACTTACGTTAGACAATTGGATTATCAGTCGCTAAGTTGAAACTGAATGTCCTTTTTTATCTGATTCCAAGTATATACACATGTGACTTTTATCACTATCATGTCTTCAGACTTGATATCATATTAAAGAGACCACTTTGTGTTATTAGTGAAGACATATATAAACATGCATATACACACACCTTTTCTCTCGTTATGCTATTTATTCTTATATTAAATATCTATGACTGTTTATGACTTTTTCTTTAAAGTTTATGAATAAATCTCAGTGCTTGGGTGCCTTATTTTTGTATCATCAACGCTTATAATTGTCTTTGATAAAAGTGGCAAAACAAGTGGAGGGGAAGTGGGACTAGTGGGTGGTTTGGCATCGGATCATAGGTTGTAGTGGAGCTGGAGGGAATTGTTTTTTTTCTTTTTTTTCCTCTTTCTTTCCCTTGATCTGGTATATGTGAGTGAGATTTTTAATTTTCATGATGATAAATTCATAGGGAGCACTTATAATATGAAACTGGAGTAGGAGTTCTTGGATCAGTACTATTTATCAATAATTCAACTTTTGATTATTGGTGGTACCTGTATCTCATTTGCTCTCTTCCAGAACTCATCATTTACTGTGGGGCTAGAAGTCTCACCCTTCCATTTCTATTTCTCTCATTTGTGATAAAAAAATTTGAACTGTAAACTTCCCATCCTTTGTGAAATTCCATATCTGGTTTTCTTCAACCCCCATCTTACGTATTAAGTTGTTGCATATTAATTTAGCTTGTTTAATATCAAAAATTGAATTCAATTAGTGCCGCAATTTTAGATGTAGTATTCATCAATTATAAGCTCAGAATTTCGAATATATATGTTGAGAAGTGATGATGGATTGGGTTATCTTTCTTGATGGAAGCAAATAATGCTTAGAAACTTGTAAAACAAAAGTTTTGTCATGTCTTATATTAGTCATGGTATCAGAGCAAATTAAGATCCTGTATTGCAGGATTTCCATTGAAGCAAACCTTCCTTCTATACAGCTTTCTGCATTAGAGAATATGACAATTTGACAATGTCTTTTCTGTATAAATTATTTCACCTTTCTACTGCATAATTTTGTTAAACATAACCCAACTGAAACTACCTCACACTTCATGCACACGATTACACTATCACATAGTTTTGGACAATTTCAACTGCCACAAAAATCTTTGATGGTGTGTCACATATCAAATCTGAATGATTTGAGCCATTTAAGCAATCCGAAATCTTAGGGAAATCTTTGCAGTGTTGGATCTTGATGTCCTATTTTATCAGTGGAAAAAAACAGTTCCCTTACATGGTTAGAATTATTGTTATTGTTATTATTTGGTATTGGGTTCTTATTTTATTCCTCTCATCCTCCCTTCTAAGAAGGAAAAGAGTACACAAGTTAAATTATAAGCAAGAGAAATCCTAAGTTGTTGATTTCTTGAAAAGTCCATTGGAACATGATTGAGAAATCAGAACCACAAAATAAGTTAAAATTAGTAACTTTTCATTTCAACATAATCAGTCTCTGGTTTTCCATAGCTTCTTTTTGACATGCTTAGTCATCAGATCTTGAGAATATGATTTCTGAACGCTGATGCAGTCACAATTGGATTGGAAACTGCTTTGAGTATTTCTTTAGCCAAGAGCTCATGCTAATGCTTTTAACAAGGAAAAATTAAGGAATACAAAGTGGACTGATTAGAGATTTGTATGATTAAAAAAGAAAACCAAGGTGACTAAAGTGGAAGCTAAGCTGCAAATATCTCTCTCTGGAACTGTCACACCCTTTTCCACTACATCCCACAAATCTTGAGAGATGAAAAAAGTCTTCATTTTGATGCTCCAATAATCATAGCTTTTGCCACTGAAAATAGGAACAGATGTTGATGCTCCAAAGGTAGCCATTTTCGACCCTCAGATGAACCTGGTTTGCTCGGATGCCAATTGTTGGCTTTAAACAAGGAAGCAAAACAGAGAAAACAGAGGAGTTACTTGAGAAACCTCAACCCTTCTAGTTCACGGATTGATACTATGGTTCTACTATCCATCTTCCATTGATCATGCTTTTATAAGCTTACATAGAGACTCACAAAATTCATTTAAAACAGAAATACAACTTCCAACTCAGACTAATAATAGGAAATCTTAATATAGTAAAACATAAATAGAAATATGAAGAGTTCCCTGGAAATAATCATCACACGTTAATAAAATTCCACTATCAATTCCCAAACATACGATCAGTAGTATGTGCAGCATACCAATTCATTCTTGAGGCACAAATCGCCACCTAGCCAGGTCTATTTGGACAAGACACATGAACGGAGACATGAAGTTAATAATTAATATACTTTTTATGACATGGAACCTCGCCCATCCTTGGGAAGTAAACTTTGAATACACAACCCCACTCACCAGAACCACATACTAGGTATGTGATAGAATTCTTTTTGAAATTTTCATTGGGGTTACGAACTGGAATTTTGAGTGGCTTCATTTTTAGTTAGCCTGCTAGCATTGGGGGTACGAACTGATTTTCGAGAATGGAGGACTCCATCAAATGAGAGTGGCGGTGAGTGGTAGTGAGCGTGCCTCAATTTTGCATATCACGCTGTTTTTTTTTGGTGATCTGACACCTAATATTGGTAAATTTGGAATTGTGTACAAAGTGTGATGAGTTTTATATTTCCATGTTTTCAGATATCTAACATGGTTGCTATTGCATGATATTTAAATCTCAAAACATCCTTGAAAATGACCCTACAGTAGGATCTACCGCAACATTTACCAAGGATTGTTCGACATGCATCATTATACTTTCATATTTGCGATCTTTTTATTTTTTCAAGAAGACAATTTTGTTGGACAGAAACAGCTGGTAAACTTGATAGACCAGTACAATATTGGATCACTTACTTGGGATGATTTCTCATCAGCAGTGAAGAACACTCATGCAGATCGCATGGGTAGGCCAAGTAAAAGGGTGGTGATCTACCGCAACCTTTACCAAGGATTGTCGTTCGACTTGCTTAACCATTAAAAAAATTCAAAAAGTCATTAAAAAATATTTTTTTAACCATTAAGTAAAAAAAAAAAAGTACAATTGGTACCCACAGAGAGTGGGTATTCTCAGTAAGACTAGCACTTTCCATAAGACTAGTTATGATTGACCTCATTCTTAATTTTATTTTTCTTGCAAATTTTCCTTTACATATATGTCAGGCATACTAACACACAATGATCACAAAATGTAAGGGTGTTGCCCGTGTGGCTAGCATCTTGCGGCCTCGGCTTTCTGCCAAATATCAAGCGGGGCTGGGGGCTAGAGTATTTATTTATATATTTTGTAAAAACTGTAGAATTCTTTTTTATTTCATATGAAAAATTAATAAGTGCGACTAGATCTCTCTAATATTTTTTCTCTCACTTCCCTATAGAAAACCAAGAGCCCTTTTTTTTATTGTCCAGGGCGAGGGAGCTGGCCTCCTCTTTTCCTCCAACCAATTTTTATACTTTGTTTGCTTATTTGCGACAATTCTTTCATTCTAATCCAAGATTAATCCTAGTGCTCTAATTTAAAGAAAAATATGGATTAATCCAAAATTATCAAACACAAAGACCAGACCGTTTGGATTGTTGTAAAGCAATGATCGAATGCAGATTTTGGGTGAGTTGGAGTCTGCCAATGGAAGTTAGCAATGAAATTATCATGAAATTTTCTTTCTTGTTATGTAATTGCTGGAATATAACTTAGTAGATCAACACCTCTTCTTATCGTTGGAATATAGTCACCACCAGTGGTACTCTTTTGGTATTAACTAACTTCTTATTATGATTTATAGCTCAACATTAATATGTTTACACTTTTTTTTAAGTTTGACTTTATTAATTCTTTGCATATGTTGGGCTTATTGTTTTCTTCAAGTTGAGTTTTGATACTTGGACAAGAAATACCCTCGTAACTGCTTTCATCAAAGGTACCAAACTGATCTTTTCTTTCTGGTGTTGTTCCCCAAAAGTTATTGTGTGCCACACTGAAGACTTCCAAAGAGGTCAACTCTATCAATTGAGGGGGAATAGTACCTTCCAAGTTATTATGGGATAGATCCAAGCTCTCCATTTGCTTAAGATTCTAGAATTGGGTTAGATTGTTGAACGACAAGTTCAATGCAAGGATGCTATTCAAGTCTCCAAGCTCGGCTGGAATTTCTTCTTCTAATTTGTTGCATGAGAGGTCAATCCCAGACATGTAGTTGAGGATGTCACCTTTGTAGGAGGGAATTATATTCTTCATTGTGAACTCCACTTCTTGTTGTACATCCACCAGTGGTAATACATCAGATTCCAAGTACACTTTCATTGTGGAATGGAAGATTCTGGACAATATGTTGGATCTTTGGTAATAGCTACCCATAAAGGACACGCTTGATATAAAAGATTTTATTTGGGTTGGCTCAAAAGTAATGTTACTCAAGCAATGAGGTATTTGACCAAAAAAACTATTGTGGGAAAGATCCAACAAGCTTAGGTTTTCTAAAAGGCATATTTGAAATGGAATTTTCCCCTGCAAATAATTTGCTTTCAAGAGGAGAATGCTCAAACTTGAAAGGTTGCTGATCCAATTTGGAATGTTGCCAGTAAGGGAGTTATCTCTAAGATTTAGAGTGACTAAAAGAGAGCAACCCTTGAATGCACTGGTAATGGGACCGGTTAGCCTATTTTTATTCAAATGAACATGTCTAATCTCGGACCAGTTGAAGCAAGAGGGTATAGAGCCAGCCAGATTGTTATGGGAAAGGTCAAGAAATGAAAGTGATTTCAAGTTACATAACTCAACTGGAATGGGACCTTCAAGCTGATTTTTTTCAAGAACAATTCCTGTCAATGAATTCATGTTCCCCATCCATCTTGGAAGCATCCCAAACAAATTGTTATTACTGAAATCAATTACTCTCAAGATCATTAGATTAGATATGCTATCTGAGATCTCTCCGGAAAAGTGGTTGTTGTCCAAATACAAAGATTCTAAGCCTGTTAGATTTAAATTGGCAGGAAATAATTGCCCACTCAAATGATTTTTGGACAATCTAAGGTAGTATAAAGAGGAGCAACCCATTGTCAAATTTTCTGATAATGTTCCTGAAAAATTATTGCTTGACATGTCTAAAAAACTTAAGGAGATCAAATTACCAAAAGAAGAAGGAATAACACCTTCAAAATCATTTTTAGAAATATCTAAAAACTCTAGATTTGGAAAAACTAAACCAAAGTTAGTTGGAATTGGACCTTGTATATTATTACATGAAATATCTAAAACCAAAAGGTTGGGAATGTAATGATTGGGCAGCTGCAAAGTTCCTGTTACAAATTATTTCCCAAATTAAGAAGCGCCAACCTTGTATTGTTTTCTAGCAACCATGTGGGGACCTGTCCTGACAAATTGTTGTGAGGGAGAAGTAGTAGTTGCAAGTCAAACTGGTAATGAAGGAATCTAGTAATTATTCTACTAGACTTGGTAGATAAGCAACTTGAACAACTGAAACCCTTTAATTTGCATTGTAAATTCGCTTATTCTTATATTCATGTGTTCCAATAACACGCAAACATACCAATTTTGGTGAGAAAGAATTCTAAGCCTCCATAAAGCACCTCTTTAAATTTATTAAACTTTAAAAATAAAAAAATAAAAATACTTATATGCAAACATACCAATTTTAGTGAGATGAGATGAGAATTTTATAAATAGTAGTAAGATAGTTTGTGAATAATAGTGAGATAGTTTAAGTTTTGGGAAAGGAGATAGAAAAAGTTGAATAAAAAATATTATAAAATTAAAATATTGTTAGAATATAGTTTTATAATATTATTTTTGTTTTAAGATATGAAAAAGTTGGAATTATTTTTTATTTTTTATTTGAAAGTTTGAAAAGGTTGTAATAATTAGTTTGAAATTTTTATATTTGAATTATATTTGGGAATAAGATTGGATCAGATGAAATGAGATTAGATGATAATTTTGTGTCTCATCTGAGGCCCCAAACCCGTCCTTAATTATTTCATGCAAAAATAATAAACTTGGAAAGACCTTGACTGATGACTCAATTATAAGCCGTAGATAGACTTTGAGTACTCAATATGAGGTTCTATCAAATTTCTCAATCTCCCTACTTTTCAATCGTCTTCACCTTCTTGATTTTTGATACGTTCATAACAATCAGCTTGGGGTTTATGTCACCGTATTTGGGACGCAAAGTGAGAATTGATTTCAGACTACTGTTGGAAGCTATCCATGAGTATTGGCCAGCAAGCCTAAGATAGCGTCATGGGAATTTAAAATGGACATGAGATTTGGTATAGTAGTACATTTTTATGTCAACTTGTTCTACACTGAATCATAAGGTACATATTTGAGAGAGTTGTTTTTAAAGTCTACTTGTTTTGATAGTAAGATGAGATGAGATGGTTTTAAATGGATTGAATAAAATATTGTTAGAATATTATTTTTTAATATTATTATTATTTTAGGATTTGAAAGGATTGAATTGTTTATTATATTTTGTATGATAATTTGAAAAAATTATAATGATCAGATGAAATAAATTAAAATGGATTGAAAGTATTTCTATATTCAAACAGAGCCAGTTCCAATAAAAAAAAGGGTCAGCACTTATACTTTGTAGTTGTAGTGTTGCTTTATGCGACGAGTTGTTTTTCACTTGCGACAATTCTTTCATCTTAATCCAAGATTTATATCCAATATGATCTTAAAATTACATTTGTGAATTCCATGAAGCTAACTATGCGGTGTGAAGTTTTATTTTACACCTACCAATAAAAAGTCGACACGTAAACGGTCTATGTAATTAACGGTAGAAGCGACTCGAAAATCTTCCTAGTCACTCCCTCGCTCTGTCTGCTGAAGCCCATCTTTCTCCCTTTCTCCCTCCTCTGCTCTCCCTTTCTTACCCCTCCTTAGTTGCTCTCTCTCTCCCTCTCTCTCCCTAGACAGATTTGAGATGGGGAAAGGCCCTTTCTAATTGTTGGGCTCAATTGGAGATCATAAGAAGCTAATACAGCTCATAATTGATGAAGATGTAGTGATGCCAATGGATCTCTGCAGTTGATTGGCAAAGTGGAGGCATCAAGGGCAAGAACTGCTACATGTTGATAAAGATCTAGATGGTGTTAATAGCTTGAGTCATAAATTATCTTCGATTTTGATAGTAGAGTTTTTGAAGGAATAGATCCCCAGTTTTTGAGAAGTTGTTCTTTGAGTTCGAAACCTATTTTTTACCTCGTGTAGAGAGATGACCAAGTTGTAAAATGATTTGTATAATTCTATTGTTCAATGAGCACCTGTAACTTGTAGGAATGTGATAGTGTTGATATTGTGGGGGACAAAGAGCTCAACAATGGCTTGAGGGGGGAGAAAATCTGAGTTTTGGCCTGAGAGGAGAGAGAGAGGGGGAGAGAGAGAGAGAGAGACTGAACATTAATGGCATTTTGCTTATGTTGGGGCATAAACACATGCTCTAAGTTGAGCTTCGATACTTGGATAAGAAATAGTTGATTGTTTTCTTGAGCTTTCATGAATTGACATTAGCAGAAAAGAAATCACCAAATTAACTCGTACGTAAAGCAATATCTATGGTTCAAGCATCTTGCTTGATTGGAATTTGAGGAAGCCTGTTTGATCATTAATTGCTTATAGATCTTTTAATCCAGTACCCATATTTTTCATCTAGAGTTACGTTGCGAAGGGGGAACTAATTACATGTCTCATATATGTTATTAAGATCTCAAACTTGTGATTGAAGAAAAGAAAAAGAGAAGGCATACGTAAAAGCAAACATCAAAACACAAAGCTACACAATTCTAAACCTAGATAGCTTACAAGTGCTTGTCACAATAAAATAGTAGCAAGTGGAGATGCACACTTCAACGAAGTTAAACCATGCCGGTCGCCAGTGCAAATTTTTGTAGAGAATGGCAATAATTGCTAGCAACATTATCACATAAGACACCGCAAAGCTGATGTAGAAGAGTTCCAAGTCTATAAAACCACAAGCTTCATCTCCCTCATCATCAGTTGGAATGGTAGATCATGGTTCAGTTTTAGTGCAAGCCTTACGTAGTGGAGGTCCACATAGGAGAGGATTTCCCTCGTAACTACTTTCATCAAAGGTACCAAACTGAACTTTTCTTTCTGGTGTTGCACCCCTTAAGTTATTGTGTGCCACTGTGAAGACGGCTAGAGAGTTCAACTCTACCAATTGAGGGGGGATAATACCATCTAAGTTATTATGTGATAGATCCAAGCTCTCAATTTGCTTGAGTTTCGAGAATTCAATGGGGATTGATCCTGTTAAATTGTTGAACGACAGGTTCAACACATGGATGTTGCTCAAATCTCCAAGCTCGGTTGGAATTTCTCCTTCTAATTTGTTGCATGAGAGGTCAATCCCAGACATGTAGTCGAGGATGTCACCTTTGTAGGAGAGAATATTATTCTTTGTTGAGAACTCCACTTCTTGCAGTGCATCCACATCGAAGAGCATATAATCTTCATCGTCAATATTAAAGCTTCCTTTGTTCATTATCATTGCCGAATGCAAGAATGACAACATTTTGGACATTCTGAAATATGTTTGGTAAGTCCTTGATACCTCAGATTTTCTGTAGCTTGGCTCACGAGTAAAGTTTCTCAAGCAATGAGGTATTTGACCAGAAAAACTATTGCGGGAAAGATCCAACAAGCTTAGTTCTTCTAAACGGCATAACTGAAGTGGGATTTCTCCATGTAAATAATTTTCTTTCAAGAGGAGAATGCTCAAACTTGAAAGGTTGTCGATCCAATCTGGAATGTTGCCAGTAAGGTAGTTATCTCTAAGATTTAGAGTGACTAAAATAGAGCAACCCTTGAATCCACTGATAATTGGACCGGTTAACCTATTTTTATTCAAATGAACATGTATGATCTCGGACCAGTTGGAGCAAGAGGGTATAGAGCTAGACAAATTATTATGGGAAAAGTCTAGAAAGGAAAGAGATGTCAAGTTACATAACTCAACTGGAATGGGACCTTCAAGCTGGTTTTTTGTGATTGCAATTTCTCTCAAATCTGGCATGCTCCCTAGACATCTTGGAAGCATCCCTGACAAATTGTTACTACTGAAATCAATTTCTTCCAAGGCCGTAAAATTAGATATGCCATGTGGGATCTCTCCAGAAAAGTGGTTGTTGTCCAAATGCAAAAAGCTTAGTAATGTTGGATTCAAAATGGTAGGAATTAGTTGGCCACTCAAATGATTTTTGGACAATTTAAGGTAGTACAAGGAGGAGCAACCTATTATCAAATTCTCTGGTATTGTTCCTAAAAAATTATTGTTTGACATATCTAAGATTTTTAAGGAGGTCAAATTACCAAAAGAAGAAGGAATAACACCTTCAAAGTGATTTTCAGAAATATGTAAAAACACTAGATTCGGAAAAATTAAACCAAAGTTAGTTGGAATTGGACCTTGAATATGATTAAATGAAATATCTAAAAGAGAAAGGCTGGGAATATAATGATTGGGCAGCTGCAATGTTCCTGTTAGCGAGTTATTTCTCAAATTAAGAACCTCCAACCTTGTATTGTTTTCTAGCATCCATGTGGGGAACTTTCCTGTCAAACTGTTGTGAGCGAGTTGTAGTACTTGCAAGTCGAACTGGTAATGAAGGAATCTAGGAGTTATTCTACCAGACTTGGTAGAAAAGCATCTTGAACAACTGAAAGCCTTCAATTGGAAGCCAGGTTCCCATCTTTGAGACTGAGTTTCATCAACTAGTTTGTTACCATCACTAAATATGACCTCAAGCTTTGAGAGATCAAAAAATGAGGAGAATGTGATTGGGTTGAAGTAGTTATATGATAAATCAAGGTACTCAAGTGACTTCAAACTAGGTAGAGGGGAGAGATCAATGCTTCCATTAAAGCGATTTGAAGAGATATCAAATATTTGAAGTTGTGTCATGTTTGCCAAAAATGAAGGCAGTATCCCTTCAAAATTGTTATGGCTAAGATCTAACTCTCGTAGATTCATAAGCTCACACAAGCCTACAAAACGAAATGAGTAATAATTAAGTTCTACCATTAAGAGATTTTTGCTAAGGAGTATTTTGCGAAAATAACACTTTTTACCTTGATCGATGGGCAAACTTCCATTAAGTCCACAGTTTGATATTGTCAATACATTAAGGGAAGTCATAACTCCAACTTTACTGAGGAAGCTTTTGTCAATAGAGGAATCATCCAAATACAACTCCTGTAGGTTCTTTAGTCTTCCCAACTCTAAAACGGCAAAAAGTGTTTTAGATATGAGAAATGATTTGAAAACAAATATGCAAATTTGGAGTATTACCTGAGATTGGTCCATCTAATTGGATGCCTACCAAATATAGTTTCTTGAGCGATAAGAACTGACCAAGGGATGACAGGAAGCTTTCATTGATGTAATTCCAACTGAAGTCAAGCACCTCTAGCTTGCTCAATCCGGATAATCTTTGAAAATCTACAATTTAGACAAGTATAAACTGATTTCTATTGCATAATTAAAAAAATAAAAAATAAAGAAATATAAACAAAGCATCCAGATATTGCATTATAACTCAAATGTCTTGAACGGGAAGAAACAGAGGGGCATTCAGATTAAGATACCAAACTTCATCACTATTGTAAGAGACCTTCACATAGCTAAGATGAAGCTCTTAATGTTGTCTCACACAACACGTTGCCAATCGTAGCAAACTCCATTCACGTTTTCTGTTTTACTCTCAGTACTGTCAGGTGTCTAAAATGTGTTCACTAGGATATAGCATGGAGTATCAATAGGACATATATAGCATATCAAATGGATGTATATTAGTCGATCTAACCTTAGAGACTAATTACCTGAGAATGGGATATTGACTGGTCAATATATGTCACTCAAATGTGTTCCCTAGGATATAGCATGGAGTATCAAATGGATGTAACCTTAGAGACTAATTACCTGAGATTGGGATATTGATTGGTCGATCTAATCGGTTGTTTGTCAAATATAGTTCCTTGAGCGATAAGATCTGACCAAGGGATAACAGGAAGCTTTCATTGAAGTAATTCCCACTTAAGTCAAGCACCTCTAGCTTCCTCAATCCGGATAATCTTTCAAAACCTACAATTTAGACAATTATTATGGTATAAGATCTAACCTACAGTTTGCCTAGCTAGCTACTCTATTATGATATAAACATACCTTCATTTGGAAGCCATCCAGATATTCCATTCCAGCTCAAATCGAGGTACTTAAGCTCTTGAAAGGGAATAAACAGAGAGGCATTCAGATTGTAAGTACCCATGTAAATACCATAAAGATGAAGCTCGATTACACGCCCTGTAGTGTTGTCGCACATAACATGTTCCCAATCGCAGCAATTTCTCCCTTCCTGAGATGAGTTCCAAGATGTGGAGAAATAATCATACGAGGAGTTCACGAGGGAAGCTTTGATTCGCAATAGAGCTTCTCTCTCCTCCCTCAAACATGCATGAATAGAAGATAATTGAAACAAGGCCGCCAATATGAGCCACCACCCAAAAATTCCAAACTCCATTTCACGTTTAGGTGTCTAGTGAAGTTGTTCTTAATGAGTTTATATACACCTCAACATTGACCGATGACTTAGAAATTAAGGCCAAAGACTATAAAATTTATATATTAAATTGTTTCAAGCAAAAATGGTAAACTTGGGAAGACCTTGACTGATAAGTACTCAATTGTAGGTTTCCATTTTTTCTCATAATTTTCTGGCAGCCTCCTCAAGGCTTTTTAGCCTTGATTTTTGTTCTCCAATTGAGGTTGGTCGCCTGGAGAGCTAAGGCTTACGTACGTTTATGGTCCAAGCTCCAAGCGGTTGTTTTTTTGTATCTTAATTGCCCAGCTTAAATTTATTTTTCTGTTAGTCTAATTATCCATCTATTCATCTTTTGTGGTGCCTATCTTTTCGTGAGAGAGAGAGAGAGAGGAGTTTCACAAAATAAAATAAAGCATAGTGTAAAATTTTTTCTAGCCAAGCTTTTGACTCAACACACTTGAACAGATTTTGAGACAAATTTTTTTAGAGACGAAATTTAATTCATCTCTAAAAGTATTTATTTGAGACGACATTTAAATTTTATCTCAAAATGTGGATGCGGTTTTATATGCATTCGAACAGATAAGTAATTGAAAATTGAAAATATTTATGTTTTAATAATGTTTGAAATACAAATATCTGAAAATATTTACGAATATTTAATAATATATCCAAACACGCCGTAAACCAACTAGAGACTCTTTAAATGTCTATCTATGTTCATTCAAGGATGTGGACCTTAATCGCAACCTGATGGCTGATAGTTATCAAATCTACGCAGCCACGCATAGTATCAATCTACACCTTCGAGATTTGATCATACGTGGCAATCAGCCTGGAAAAAGATCAAGATGTTTTTAAGTTTTTTTATTTCAAAATCTCTTTTTATTCCTAATTTAGAATTTTAAATTATTGATTGACATCTTTCTTCAATAAAGCTTTTTTATTTTTTTATTTTTATTTTATTTTATATATATATTTAATTTATAGCTATCACAAAATTAACATATAAAAACAGATTATATGAATTACGAACGGCACAATTATTAATTTATTTATTTTTTATGAGTTTTCTTGATTTAACAAATAAACTAGACAAATTTTCTACGGGCTATGAGTGGACAAGGTAAAAGTAGTACTTAGCATCAATTTATAAGTTGATCCGGCAGGTAAAATATATAATTAAATAAAATTAAATATAGAATCGGAATTCAAACTCAAGACTTCTGCGTTGAACCATACGATTAAATCACTTTTTATTTGAAAATTTTAAGCTAATTAAAAAGTTCAAATTAAACATTTATATTAATATTAACAATTAAAATTTTTACCTCAAGTTATTAGGATTATTTTTATGCAATAGTATTAATAAATGGATAACGATAGGGGGACCGATGCTTTTACACCTAGTCTATCGATCAGTTCTAAATTCATTTTTCATTTTTTTTTTCAATTTTTATTTTAAATATTTTATTAAAATTTAAAAATTTATTAATAATTACTTCTTTAGTCATTAAATAAAAGAATTTTAAAGACATAAATAAAGTCTCGGTCAAAACTATCGAGAGGCATCAGTCCATGTATCATTTTCTTTAATAAATTTCAATTGACTAGAAATTAGTAAACAATGCAATTATGAGACTAGAAATATCTACAGACGGAATCTCGAAGGTGTAGACTATATATATAAATATATGTATATATATATATCATAAATATTCAAATATCATAAATATAAATATTTTTTAATTTTTAATTTTAATTTTTTTTCATCTAATAATTACTTAATTATTATAATTTTCTAAAACTTTCAAATAAAACATAAAAATAATTTAAATTTTTTAAATTCCAAAATAAAAATTATATTAGAAAATTATATTCTAATAATATTTTAACTTTATAATATTTTTATTCAATTTTTTTCTCTTTTTTCAAAATCCAATAAAACATCTTAACTCAAACCATTTTATTATTATTCAAAAATTATTTTACTACAATTACTACTATTCACAAATTTCTCATCTCTTGAGACCATAGTCTATTTGTAAATCACTCCATCTGGTTTAAATTATTTATAATTTTCACAATTAGTATGCAAATTTTTATAACCAAGTCCTCTTGTCTTTCTACCATCAATTCATCTATTTGAAACTAGTTTAACCAATCAGAACTTGACACATGACATATAAATGCCAGGTCAACACCCTTACAAAAAACAAATTCTAAAAATTAGAATAAAAATATATTTAAAAGAATCTATAAAATTAAGATAAATATTTTTGAAGTGTAGATATAATTTCTGCATAATTGTTTGCTTGTATAAGTGAATTCGCGGTGCCATGAAGTCGTTCCTTGTAAGTTTGAGAATTTGCTTTGCATATCGATCGACCTATGGTACTATATATATGTATATATTCACCAATAATATGATAATTAGTATTGTCTTCTCCCTTGATATTTGGCAGAAAGCCGAGACCGCAAGATGCTAGCCACACAGGCAACACCCTTACATCTTGTGATCATTGTGTGTTAGTATGCCTCACATATATGTA
Source organism: Pterocarya stenoptera (assembly GCA_003123785.1). Taxonomy (NCBI): domain Eukaryota; kingdom Viridiplantae; phylum Streptophyta; class Magnoliopsida; order Fagales; family Juglandaceae; genus Pterocarya; species Pterocarya stenoptera. Next base: position 160,957 of record QEOT01005047.1, on the reverse strand, counting down.
AAGGTAAATTTACAAGAAAAGTAAAATTAAGAATCACGTCATAATTAGAAATAAGGGTATCAGATAAATAATTTTAACTCGCCAAAACCAAAATACTATGGAAAGTAATACCCACTCTCTGTGGGTACCAATTGTAATTTTTTTTTTATTTAATGGTTAAGAAAGTATTTTTTAATGACTTTTTGAATTTTTTAAAATGTTAAATGGGTCTAAAAATAATGTTTGAAACAAAAAGTAAAAAGAAATTTACACGTCTCGATGAGAATTCTCGGTGGACGTAGTAGTCCCCTAATATTATTCATAAGTCACCTCAACACCCAATTAATTCAATTACTGGACATAAAAAATAACGGTAAAAAATCTATTTATTAAAAAATACTAACAAATTTCAAGGTTAAGGTCATCATTTTTTGCATGAAGACAGAGACAATACATCTTGTCTTATTTAATTAAATCAACATTCTTTATTGAAGAAATATTTCAATGAACACTAATTTTAAATTCTAAAACTTTAATTGAATTCTATAATGAAAATTCATCTTTTTTAATTTCAAAACAAAAATAATATTATAAAACAATATTTTAACTTTATAATATTTTTTTATTCAACTTTTTCTCTCTCCTTTCCAAAAACTCAAACTATCTCACTATTATTCACAAACTATCTTATTACTATTCATAAAATTCTCATATTATCTCACCAAAATTGGTATGTTTGCATATAAGTATTTTTATATTTTTATTCTTTTAAAATTTAATAAATTTAAAGAGGTGCTTTATGGAGGCTTAGAATTCTTTCTCACCCAAATTGGTATGTTTGCGTGTTATTGGAACACAAGATCAATATAAGATCATGTTGCTTCAACCGTTAATTACATAAACCGCTTACGTGTTGACTTTTTATTGGTGGGTGAAAAATCAAACTTCACACCGCATAGTTAGCTTCATGGAATTCGCAAATGTAATTTTAAGATCATGTTGGATAGAAATCTTGGATTAGGATGAAAGAATTGTCGCAAGTGAAAAACAAGTTGCCGCATAAAGCAACACTACAACTACATAGTAAAAGTGCTGACCATTTTTTTTTATTGGAACTGGTTCCGTTTGAATATAAAAATACTCAATCCATCTCAATTTGTCTCATTTCATCATTATAATTTTTTTAAATTCTCATACAAAATAGAATAAACAATCTAAGCATTTCAAATCCTTAAACAATAATAATATTAAGAAATAATATTCTAATAATATTTTATTCAACTCATTCAAAACCATCTCATCTCATCTTATCTTACTATCTAAACGAGCAGACTTTAAAAACAACTCTCTCAAATTTGTACCTTATGATTCGGTGTAGAACAAGTTAACATAAAAATGTACTGCTATACCAAATCTCTTGTCCATTTTAAATTCCCATGACGCTATCTTAGGCTTGCTGGCCAATACTCATGGATAGCTTCCAACAGTAGTCTGAAATCAATTCTGTTAGAAAGTACAGCGAAAAAATACCTCAAGCTCAGCTTACTAAATTGCTCCACAAGTTTCTTCAGATTGACAATTCACAAGTGTTTCCTCTTAGTGGCGAAGTGTACTGCGTAGTATAAAACTAGAGTATCACTTAACAAACCCACAGCCTAAATACTCTTTCAAGAGAGAACAAAAAGAGAGAAATTTTTGTCTATTTTCATAATGGTGCCAGAACCAATTTGAGAGGGACTATATATAGTTCACTCATACAAGGCTAGCCGTTACATTGCAAATAAATGCAGTTTGTAACGACTTGTAACGGATGGCATTAAGCCATGCGTTACAAGACATGTAACGTATGGCTTAATGCCATACGTTCATGTTAACTGAAGGGAGGGGGTCAGCCCACGTGGGCGCCCCTCCTTTCTCCTGCTAACAAATTCTTACTCTGCGTCCCAAATATGGTGACATAAACCCCAAGCTGATTGCTATGAAAGTATCAAAATTCAAGAAGGTGAAGACGATTGAAAAGTAGGGAGATTGAGAAATTGGATAGAACCTCATATTGAGTACTCAAAGTCTACGGCCTATAATTGAGTCATCAGTCAAGGTCTTCCCAAGTTTATTATTTTTGTATGAAATAATTAAGGGCGGGTTTGGAGTCTCATGTGAGACACAAAATTCTCATATGATTTCATTTCATCTCATTCAATCTTATTCCCAAATATAATTCAAATATAAAATTTTCAAACTAATCCTTACAACTTTTTCAAATTTTCAAATAAAAAATAATATTATAAAATTATATTCTAACAATATTTTTAACTTTATAATATTTTTTATTCAACTTTTTCTCTCTTCTTACCCAAAACTCAAAAAATATTTAACTCAAACTATCTCACTATTATTCAATCTTACTACTATTCATAAAATTCTCATCTCATCTCACCAAAATTAGTATGTTTGCATATAAGTATTTTTATATTTTTATTTTTTAAAATTTAATAATTTTAAAGAGGTGCTTTATGGAGGCCTTAGAATTCTTTCTCACCAAAATTGGTTTGTTTGCGTGTTATTGGAACACATGAATATAAGAATAAGCGAATATACAATGCAAATTATCTAATTCACTTTAATTGGTTCCACAGGGTTGATTTTCTTGTATTGCTTGTTTGCTTATGATAATGTATCTTCAATTCGTCAAGTATTAATGCCATTGTCCTATATGCAAGACGAATTGGTATATGTCATTTCTTCTGAAAATTTATTCCAGATGTGTACATGCATATATATGGTTGTAAGCCTGTAACTAATCAGCATCAATATTCCAAGTGCATGGGCAGGTCTTAATTATGCTATTCATTACTCATAATTCAGATTTCAAATGTATTTGTTGGTGAGTCGTGATCACGGGTTCTCGATCCGTGTTGAAGATAATATCAAATCATTATTTTGATTTGATTTTCATAATTATCAAATCACTTTAATATGATTTTCATAATGTTTAAAATATTTACCCTATACAAGAAGGTGAACACTGCATTGTTAATTCCAAGCTGATTGCTACGTACGTATCAAAAATCAAGAAGGTGACATTACAACAAAATTGGGATTTTTTCACAGAAAATGCTGTTTTGTGACGGTTTGGGCACTGTCACAATTTCCAAACCGTCACAAAAACTAATTTTTGTTGTAGTGTGATCAAGATAATTGAAAAGTAGGGAGATTGAGAAATTGGATAGAACATCATATTGAGTACTCAAAGTCTACAACCTATAATTGAGTCATCAGTTAAGGTCTTTCCAAGGTTATCATTTTTGCATGAAATAATGTAATAATTTATATAAATTTTAAAGTATTATATATTTTAATTTTGAAAATTTAGTAATTTTAAAGATCGAGGTGTTTTGTGGAGGCTTAGAATTCTTTTCTCACCATAACTACTTTTTTAATCGGTATGTTGGCGTGTCATTGGAACACAAAATAAGAATAAGCGAATTTACAATGCAAATTATTTAATTCGCTTTCATTGACACAGAGCCTTCATTAGCCTATTAATTTCTAAGTCATCGGTCAAGTTCTTTTCAAATTAAGGTGTTTTGCAGGAAGACAGNTGAAGGGGGGGGGGAAATCCCCCCCCCCCCCCCACCGCCCATCCAAATTAGGCCTAGGGTCAATGTTCGAGCCCATTGTAGCTCGTGTCTCACCCTTCCGAGGAGTCTAGCCCTCAAGGTTGCATCAGAGGAAGGAGGATGCAAGCACGGGAAGCCAGGTCATGAGGGGAAACATATGGGATACACCGACTCTAACGTTCCTTATTGCACCTAGCATTAAAGGACTTACGTTAGTAGGTAAACAAAGGACACAACGACATAAAGGGAGAACCCTCATCCCCAAGTTTGAATTCAAATAAAAGATATCTATTATCACTTAAGCAATAGAATGGTTCAGAAGCTCTATATAAGAGGAGAACCCGGATACATAAAAAGGATCAGATTCTTGGAAATTCTTATTATTCTCATATTTCTATATTGACTTAAGCATCGGAGGCTTCCCATCAAACCCTGAAGCCATCTAATCTATGGTTGCAGATGATCGCAAGGTGGCGGCGGTGAAAAGGTCAGAAAAGGGCTACTGTTTACTGAGCCCCTCTGGTTATTGTTTTTCTTCTCTTTACTGAGCCCCTCTGGTTTTTTAATACAGGTCAGAAAAGGGACACTGTTGGAATCGACTTCACTCATCCCAGATGGCTGCATTCGATTATCTAGTTTCACTGGAGAGTGATATTTTTGTTCCTACATATGATGGAAACATGGCCAAAGTTGTTGAAGGCCACCGCAGGTACTGTTCTGAAAAGTATGATGTAATTGCTTAACCATTTTAGTGGTTTCATTTTCTTAAGGATAAATGAGTTGGAATTGAAACACCATAAGTGAGATCCCAATTTTTTGTTTTTTCCCTGTAAGAAAGGGGCACCCATAGTGGACACCCCTTGGCCTTCTCTTGAAGGTTATGAAGTGGTATAAAAACCACTTCATGAGGCTTGATGGCTGGCCATTAAGGGCCAGCCGGGGGGTTACGATTAGAATGGCTATTTACATAGCTCTTCCCCTCTTTGAATTAGATACTTGCATCAAGAATGATCTCTCTCTCAAATGGTTCTCTCTAGTCACGGCATCTAAGCTGTGGAACGGGTGAGTGTTGCTCTGGTTTTACCACGTAGCACACTCTACCATCGATGTGAAGATCATGGACGAATAACGACGCTGGAGAATCCGTGGAACAACTGCACTAGATCTACAATTTACCAAAGAGGTAGTATCGCTTCCACTGTGTACTTTGATCTAGCATTTCTAACATTGGTATCAGAGCCAGGTTAGTTGTTCCCGATTGTATTTGACGTACATATTGTGATTTCATTTATTGAAATATTTTTTTTTTGCACGACGAAAATATTTTTTCCCGAGTGCATGAGGCAGCACGGTTCTGAAATGTGGTGGGTTTGGACCGTGGTGTTTGGCCACACGAGGCAGCAGTGCGCACCGCTTGGGTGTTGCCGCACGGGTGTCGTGTTCACCACCTTGGTGCTGCGACCACCGCAGGTTATGGGTGCACCTCTGTGATGCATCCGCAAGGCAACAGAGAGCACCAGGTGCCTAAGTGCCACGGTGCTGCTCAAACCATGAGGGACGTGCACCCAAGGTATTGCGGCACCAGGTGCCGACGCTGCAGACCAAGCGGGGTGGCGCAATAGTGCAATGCGTACCAAGAGCAGTTGCACACCCTATCATTCCCACCGTAGTGCACACTTAGGTGCAGTGCTACAAGAGTGGTTGCACTCTGATGTAGGTGCTGTAAAACGTCTTCCTTAGGTACTAGAGGGTGGCATCTTCACAGAGGAGCGCTCCTGCTCGCAGAGAAGCACAACGCACCTGTCATGGTGCTGCGCGCACCGTTGTGTTGCAGCGCACACCATGGAAACAGAGCTGCGCTCGCCAGTAGCTGCGCGCCACCAGGTGCAGCGAGCACTAGATGCTGCACACACCAGGAGCCACACTACGGTGCAATGGCTCTACCGCGCGCAGAGCCAAGCACTGGGCCATGCTTGTCGTGCGCAGATCCACTGCTGGGACGTGCGACGTGCGTTGCTGCAGGTGGCGGCACCTCACGACTGATGGCAGCACACCCCACCGAGAAAGGCAACGCCACCAGGTGCTGCCCGCACCAGCAGCCGCATGCACGTGCTGTGTGCACCAGGTGCAGGGTGCACCAGGTGCTGCACGCACCAGTGAGCGGTGGAGGGGCTAACTTCCCCGCTGAGTGACACTGAATGGGGGTGGCGCTGCCATGGCTTGGAGGACCTTCAGAGTCTTGGTTAATGGCCACCCATTGCAACAGGCAGCGGTTACAAGCTGCTGTTTCAAGTTTTGTTTTACGTTACATACAACTGTAACCGTCGGCTGAAGGAGGGAGATGAACAGTGTTGTTCATTAGTTTGTGATGAAGTTTGGGCCTATTTTTTAATTAAATCAAGCTCTTCAGCCCGGCCCATGAATTTTTTTTTTTAACAAAACAAAAACAGTTTTAGTTTGTTTTAAATTATTTTTGGGCTGAGAAACTGTTTTAGGCTTATACTATTTTGGGCCATCATTTTTTTTTAAAATCCGGCCCGTATCATATGCTGTTAAGTGTGGTTGTGGATTGGGTTGTGAGCCCAGTAGGCACAAGCCCGCTATGCAGCTGGGCACCCAAGGTGTTGTGGCCCATTGGCTGTCCAAGAACAGTGGCATAAATTTTTTTTTATACAAAATACTTGGGTGGTGATTTGAACCCAAGAACTCACATAAGGACAATTAGCTCAATCATTTGGGCTAGAGCTTATTATTAGTAAGTTCGCTGATTTTATTTATTTATTCAGCATGTTATTGTGGCATAAAATTATTTTTTTTTGAAATATTTTTGCATATGGTCATTGAATATATGCATGCCATGAGATTATGAGATAAATCTTGTCACATTTGTTAGGTTTTTTATTTTTATATTATAAATTGCCTAGATTATTATTTTTTGGTGAATAATAATTATTTGGATAAAATGTGATGTGATTATTTTTCGTACATGTATTGTGATTGCATGTAATTGTGAGCTTATTTTATCACTTGCATTGTTAGGCTATTTTTTTTAAAGAATTAGTCTTCAATTTTTTAGAATGTGATAAACTAGAGGATTAAGTAGTCCGAGTTTGATTAGGTCATGCTTCTGATTGGCTCAAATAGATTTCTTTGATTAGGAAGAAATTATTTTTCATGTGATTGACTCAGTAGATTACTTATCCTAGTGGGAGTATGGTTGAGATTGATTTGGAATTAATCTCCTATACGATACAAATTTGCGCGAAAATTAAGTTAGAAATTAATAATTACGCATTGAGGCGCAAGAGATGATTAGGAAGCTTAGCGAATTTTCGATCTTGCGACGTGTATTAATTATTTTTGTTCTAATTTAGATTAACGCGGCAAATTTCTTAGATGTGTGTGCAATTATATGTGCATAGTTTAGTAACTTTGAGATAACCAAAAAGAAAACCTAGAGATTATTTACGCGATTTAATCGTCGCATTAATCTCCTCCATGAGCAATAGTTGGAAACAAATAAAGATTATTATGAGTGTCAGATAGTCTTAGACCATCATTATTGTTAAACCTCTGAAAGGTTNCCAAGAAGAAAGCCTAGAGATTATTTATGCGATATAATCGTCGCATTAATCTCCTCCATGAGCAATAGTTGGAAACAAATAAACATTATTATGAGTGTCAAATAGTCTTAGACCATCATTATTGTTAAACCTCTGAAAGATCTAGAATAAAATTAGAAGTGTGCGTGGGACGCATGCACTGCAATTTTTATAGAAGTTGATGGGATCAACTGTCAAATAAGAGCTAAACCACTNAGTGTGCGTGGGACGCATGCACTACAATTTTTATAGAAGTTGATGGGATCAACTGTCAAATAAGAGCTAAACCACTATTTTGCCTTTGAGAATCTTGTGAGTAATAACAAAAGTTGTGCGTTATTTTTTGTAATGCAAAGATTAAATTGCTCCTATATTTGAGGTTGAGCATTATAATCTTGAAGCAACTTGGATTAACTCACAGATAAAACATATATCCTCTCTACTTGCTAGTATGTCTGACAAGTAAGGATATTAAAATTTGAGTGTGCAAGATTGTTGAGGACATTCTTGATTGGCACATTCATTTTTTAAAGGTTTTATCAGTGCACCTTTATGTGGTATTAGCACTGGTAATCTTGCTCAAGTTTATTTCTCTCTAGCGAGAACAAATAGGTTCTTGCAGATATATAAACTTTGGAGCAACCCCTGAGAGTAATGTAATACCAAGCACCTTGGAGGTTTGCATGGTAACTGTGGCAAAAAAAAAAATCTAAATAATTAGGTATGACTTATCTAAAGCCTAAAAATTTTGCTCGTGGTTGCACTGATGCAAGATATGTTTAAGGCTAAGGTAATTTCTTGCAAAGTTTTTTTTATTTTCTCTCCTATAGTGAATTGGAGAATATGAAAAATATTGTGTATGCAAGAAATAAGGATATATCGCTAGTTAGCAGCTAAAACGTCACATACTGCATTTGTTGCACAAAACGATGTTTTTATTAGCACTTTTAATGCGATATAAGTGAAGTCTATACCTAATTTGATTTAAGACTCATTGAAAACAGTGGTGTTAGTGAGAATTCTTAGAGGTTTAAAAGTTTGATGGTTACTCATTGACTCAGTGACATTATTTCTTGAGTGGAGAGATGATATGCTAAAATGTGCCGTGGAGGCATAGGATGATGGGTGTGAAGCTTGAGAAATTGAAGTTTTTCTCGCTAATGAGATCCCTCTCTTTAGTTTAAAAGAGTCAAAGAGAAAAGGCAATATGAGTATTTTCTATGTGAAAGTTCCTATACTTGCACTCTAAGGACTTAGATAATAATAAAAAATATTGTTTTATCATATAAATACGATTCCAATTTTTTTTTTAAGGAAAATAATTATATGAGTTATATGATGAAAATAATTATCTCGCAGTTTAATGACTTGCTGAGAATAGAGTTATAAATAAATTATGGCGCAAAACAGTTTTTATATCACACTTGGGTTGATGTAATATGGTGTTGCGGCCTTAATTCTGATTTGTCGTCCTTAGATTGAGTTCATTCGCCTTTGAGAAAGGCTGAGTGACTTTTTTTTGTGCAAACGTGAATTCTATTAAAAATCGAGAGGATCTAAGTTTGATCATTTTTTGGTTGAGTCAAGAAAATTACTCGTATTTTCGGCGAGGGTGGGGAATTGTGGATTGTTTTTTTGTAAACACTGTTTTTTTGTAAACACTTTTTTTTTTTTTGGAAAGAACATTTCATTACATTTTATTCCACACTACCTTATTTTTTTCAAAAATTTCTTTATAAAAGATTGTCAAAAATAGTGAGAGTAATTCAACAATTAGTGTGAGTATACATTTAAGTGATGGTGTACCACTAGTGATAGTGACTCCCAAAAGTTATAGAATATAAGGATCCTCATAAAAAGCATGGTAGCTTTATATCAATATTCTCTCGTCGTTTAGAGACTAGAAGAGAAATTTTGTAATATAGCTCCGCTAAAGGTATTGAATTCACATAGTAGGAATCCCAACATAGAATCTTAGATTCACTTCACTTATATAATCCAACCTGGGGTTGTTGATCTAATTGATAAATAAAAAGTGGAGTTGATAGAGGTATAGATCCATCTCTTGGCACTAATTGAGTTGCATTTAGATAGCTGTTGATCGCATATTTATTGAAACTTTTCTTGAAGGTGTTAAATAGCTGATTCTCATAGGAGAATTAGATGGTTAGCTTTTGTGATGTTTAGGCATGAAGTACTTTGAGCGCATGATTATTGCTAGTACTATTTTGGTGCATAAAGCGAATGAATGCTGCTGGTGCTGTTTACATGCGGCCTAAACGAACTATCTATTCAAAGATACCCAATGTAACTAGTCGTTTTTTTTTTTAAACAACCTATTGAATAAAATGGGGTTCTTTGAACGTTGTTGACAGTCTTAGAAAAGTGTCATCTTGAGAGATATTGCGAACTGGTTGTCTTAGATAATTAATTGTCGCCTAATAAGAGGTGTCCATACTACGAGGTGATGGGCATGAGTTTGTGAAAAGTAGCTCAAACTTCATGTCTTGTGAGACTATTTACAAGAAAAACAGTGTCTAGGAGCTCTTGTTCAAAATTCACAGACAATTAATGAGATGAACAATACCAAAGAATCTAGTTTTGCCTATGCTATTTGGTGTTTCCATTATGGTTTTCTCATGGGAGTTAGAGGTTAAGTTTTTGTTAGAGGGTAAATATAACTTACTTGATTAAGTGAGTTTGTGGTGCGATTGTCGTTAAAAGTAATGACTAGACTATTATAATTGTCTTTGGGATAAAGGCCCTAATTGCTTTACCCTTAATGAAAAATAAATTATGGTTATCTTACATGCTTTTATTGAATACAAGAGATTTATATGAAACCTTGAAGTTGCAAATTAAGTTTGCTGAAGGACATTTGTGGTCACCTTGTAGATTCTTAAAAATTCGCAGTTGGACTTGCTGACTAGAATCTAAGGTTTATATTATGAATTTGACCTAAATGAGATTTGCGATAAGTCGTCGCTGACTTCATAGTTGTGCAAAAGACTTTTATATGTAAAAGCAGAGTCTCTTGGTAGGAGCATGTTTTGGAAAGTTACTACATATTAGAATAGGGAGAAATGGTCATTAAACATCACTTGAGAATTGTGGTTTAATAATTGACCATGTGATATCTCTCTATCTCATGGTATTGCTCATTGTGCACATGATACTGATATGTTCTATGATCATGTGGCGTGATTGAAAGCATTTTTGTAGGCACACACATTCACCATAAATTTAGTAATTATGGTGAAAAAGGTATATCGACAGGTTTAGATCGGCTCACTCACACGAGCGATCGCCTTTGGCGCTACAGATGGGTAGCGAGCAAAGATGAGACAATGTGTCACTCGGTACTTGTCCAATGAGGGATAAGTTGTAAGACACAAAAGATATGTCACCTTAGTGGGAGCTAAGATGAGGTCCATTATATTTAAAAGGACCATGCATGGTTACCCACAATCCATGCAGCCTGTGGTTTAGCCAGATGCGAGATCCTCTTTGGCGCTTTGATAGTGAACAAATGGAGGAACTCGGGTTAGGCGCTGAGACAGCGACTAGACTAAGATCTGTACGGTGAATTGAGATTAGATATACACTCTTTCTTAGGAAAGAGAATTTCACCGTAGCATGTATTTCATACTACATGTGCTTTTGGGACCAACAGTAGAGGTGAGTGAATAATTCCCTACTTCCTCACCGTGTGAGTCATGTAGGTCATAATTGATGACCTTAATTTATTTATGCCCTTAGGAGACCTTCGACTATGTCACGAGGTTGATGTTTAGTGTTTGCTACTTTGGCATGTTATCTATGGCCATGAATGATGCGGTCTAAAGAGGCATTGCTGGGAAAGCGACTGGACTGAAACTAAATGACATGAGTGCGAAGGGAAGACTATTTGGTAACACATCGATAATGATGTGTACTCATTGCCGGCAAGTTATGTTGCTTCTTGGGAGTTGCAATATAGCTGTGAGTACAACATATTTTATGGAGATTGAGCATTGCTCTGAGTCATTCTAACTTGAGAGGGATTAGGGATGCTTAGTCTGATGTGACCAAATGAGTCGGGGTATAATGAGACACTTTTAGGGATGTTGCTATGCTGGTCTTCTCTCGGAGAGATTTGGTATAGTACTCCCATTTTTCTTTTACAGCTGTGCTCGATGGTCGCACGGCCTATTTGCCAGAATGAACAAGATTAAGAACATATTGAGAGATGCAGACCTGGGGTCTTGCCCACTATGTGTGAGTGGGAGATGTAAGAAAGGGGCACCCATAGTGGACACCCCTTGGCCTTCTCTTGAAGGTTATGAAGTGGTATAAAAACCACTTCATGAGGCTTGATGACTGGCCATTAAGGGCGCGCCTGGGGGTTACGATTAGAATGGCTATTTACATAGCTCTTCCCCTCTTTGAATTAGATACTTGCATCAAGAATGATCTCTCTCTCAAATGGTTCTCTCTAGTCACGGCATCTAAGCTATGGAACGGGTGAGTGTTGCTTTGGTTTTACCACGTAGCACACTCTACCATCGATGTGAAGATCATGGACAAATAACGACGCTGGAGAATCCGTGGAACAACTGCACTAGATCTACAATTTACCAAAGAGGTAGTATCGCTTCCGCTGTGTACTTTGATCTAGCATTTCTAACATTCCCACTGTATTTTGTGCATGACCATTAAAGCAAGGTGCTCTTTTTACTTAAAAGACTGTCAATGCTGGGCCTTTTATTTTACCAGAAGTTATTGATTTTTCATGGCTGGTATCACGATAATTGTTAAGCAGATCAATGGGAGGCTTTTTACGTGGCCTCTCCATGCTTATGGTCTTTATTTTAATTGTACCAAAACATGTTATCTTAACTGAGATGTCTGTTGTCTTTTTAAGATTTCTTGGGTTCAAGAAGACAATTTTGTTGGACAGAAAACAATTGGTAAACTTGATAGACCAGTACAATATTGGATCACTTACTTGGGATGAGTTCTCATCAGCAATGAAGAAAACTCATGGGGATCGCATGGGTAGACCAAGTAAACGCAAATGCAGATTTAGTTTACGCAAACTTTGAAGGTTAATTCCTTTCCCTTCCATTTTTGTATTTTTTGTTTATCTTGGATCGGGCTACTGCCACCATTTTTAGATTTTCTTTAGCATATATCACATTTTAATCATCCTCTACACATATCATTGCCATTTTCCTGTAATGCATGCTTTGGTGTACTATCATGGAATGATAGGGTGCGGTGTGTATGTACTTTGTGCAAACTACATTTATTAATATTTTGTGTTCAATTTATTTTTTAGTACCTTTTTTGGGTTCTAATTCATCCAAGGGCCCTCTCCCAGTTAAAATAATGCCCCTCTGTTAACATTAGGGTGGTTGTAATTCATGGGACTTTATTAGCATGCAGACAAAGCATGATTTTCTCCTTCGAGAAGGTTTCATCCTGTAAATCTCGAGAAATGACATTTACTATCGTGGAGTGCGCAAGCGTCACACAATCTTTTTAAAAAAAGTAAATAAATATAAAACTCACACAAAAAGAAAAACTAATTTAAATCTCACATATGATAATGTGTTGATGACAAAAATAACCAATTTGGCCCAGTCAAACATGATAATGTGCTTGAACCCTTCTGGGGGAGATCTGTTTGTTTGTAACCCTTCTGTAGTTTAGTTGTTATGGTGCAGAATTGTTCTTATAATATGCACCATTTGCAGATCATATATGAACTACATATGAGAAACAACTAGGTTGATTTTTCTTCTTTAATGAGAGGGACTTGGAGCATCTGTTTTTCCTTTCCAAGCGGACAACAATTTCTCTATTTCAGCTAAAATAAATAGATAGTTTTTATTTAATGTAAGATATGGGGTGTTTGAGACGTTGTTTCTGTGATTTATGGTAAAGATACTTTTTCAAGGATAAAGACAAGAAGGACAAGGGCAGACAGGAGAGGCCCAAGAATCAAATCAAGTTCAATGATTCATTTGATGCTTTAGCAATAGAAAAGATTATGATTGGAAATACAAATAGGTTTCTTCTGTACCCAGAAAGATCACGTTTAATTGGGTCCCTTGCATGGTAACCCAACATGTTGTATGTAATGGTAGAAGTAAAAGGTTGACCGAATTTTTTGTTACGACAAAGAAAGCCGCCGGTCTCCGTTGATTTTTAAGGAGAGGATCACATTTTAAGATTATTATCTTTATATAAGAGAAATGTCACTAACACAAAGAGATTATATAAAAATAAATGAATAAATTAACCTTTTATGGTAATACGTCATATTATAAAATTATTTTTATCGTAAAGTAGATCTATCAAATCATATTAAACACAAATTAATGAACCTTCTTATTATATCCTTTTATTTAAATGCACACATATTCACATGTAAATATATGTTTTTAAATAAAAGAAATAATAATAATAAATTATATATTAATGTGTGGTATGAAAATGACTATTAACATTTCTATTTATCATTAAAATCTGTCTTTGACTGAGTTCTGATTGATAAGCAGTCTGGGCACGGGTACCATTTAACCGTGCACCTGGGCAGGGCCTGACGTGACCCATAAAATCATATGTCGAAATCCTGATGGTCCCATCAGGACCCACCCAGATGGGCCAGAATGCCCGTTGGGAGCTAAATTAGCTAATTGCTAAATGTTAACCTCTTCCTTTTTAGGATTCGGCAACCCAACTGGCCCACTTAATTCATTAGCCCAGATCCATGATTCAATGCCCAATCACGTGCACACACAAATTGTGGATAGGTACTTTAAAGTCCTAACAGCCTAACAAGGATAAGAAATTACCATCGAAACTATACATTTTTAATTTTTAAATGACTTTTATTTTCCTTAATCACATATATATAATAATATATAACATTTTTTAAGTGTTTAATATACAGAATTATTTAAAATATGAATATCACACGATAAATTTAGAATGAAAATTAATTATTATAATTCAAAGAGAAAATAAATTTGTTTTTTAATTTTTTGGGATTTTAAATAACAGTGACAGAAAGTCATGCGTTGGTTTTCGTCCTGTACCCAAAAATATTTTTCAATAATAATAAATGATTATTATAATTCAATAATAAGAAACACAGAAATTATTCCAAAGGCCTAATATTGGTAAATTTGGAATCGTGTACAAAGGGTGGTGAGTCTTATATTTCCATGTTTTCAGATATGTTACATGGTTGCTATTGCAAGATATTTAAATGTCACACTTATAATGCCTGAGCTGGATAAAATTAGAGGTGGCAATATGTGATACGACCCGTTAACCCAACACAAACACGATATGATAAAAGTGAGTTTGAGTTTAGCCTTAACAGGTTTGGATTAAAATGGATTGACCTGTAAGACAAATTTGCTTAACGGGTCACTAACAGATCAACCCGTTATGACCCGTTAAAAAAGTTAAATTTACATTTATACCCTTAGACCTAAGATTGTAACATTAATATTTTACAATTTGTTTTTATCATATTTGTGATTATAACTTCAATATTATAATAATGTTTGTTTATCATATTTGTGTAATTTTGTGTTTTTCATATTTGGTACTGTTGGGATTTTAATGTCAGTATTTTTCTTGTTTGGATTCTAATTTTAGACTTATAGTTAGTTTTTTATTTTTTTTATAGATATTATTTATATTTTAATATTTATATAAAATCAATCAAGTCTAACGGGTTGAGACGGGTCGGGTTGTAACGTGTCAATATATTCGTATTCAATAACGGGTCAAAAATGGTCGTATCGTGTTAATCCGTTATCTTAATGAATCGTGTTAGAGTTTGAGATTTTGACAAGAAATTCTTAATTGATCGTGTTCGGATTGACCTATTAAATATAATATACATGTCTTGACACGACACGAATACGACCTGACACCCCTAGATTATTAAACATTGTTTTGGACTGGATCCCAGGTGTGTCAACTTTTCTCTCCTTGCACATTTGAAGCATGTGAATGTGCACAGTTTCTAAAAGGATATTTAAACTTTCTCCCATTATTTATGAAACGGAATTTTATATTTCTTACATTACCTACTATCGGGATTAGGTCAGTTTTATATTGTTCTTTTGTTAGCCCCTTTCGTCAGGCAAGAGTATCAGAACATTGGAAGTTGCAAATCTTAAAACATCCTTGAAAATGACCCTACAGTAGGATCTACCGCAGCCTTTACTACGGATTGTTCGACTTGCAACGTTATACTTTCATATTTGCGATCTCTTTCTTTTTTTGAGACTTCAGTCTCAATGTTGTACATCTAAATACAACTGATGCTCGACTCGCCAATAATGGCCAACCTTTGGAAATTCAGAAGCTGCGCTGCAGAGTAAATTTTAGTGCTCTGACACTTGTCGGTCATAACTGGACCCAGCGCCAACTTGAACTTTACTGCTGTCCATGCATCATCCACTTTGAATTAAAGTTTATAAATGGTACTCTTAAGAAAAAATGTATGTGAAATTTAAGGCTCATAGTCCTTTTAAAATTAAAATAGTACTGTTATACGATCATGTATATATTTATATATATCTATATATATATTTATTCTCATCTAATCGGTCTAGTATTTTTAAGAATTGTTTTAATTGTAAATATATAAAAATAAACGTATAAACTGATACAATTTAGTGCGATATGATAAATTGTAAAATTAATTTTATTATAATATAAATTTCACGTATCCTATAAAATAGATTAAATTTTTTTTGTAACTATAATACTTCTTTTGTATAAATATTAGATCGAGTTGTGTCCTGATCAGTAGAATTATAGAAAAGGTTGATGGGTTTATTAATCAGATCTTGTTAATGCATTATCAATATAATTTTGACTAGTTTCACGTGTGTTTATCTACTTTTGCCAATGAGTGAGTGGTATCGTGGCTCAAATTTGGCCGTTCATAAGATAAATATTGGAAGCAACGAGAAACTCATGTTAAAGTCATGACTTAAGAATCAGATCAAGTCGATCGTCGGCCTGCACGGCCAAACTGTTAAGTAGACTAACATATATATATTATTATATATGGACATTTAAGGATGGACGTACACGAGATACGGACTTTAGCCACATTCTTAATTAAATTAATTAATCTTTCTTAGCCCAACGAAAAAATTAATCATGCTTCTAAAAAATGTGCATATATGTCGATCTGGCTCAATTTAAAAACCTATACGATTCTTAGCACATTTTACATGTTACATGTTGTGGGTACTGTTAGGAAAGGAGAGTGCCCTTTCACCTCACTACAAGAAAATCATGTTATTTGTGATGATTTTCATGTCGCTGAATTCCAGCGCGAAGTTGAAATGTGAAGAGGGAGAATTCACTATTTACTTTTTCGCGACGACTTTTAACCTAAACATTCACTATTTGCAAAAAAGCCATATTGTCGCCGCAAAAGACATGTCTACTTGTTTGCGGCCAATTATTGTTTATTTCCAGCGAGTGAGAAGCGCCGGAAATAATGTGTTTTCAATATCCCGCCGGCGCCTTATTTTTCCCACCCTTCCCGATACTCCCCCCGCCCTCTCTCTCTCTCTGATCTCTTTCCCTCTCTCTTTTGTTCTCGACTGCAATTGTCGACTCCGGTGCAATTGTCGCCGCCATCTCGCCGCCTCGCAAATGCCGGTGAGTTTGTATTTCATATTTTTGGTCTCCATCCATCTCTCTCTCTCGTCTTCGCAAAGTGGTTTCCGATTGCCAGTGCCGCCTGCTTCTCGCCGCCTCGCCAACATCGGTGAGTTTCTCTTTCACTATTTTAGGCTCAATCGATCTATCTCTCTCTCTCTCTAACCGCCGCTCAGTGACCCCCTTCTCTCTACATAGAACAACCATTTTCGTTTTTCATTACTATGATTTGGTTGCATTAGGTCATGATAAATGTTTTCCATTCACAGAGCCCTAAGGAATCGAGCCCCTATGTGTCCCTAATTTCAACCTAATTTCTGTAGTTTTCTTTATAATTTCGTGTTATATAGTGTTATATAGTGTCTGTAGTGACTTTATAATTTTGTGGGAATGAGATTTTCATTTTTTAATTTGTAGAAGGTGTTCACAATAATCGTACGTGTTTAGGCCTATACCAATTGCTTTTCTTTATGGGTTCACATTTGATTTCTACTTGACCATATGTGAGTGTGTCTTGATCTAGATGTGTATAAGTAAGCATATGAACTGTAGATTATTCTATCTGTGAGTAGTGGGGATGCTATAAGGATAGAAAAGAAGGGATTTTTATATTCGGTTGTTAATCATGCATAGGTGTCTCTCTTGTATATGTCTTGTGTACATAGGCTATACCAATTGCTTTCTTCAAAAAAATTCTTGATACTTCTAAAAGATTTTTTAATCTAATTACAGCAAAGCTCATTTTATCTGTTTGAACTTGGCTATCACCTATGGTGTTTCCACTATTGCTTTTTAAGTAACTTCAATCTCACAGTGAGAGAAGGAAGACTTTGGTCTGAATAATTGTGCTAGGTTTTGGCTACCGACTTTACCATGTAGCGGTTAATAGGTTTTCTGTTGGTAGCCATATTCTGTGAAAATGAAAATGATAATGCTGTCCTCCATCCTGCAGTTCTCTTGATAATGTTCAATAAAGCAGCCCTTTCTTCTTACAATTTCCCGTGTGCATATGTCATCACACTTTTTCAGGTGGTTCATCTGCTAAAATCGTCTTATTGACCATGCTTTATATCCTTGAGTTGTAACTATTAAGTTGCTTGTGCTAACAATATTCTATGAACTTATCACTTAGTTTAAATTATGATTTCAATTCAATTCAAATTTGATGATCCATTTCATTTTTTTTAAACCAAAAAACTTCAATCTCACAGTGAGAGAAGCATTCCCCTTCTGTTGTTGCCTGGTATGCAACCTTTGGTATTCTTAGTTTTTCACAATGATCATGTCATCAATGTTATTGGAAGCTAGAAAGTGGTTCATTAAGTGTTGTTTCAAGATTAATGCATGACTGTATGCATGAGTGTGCATGCAAGCTAAGTATCAAAGAGAAAAGGGTTCAAGTATTATTTTAATATTTTGACTTTTATAATAACGAGACTACCTATCAAATAAATGAATTGTCTCAAATTTATTCTACGTATTAAAAAAAAAAAACTTTTTTGTAGGCTTAATCTAACTAATTCAAGCTAACAAGAATTTAATCTCTGTAAATTCTCATTTCAAATATTGTGAGTCATCCTAAAGTTTTCTAAGTTATACATAGATTATAGCACTGATATCTATTATGCAATAATGTTAAATAATGTCATAATCAGTTCTAGACTCTTGATCCGCATAAAAAAACTATAAAGATGAGACAGTGATTAGGAATGAGTATTGAGATGTTATTAAAGGTAAAAAGAATCTACATAATATTCTTAATCGGAAGAATGTCTTTAGACAGATCGAGTTAAAATAAGGACAGTGAAACAGATAAGTCGCAATAATACAATTGCACCAGAGGGTATTTTTTTAAGGTGTTTTCAAAGAAGCAGAAAGGCCAAAGACTTTGGTTGAATAATGTGAGCATTGAGCTAAGATTTTGAGTTTAGGCATCAATCTTTGGCTGGCCTTTGGCCTGAGCTGCAAGAGGCAGAAACTCATTTTGAAGATCAAACCTAACCTCAGTAGTCTTGGCTCTCCTGACAGTGAGTGTGGAGTTGAAATTAGTCCGTTATCTTTTTCCATATTTGCATTAGCCATCAATTAGAGTTCTTGATTTGGCTATGACACCATTGACCAAAGGTGGATATGGTGCTGGATAAGAATGTAGGAATCCACTGAAAGTTTTTTAGTAGTAGTTCTTTTACATGCCATAGACGCATAATATCATTAATATTAGATTTCTGGATTTCTTCAGTTACCTTGTAAGTATATTTGATTTATGTTGGATGTTAAATTTATTTTATGTGGAGCACATTTGACTAATTATTGTGATTATGATCATCATTGCATGTCTTATCCTTTTGGTATTTCATTCGTTTTTTCTTTTCTTAACCTGCTTTTTAACTTTATTTTTTTTTTGTTAAATGTGCTTTTATATTGTGTCAATCTTGGAAAAGTTTTATGGTAAGTGAAAGAATTAATTCTATCTCTTATTACCTATCAAAAAATAAAAAAATAAAAAAAGGAATTAATTCTACGAAAATAGGCATAAGTCACACTTGCTTATAAGTGACAGCCATATGAAACAAAATTGCAAAATACAAATTCTAATCATTTTAATATGTATGATAAGAAAACTATGTAATTCATGGCTTGAATACCTTTGGTCTTATGTGGTGCAATGGTAAGATAAGGGTTCTAACAAACTTTCATGACCTTTTGTTCATTTGTTGTGAAAGAAATTATTTGGACTCGCCCGTGCTCAGTATGAAAATCTATCTATTTCTGTAGGAATCATATGTGGACCAATCTTGCTGTTCTTGACATCAATCAGAGGAGACCTAGAAGTGGCACTAAACTTCCCTCATATATTCTCCCCTGGCATTCAGGTGCATGTTATATCACAGAAAGAATGCTATGCTTAGATGTTTTAAGGTGCATTATCGACAACAATGTATGGTTTTAGTTGCCTCATCTGTGATGCATATGGTTTGAATGGATTATCAATTAGCTATCTTACCTATTGATCTAATACCCAATCCTCTGCTATAAAGATCCAAATCTGGTATATCTGAGTGAGATTTGTAATTTTCATGATGATAAATTCATAGGGAGCACTTATAATATGAAACTGGAGTAGGAGCTCTTAAATCAGTACTATTTATCAATAATTCAACTTTTGATTATTGGTGGTTCCTGTATCTCATTTGCTTTCTTCCAGAACTCATCTTTTACTGTAGGGCTAGAAGTCTCACCCTTCCATTTCTGTTTCTCTCATTTGTGATAAAAAAAAATGTTGCACTTTGAACTGTAAACTTCCCATCCTTTGTGAAATTCCATATCTGGTTTTCTTCAACCCCCATCTTACGTTTAAGTTGTTGCATATTAATTTAGCTTGTTAAATATCAAAAATTGAATTCTATCAGTGCCGCAATTTTAGTTGTAGTATTCATCAATTATAAGCTCACAAACTTTTGAATATATATGTTGAGAATCTTAACTAAGGATATGAGCTCAATAAGAAGTGATGATGGATTGGGTTATTTCTTGATGGAAGGAAATAATGCTTAGAAACTTGTAAAACAAAAGTTTTGTCATGTCTATATAAAAGTTTTTGTTTCTCCATCAGTTACAACAAATGTGCAAACTTAGATAGGCTGAAAACTTCTATCTAACGCTCTCTATGTTGAAAAACTGTGATGGTTTACAATCAAGAAATAATTGGTTCTACGAAATTAAGTATCAACGATTGTCAAAGATTAAGTATTCTAATGATAGCTGTTTTTCTTAGTTAATTTTCTCCCAAATCTTATATTAGTCATGGTATCAGAGCAAATTAAGATCCTGTATTGCAGGATTTCGATTGAAGCAAACCTTCCTTCTATACAGCTTTCTGCACTAGAGAATATGCCATGATACAATTTGACAATGTCTTTTCTGGTTGTTACAAAAATCTGATATTGGAACATATAGTCTTGAGAAAGTCTATTGCGAAATGAGATTGAACTACCTTGGGTCGTTGACCAGAGAAGCCTATTGAGATATATGAATTTGAAAGGTATCATTTTCTTGTCTGCTGGATTTAGTAGGCAGTGAACTACCCGGAAGCTGACTTTCCTTTATAGGCCTTTTATCTTCTTTCCTTTCATTCACCAACTGTGACTTTCTATTGCCTTTGTGATGGATAAAGACTAACGGCATATTTCTTTCCTCTTTCTATATATTGGATCACCTAAAGCTGTCCATTTTGTCGGAAGGTAACATCAATTCCCTAGGATTTCCATTTGATTTTAAGTGATATTTTAATTTCTGTATAAATTATTTCACCTCTCTACTGCATAATTTTGTTAAACATAACCCAACTGAAACTACCTCATGCACACGATTACACTATCACATAGTTTTGGACAGTTTCAACTGCCACATAAATCTTTGATGGCGTGTCACATATAAAATCTGAATGATTTGAGCCATTTAAGTACTCCCAAATCTTAAAGTTGAATCTTGTGATTTTAGGATTAGATTGTAATAGCAAATTTAATCTTAAAGACAAAAGAGGTTGCTGGGGATGAATAAAACAAATCCTCAGCTTCTCGAGAATGTGGTTAGACATGACCCCAACCTGTTGTTTAACATCCGTAGAAACATTGGGCCTTAGGAGCATCATATATGTTCTTTTTCACGTGATCCAATAGAAATATCTGGATTGGTTTATCCTTGCCCGAAAAATGGTCCAAACTTTCACCCTAAAGTTTCACATATCAGTGGATAAAAACAGTTCCCTTACATGGTTAGAATTATTGTTATTGTTATTATTTGGTATTGGGTTCTTATTTTATTCCTCTCATCCTCACTTCTAAGAAGGAAAAGAGTACACGTATGTTACTTATCAAAAAGCAAAAAAGGAAAAAGAGTACACAAGTTAAATTATAAGCAAGAGAAATCCTAAGTTGTTGATGTCTTGTAAAGTCCATTGGAACATCATCAGATCTTGAGAATATCATTTCTGAATGCTGATGCAGTCACAAGTGGATTGGAAACTGGTTTGAGAAGTTCTTTAGCCAGGAATTAAAAAGAAAAGATGAATATTTTGGATGAATTTTCAAAATAGAA
This sequence comes from Pterocarya stenoptera, assembly GCA_003123785.1. NCBI lineage: Eukaryota > Viridiplantae > Streptophyta > Magnoliopsida > Fagales > Juglandaceae > Pterocarya > Pterocarya stenoptera. The sequence goes on along the minus strand of QEOT01005047.1, from coordinate 138,969 downwards.
TTGAATTAAAGTTTTAGAATTTTAAATTACTGATCATTGAAATATTTCTTCAATAAAGAATGTTGATTTAAGTAAATAAGACAAGATGCATTATCTCTGAGTGCTTATTAAAAAATTAGCTTTAGATGAGATGAGATGAGATAGTTTTAGATGAGTTGAATAAAAAATTATTTCTTAATATTATTATTATTTTAAGATTTGAAAGGGTTGAAATGCTTATTATATTTTGTATGAAAATTTTAAAAAATTATAATGATGAGATGAGATAAATTCAGATGGATTGAGAGTATTTCTATATTTAAATGGAGCCAGTTCGAATAAAAACAAATGTGAGCACTTATACTCTATAGTTGTAGAGTTGCTTTATGCGACGAGTTGTTTTTCACTTGCGACAATTCTTTCATCCTAATCCAAGATTTCTATCCAACATGATCTAAAATTACATTTGTGAATTCCATGAACCTAACTATGCGGTGTGAAGTTTGATTTTACACCCATCAATGAAAAGTCAACACCTAAGCGGTCTATGTAATTAACGGTAGAAGCGACTTGAGAAAATAATTTTCCTAGTCACTCTCTCGCTCTGTCTGCTGAAGCCCATCTCTCTCCCTTTCTCCCTCCTCCGCTCTCCCTTTTTTACCCCCCCCCCCTCAGTTGCTCTCTCTCCCCCATAGACAGATTTGCGATGGGGAAAGGCCTTTTCTAATTGTTGGGCTCGATTTGGAGATCATAAGAAGCTAATACAGCTCACAATTGATGAAGATGTACTGACGTAGTGATGCTAATGGATCTTAGCAGTAGATTGGCAAAGTGGAGGCATCAAGGGCAAGAACTGCTACATGTTGATAAAGATCTAGATGGTGTGTTAATAGCTCGAGTCATAAGTTATCTTCGATTTTGATAGTAGAGTTGTTCCTTGAGTTCCAAAACCATTTTTTACCTCGTATAGAGAGATGACCAAGTTGTAAAATGATATGTATAATTCTATTGTTCAATGAGTAGCTTTAACTTGCAGGAATGTGACAGCGTTGATATTGCGGGGGAAAAAAAGCTCAACAATGGCTTGAGGGGGGAGAAAATCTGAGTTTTGGCCTGAGAGGAGAGAGAGAGAGAGAGAGAGAGAGAGACTGAACATTAGCGGTCACAAAAAAAAAACCACATAAGTTTGACTTTATTAGTTCTTTTGGAATTAATGGCATTTTGGTTATGTTAGGGCATAAACACACACTCTAAGTTGAGCTTTCGGAACTTGGATAAGAAATAGTTGATTGTTTTCTTGAGCTTTTATGAATTGACGTTAGCAGAAAAGAAATCACCAAATTAACTCCTACGTAAAGCAATTACAAGTCTCATATATGTTATTAAGATCTCAAACTTGCAATTGAAGAAAAGAACAGAAGACATACTAAAAAGCAAACATCAAAACACAAAGCTTCACAATTCTAAACCTAGATAGCTTACAAGTGCTGTCACAATAAAATAGTAGCAAGTGGAGATGCACACTTCAACGAAGTTAAACCATGCCCGTCGCCAGTGCAAATTTATGTAGAGAATGGCCACAATTGCTAGCAACATTATCACATAAGACACCGCAAAGCTGACGTAGAAGACTTCCAAGTCTTTAAAACCACAAGCTTCATCTCCGTCATTATCAGTTGGAATGGTAGATCATGGTTCAATTTTAGTGCAAGCCTTAAGTAGTGGAGGTCCACACAAGAGAGGATTTCCCTCGTAACTGCTTTCATCAAAGGTACAGAACTGAGCTTTTCTTTTTGGTGTTGTACCCCCCTTAAGTTATTGTGTGCCACTTTGAAGATGACTAGAGAGTTCAACTCTACCAATTGAGGGGGGATAATACCATCCAAGTTATTATGTGATAGATCCAAGCTCTCAATTTGCTTGAGTTTCGAGAATTCAATGGGGATTGATCCCGTTAAATTGTTGAACGATAGGTTCAGCGCATGGATGTTACTCAAATCTCCAAGCTCGGTTGGAATTTCTTCTTCTAATTTGTTGCATGAAAGGTCAATCCAAGACATGTAGTTGAGGATGTCACCTTTGTAGGAGAGAGTATTATGCTTTGTTGAGAACTCCACTTCTTGTAGTGCATCCACTCTCGAGAACATAAAATCTTCATAGTAAAAACCAAAGATTCCTTTGTTCATTATCATTGCCGAATGCAAGAATGACAACATGTTGTATATTTCAAAATATATGTTGAAATCGATTGATACCTCAAATTTTTTGTAGGTTGGCTCACGAGTAAAGTTACTCAAGCAATGAGGTATTTGACCAAAAAAACTATTGTGGGAAAGATCCAACAAGCTTAGTTTTTCTAAAAGGCATAATTGAAGTGGGATTTTTCCATGTAAATAATTTGCTTTCAAGAGGAGAATGCTCAGACTTGTTGCCGATCCAATCTGGAATGTTGCCAGCAAGGTAGTTATCTCTAAGATTTAGAGTGACTAAAGTAGAGCTACCCTTGAATCCACTGGTAATTGGACCGGTTAACCTATTTTTATTCAAATGAACATGTTTGATCTCGGACCAGTTGGAGCAAGTGGGTATAGAGCCAGATAGATTGTTATGGGACAGGTCAAAAAATGAAAGGTATTTCAAGTTACATAACTCAGTTGGAATGGGACCTTCAAGCTGATTTTTTGCAAGAGCAATTTCTCTCAATGATGGCATGCTCCCCATCCATCTTGGAAGCATTCCTGACAAATTGTTATTACTGAAATCAATTGCTTCCAAGGCCATTAAATTAGATATGTTATGTGGGATCTGTCCAGAAAAGTGGTTGTTGTCCAAATACAAAAAACGTAGTAATGTTAGATTCAAAATGGTAGGAATTAGTTGGCCCCTCAAATGATTTTTGGACAATTTAAGGTAGTATAAGGAGGAGCAACCTATTATCAAATTCTCTGATATTGTTCCTGAAAAAGTATTGCTTGATATATCTAAAATTTTTAAGGAGGTCAAATTGCCATAAGAAGAAGGAATAACACCTTCAAAGTGATTTTCAGAAATATTTAAAAACTCTAGATTCGGAAAAATTAAACCAAAGTTAGTTGGAATTGGACCAACATTGCTAACCGAGAAAGTTGACCGACAAGTGCAAATGCACTCTTTTATTTTTTTGTTTTTATTTCAACCATTTTTTATATATTTTAAAACATTTTAAAAATAAATAAAAAATATCAATTCACTAATAATCACTTCCTTAACCAGTAAGTTAAAAAAAAATAAAAAACACAATCGGTCAATTTTGTCGGTCTAAGTAGCATTTTCTTATGAGAAAACTCATAATGCAGAATTAAATCCAAAATATCTAATCCAAAGATTAATTTAGGGTCTAATTACTGTTCATAAACAATAAGTTTTTTCTAGCTGTAAGTGTAGTGTACCTGTGCAGTATCCCCATGTAAATATGAAAGATCACCTTACGTACAAAGTCCACCCTTTGACTAACTACTAGGTCGTACAGGTGGGCAGTGGGAACCTACACTAACAATTTGTTAGACTTGTTCACAAAGTATGTACTAACAAATTTAAATAATACATAGTTCTTAAATTATAGTCATATTTACAAAATTTAAATTTACAATTTGAGTCTAAAAATATATTTTTAATAACTTTTGGACCTAGGAATAATTTTTAAACCTAGTGGAATGTAGTTTATTTTTTAAGTAGACATAATGCGTTTATTTTAAGTAAACCTAGGAATAAAATTGTAGGCGGGTAGCACCCCTACTAGGTCGTTTCCTGCCGTACAAAGACCTTACTTTTATACTCCTAAATATAATGTTAAGACCATGCTTGAGGAACTTTTTATTTTAGCTCTTTGCATTAATATAATTCTTGCAAGAAAAATTAAGCATTTTGGGGAAGGTGGGTGTGTGTATAATACAAATGGCTCCTGGTAACACCTTTGTAGAAAACCAGGCTCTTTCGGAAAAGAAAAAAAAAAAAAGACAATATGGGTGGAAGAAATAGGCTTTGTATATTTCTTCAGCAAGTTTATCTAGAAAAACACAAATAACCTTCTTGTTGATGTCGTGTTTCGTGGGCCTGGGTGATTCTATGCCGACAATGCCACGATGTGAATTATTTGGAGCCCCCGGCGGTGTTCCGGTGCGGCTGTACGGTGGCGGTTCGTACGTCCATAGCGGTGAACAGAAAATAAGTATAGGGAAAGTAAAGTGAAATGGACACAAAGATTTATGTGGTCTGGCAACATGCTTACATCCATGGGGGTTTTGGGAGGGGAGTCTCTACTATAATATATTTGTTTACAGTCACTCATGGATCCTCATATCTCACTGTATAGAAAAGGTTGAAGCTCTTCCTCGAGAGGCTACTGAAGAAGAAGATGATCTGATTGAGGGTGCGTCGAGTCGGTGTGAAGAGTAGAAGTCATCCATTCATCTCATTATATCTCTATCGATCCCCTTTTTATGTTGTATGGGCCTCTCCTTTTATATTTTTGCCTGACCCTTTATTGCACATGCCAGCCTGCCATGAGATGGCAGGTCTCCCTTGTGTGAATACTTCTCCTTCTTCTTCTGACCTTCTCACATTTATAAGCCCTCATGTCTTTCTTTGTCTCTTTCCTTGTTCCCTTTTGTCTCTTTCCTTGTCTCCCCTTTTGTCTCTAGTGATGGCTTGGTAGGCTGGACCCAATTTATGGACCATGGGCATTTTTCCCCTTCACACTTCTTATTTCGCTTCTATTGCATGATTTGGTTTTGCATATTTTGCTCAAAAGTTGTACGACGTTGTAAGTTGAGAACTTGTTTGCTTATGATAGGGTTTGTTGTCAACAACAACTTGTCTGGTATTGTGATCACCACCCAGTAAGACGAAGTAGTACTGGTATGACATTTCTTTCTTACGTGTCTTAATTATGCTATAGATCATTACTCGTAATTTTAATTTGGATAAATTTATTACTAATAGTGAGAGGATTAAACTCTTGCTCATCATTTAGCGGTAATTATACTCTGAATACTATGTTTGATTGTTGAAATAAACTCAATTCATCCCAAATTAATTATTGACGGAACCCACTACTTTCTCAATTTTTTATAAAAAAAGTTAAATTCATCACAACCTACTTCATATATTTCTACCCAAAAAGTTAAACCTATCTCAATGGGATCCACAAAATACTACAATTCACAACTCAACTTATCCCAACATCCAAATGCAACCTTTATACTGCTATTAAGAAAATAGTCACCATTAGCATGAAATTTTCTTCTCTTTTTTTCTTAATTGCTGGAATATAACTTAGTAGATCAACAATCTCACCATCAGTTGTACACTTTTAGTATTGACTAATTTCTTATTATGACTTACATTTTTGTTTAAATTTGACTTTATTAATTCTTTGCATATGTTGGGCTTACTGTTTTCTCCAAGTTGAGCTTTGATACTTGGATAAGAAATAGTTTATTGTTTTCTTGAGCTTGTGTGAACTGACATTGGCAGAAAAGAAATCATAAGATTGACTCGGAAAGGAATATCTATTGTTCAAGCATCTTGCCTGATTGGTCACTAATTGACTACTAAAGTTACGATGCTAAGGCTAACTTTCAAGTCTCATATATGTTACTTAAACTTCAAGCTTGAGGTTGAAGAAAAGAAAAACAAATGACATACGAAAATGCAAACATCAAAACACATAGCTAGACAATTCTAAAGCCAGATAGCTTACAAGTGTTGATCACAACAAAATAGTAGCAAGTGGTGATGCACAATTCAACAAAGTTAAACCACGCCTGTCGCCAGTGCAGATTTATATAGAGAATAACAACAATTCCCAGCAACATTGTCATGTAAGACACTGCAAAGCTAATGTAGAAAAGTTCCAAGTCCATAAAACCACAAGCTTCATCTCCCTTGTCATCAATTGGAATGTTAGATGGTGGTTGAATTTTAGTGCAAGCCTTATGCAGTGGAGGTCCACACAGGAGAAGATTTCCCTCATAACTACTTTCATCAAAGGTACCAAACTGAGCTTTTCTTTCTGGTGTTGTTCCCCAAAAATTATTGTATGCCACATTGAAGACGGCCAAAGAGTTCAACTCTATCAATTGTGGGGGAATAATACCATCCAAGTTATTATTGGATAGATCCAAACTCTCAATTTGATTAAGTTTCGAGAATGAGGTGGGGATTGATCAGGTTAGATTGTTGAACGACAGGTTTAGCACATGGATGCTACTCAGGTCTCCAAGCTCGGGTGGAATTTCTCCTTCTAATTTGTTGCATGAGAGGTCAATCCCAGACATGTAGACGAGAATGTCACCTTTCTAGGAGAAAATTCTATTTTTTGTTGAGAACTCCACTTCTTGTAGTACTTCCACGCTTGGTAACATATAATATGGATCATCGAAAACATACATGTTGTCTTTGTTGATTATCATTGCAGATTGCAAGAATGACGACATGTTGAAACTACTGGAAGAGATAACGCCAAGTTCTGATATTTTAGATTTTGTGTAGGTTGGCTCAAATGTAATGTTACTCAAGCAATGAGGTATTTGACCAGAAAAACTATTGTTGGAAAGATCCAACAAACTTAGGTTTTCTAAAAGACATATTTCAAATGGAATTTTCCCCTGTAAATAATTTGCTTTCAAGAGAAGAATGCTCAAACTTGAAAGCTTGCCGATCCAATCTGGAATGTTGCCAGTAAGGTAGTTATCTCTAAGATTTAGAGTGACTAAAGTAGAGCAACCCTTGAATGCACTGGCAATGGGACCGGTTAGCCTATTTTTATTCAAATGAACATGTATGATCTCGGACCAGTTGGAGCAAGAGGGTATAGAGCCAGACAAATTGTTATGGGACAGGTCAAAAAATGAAAGGGATCTCAAGTTACATAACTCAACTGGAATGGGACCTTCAAGCTGGTTTTTTTTGATAGCAATATCCCTCAATGACGTCATGTTCCCCATCCATATTGGAAGCATCCCTAACAAAATGTTATTACTGAAATCAATAACTTCCAAGTTCATTAGATTAGATATGCTATGTGAGATCTCTCCTGAAAAGTGGTTGTTGTCCAAATACAAAGATTCTAGGCCTGTTAGATTCGAATTGACAGGAAATAATTGGCCACTCAAATGATTTTTGGACAATCTAAGATACTCTAAGGAGGAGCAACCCATTGTCAAATTCTCTGGAATTGTTCCAGAAAAATTATTGCTTGACATGTCTAAATATCTTAAGGAGGCCAAATTACCAAAAGAAAAAGGAATAACACCTTCAAAGTCATTTTTAGAAATATTTAAAAGCTCTAGATTTGGAAAAACTAAACCAAAGGTAGTTGGAATTGGACCTTGTATATTATTAAATGAAATATCTAAAACCAAAAGGTTGGGAATATAATGATTGGGTAGCTGCAAAGTTCCTGTTAACGAGTTATTTCCCAAATTAAGAATCTCCAACCTTGTATTGTTTTCTAGCAACCATGTGGGGAACTTTCCTGCCAAATTGTTGTGAGGGAGAAGTAGTAGTTGCAAGTCAAACTGGTAATGAAGGAATCTAGTAATTATTCTAGTAGACTTGGTAGAAAAGCAGCTTGAACAACTGAAAGCCTTTAATTGGAAGCTTGGAATCCATCTTTGAGATAGAGTTTCATCAACTAGCTTGTTGCCATCACTAAATATGACCTCAAGCTTTGAGAGATTAACAAATGAGAAGAATGTGATTGGGTTGAAGTAGTTATGTGATAAACCAAGGAACTCAAGTGACTTCAAACTAGGTAGAGGGGAGAAATCAATGCTTCCATTAAAGCGATTTGAAGAGATATCAAATATTCGAAGTTCTGTCATGTTTGCCAAACATGAAGGCAGTATTCCTTCAAAATTGTTATGGCTGAGATCTAACTCTCGTAGATTCTTAAGCTCACACAAGCCTACAAAATGAAATGAGTAATAATTAAGTTCTACCATTAAGAGATTTTTGCTAAGGAATATTTTGTGAAAATAAGGCTTTTTACCTTGAACGATGGGCAAACTTCCATTGAGTCCACAGTTTCGTATTGCCAATACATTAAGGGAAGTCATAACTCCAACTTTATTGAGGAAGCTTTTGTGAATAGAGGAATAATCCAAATACAAGTCCTGTAGGTTCTTTAGCCTTCCCAACTCTAAAACGGTAAGGAGTGTTTTAGTTATGAGAAATAATTTTCATGTATACGAAAATTATTAAATTTTTTTAAATAGGATCTAGCATTAAGTATCAATAGGACATAGCATATCAAATGGATGCATATTAGTCGATCTAACTTAGACTAATTACCTGAGATTGGGATATTGATTGGTTGATCTAATTGGTTCTCTCTCAAATATAGTTTCTTGAGCGATGAGATCTGACCAAGGGATGACAGGAAGCTTTCATTGATGAAATTATAATCCAAATAAAGCACCTCTAGCTTGCTCAATCCGGATAATCTTTCAAAACCTACAATTTAGACAATTATAAACCGATTTCTATTGCATAATTGAAAAAACAATATTGCCTAGCCAGCTACTCTGTTATGATATAAACAAACCTTCATTTGGAGCCCATCCAGATATATAATTCCAGCCCAAATCGAGGTACTTAAGCTCTTGAAAGGGAATAAACAGAGAGGCATTCGGATACGAATTTTCACCAGGGAATACACCGTCAAGATGAAGCTTGATTACACGCCTTGTAGTGTTGTCACACACAACTCCTTTCCAATCGCAGCAATTTCTCCCTTCCCGAGATGAGTTCCAAGATGTGAAGATATCATACGAGTAGTTCACGATGGAAGCTTTGAGTCGCAAGAGAGCTTCTCTCTCCTCCCTCAAACAAGCATGAATAGAAGATAATTGAAACAAGGCCGCCAACATTAGCCACCACCCAAAAATTCCAAACTCCATTTCACGTTTAGGTGTCTAAGCGAAGTTGTTGTTAAAGAGTTTATATAGACACCTCAACATTGACCGATGACTTAGAAATTAAGGCCAAAGACTACAAAATTTATATATTAAATTATTTCAAGCAAAACTTGGGAAGACCTTGACTGATGACTCAATTATAGGTTGTAGACTGATGAGTACTCAATATGAGGTTCTATCCAATTTCTCAATCTTCCTATTTTTCAATTATCTTTACCTTCTTGATTTTTGATACGTACGTAGCAATCAGCTCGGAATTAAAAAGGTGAATATTTTAGATGAATTTTCAAATTAGAACTCAAATTAAAGTTTTAGAATTTTAAATTACTGATCATTGAAATATTTCTTCAATAAAGAATGTTGATTTAATTAATCGTCAGAACCATGAAATATTTGTTAGATATACTCAAAAAGAAATTGATCTTAAGCTGGAAACTTCAACGTCACGAGAAAATTCTTCTTTTTGTACATACACGACTCAACGACGCAGATATGATCAGACTTTGGGATAAGATTTTCATTAATAGAATGCCATCGGCTTCAGAGTCAGACAACTTATTGGGAATTTCCTAGCAGCTACTTTCGTGGCATGATCAAACAAGCTGGCTTTTATTACTTGTCGTCTTCCATGAGAGAAATATATAATGTCGTTTTTCAATACATGTAATTTGAAATGGCTTGTCTTCCACGTATGGTGTTTTGAACGTCTTTTATGCAAAACTTTTTATACAAAGACTAGTCGCATATTCGCGTGATGCGAAGACTTTGATGATTCTTTTTTCACTTAATAATTAGTCTTGTACCTAATCAGTTCCGATAACAGTAAATTATAATAAGCAAATTCACAGTTCTAGTGAATTTAGACATACACATGAGTTAGTGATCTCTTAATCCATGCTTTCCCTGCAAAGAAATAAAAAGAAAAGGGGTAATTTTTTTTCCATTTTTAATTTTTGGCACTTCACTAAATAGATATTTTTGTTCAACTTTTGGATTTTAGAAAATGATTTTATAGGGTCTAGGGTGTGCAAGCAATGCTCGTTGTAAAAAGTGGGACCTATATGACAAATTTTTTGTCGTCATCTTGGCCCGACCACTTTTTTAAAGACCCTACACAGGAATTGCGAACCATAAATATGTATATCTATCACTACTCCTTAGCTTTTGGTTGAGAAGGAATAACAGTGACTCCAAGCCGCCTATCAGAGTCATCACTCATCACTCAAGTTCGTCTAGAGTTTGATAATACGCGTTAAAAGTGTTTTGTGCGAACACTAGGAGAATTAATAATGCATCGTGTCTTTTAGGCTAAGAGAAATGAAAACTTTTATATAAAAATTAGTCATATTCGGGTGATGCATGAAAAGTTTAAAATATTCGTGTCTACGTCCTACACTCTACTTACATATTTTAAGTCTGTATTTAATATTACTCTTTAAATTTTAGTTGAGAAGGAACAACATTGACTGGCCCCATTTTTATTCAGAGTTGTTTTCAACTCATCTCATCTTATCTAATCATTATAACTTTTTCAAATCTTCATACGAAATATAATAAACAATTCGACTTTTTCAAATTTCAAAATATGCTTTCTACTTATTCACACTAGCATCATTGACTTCGTCCTTCTTGACACAGATTTTCCACTACTTTTCTGTGACCCATTTCCAAAATGCCTCAATTAACCATTTTATTTACTTCATCATAGTTGTATTGAATTTGTCTAAAAGTTATAACTCTATGATCATTTTTTAATTGAAATAAAGAATAAAATAAAGTGGATGGCACATCACACGATGCGAGAGCCTGCAATTAAAAAGGTTAAGAAAATTATGATAAATGTTTCAGAATTTTTTTAAAAAACACTGAAGGTGACTTTTTGTTTTTGTTTTTATTAAATAAGAAAGTATGTATTGCATGCCTATGTCTTCGTGTAAAACACCTTAACCTTGAGAAGACCTGGACCGATGACTTAGCATGAATTAATAAGCCGAAAGACTTTGGTGCCAATTCAATCAAATTAGGCTCATTATTATAAAAAAGTGAGAACCATATAAAAATATTTACATGGTCCCACTTTTTTTTTAAAGGTGTATCTATCCTTTCGGTTGAGAAAGAACATTGACTACAACTCGCCTATCACAAAGTCATCAGTTAAGGTTGCTAAAGTTTGGTAATCCACGCTAAACTTCATTATAGGAAAATTATTTATTTGTGTTCAGTTATTTTTTATCAAAATAAGTCTATTTTCTTTATAAATAGTCATTATCCTCGCAAATAACCCGTCATTATCCTCGCATGTTTTGTGCGAACACCAGGAAAATAATACATCATGTTTTCTTTATTCTAAGAGAAATGCAAAACTTTTATACAAATACTAGTTGCATATTTGCGTGATGCATGAAAAAAATTAAAATTATTTAGTGAAAATAGTAAACCTAATTCTTTTGAAAAAATATATTTTAATTCTTGTTTCATATTTATTAAATTTGGAAGGGTTGTTTCATGTGAAGACTTTGACCGATTCTTTTTTCACTTGATAATTAGTTTTGTACCTAATCAGTTCCGATGGCAATTATTATAAGTAAATTCCCAGTGCGTTGAATTTCGACATACACGGTATCTTCAAAATTTATTTGAAATGCGCACTCAAGGTCTATATGGTTAATGATGATCTAAATCCGTACAGAATTAGAATTATTATTTGAAGAGCTTTAATACCACCATAAGATCTCTCGGGGTACCACCCTGGACCTAGGTCATGGGGCCCGACAAATCTACAAGAAACAGACCCTTTTGTGGCGAATAAAAAATGCCGCAAAAAGCCATTTTTTCGCCGCAATTAAGCTTTGCCGACTCGAATATTTTGCTGCTCGTTGGACGCCAACGTTTGGATGCAAATACGTTTCAATGGGAAAACTTATTGGAAAGCTGCCCACCCCGTTGCAAGTAACTTTTCCTGGCGGCAAATATTCGCCCCAAATGAAATAAATTTTGCCGGAAAAGTAGTAGCGGCGACTAGATCATTCGTTGGTAAAAACTAATTTCGACAATTTCATGCCTTTGAAATTAAGTTTTACCGGCGACGTTTAAGCGCCGCAAAAAGATATTTGTGGTGGCGCCACAAAAAATCTATGTTGTTTGCGTCAGATGATTTTTTCATTGGGACAGTTTATTGTGGTGGTGTTTAGTCCTTTCAAATAAAGTATTCGTGGCGAAACGCCCCCGTTGCAAAAGGTTGTGCTTTGTCGCAAAAATTATTGCATTTTATTTCCGCCGGTATACATTTGTTGCTGGAAATAAGCTTTTGCAGCATTGATAGTGTTTGATTTTGTAACTTATTGCGACAGGTTCGTTGGAAATGGTCAATTTTTGTTGAGGTTTGAAAAGACCAGGATACTTGTAGGCCATATTAATGCTATTCACGTCAAATATGGCATCAGTTTTTTTGCTTTTCTTTTTAAAATGTATTTTTACATTTCAAATGTCACTACTCAACCTCATGGAAATCCAGAAAATAATACAATATTATTATCTAGTTGCCTGAAATCAGAGTGACCATCATCAACCATGGAATTTCTAGATATACGGCTTAAATGAAAAATAATAAGGCAAAGAATGTAAGGGGAACATATATATAACGGACACAAATAGTATATGTTGATATATCATGATAATCCTATATAAATAAATGACTAGGAGTGTAACAGCTTATACATTTTGCATTACCCTATAACTTAAGTACATCATATTCAGAGAATCATTCCCAGAATCCAAACTATCTTGACATGCTAGCATAATTAACCTTATGGGCAGCAAGCTAAGCTGGGCTGTTTGATCAGACAGGTTCTTTATCAATCATGCTTGAAAATGATTGATAACGTTAATTATTTTTCAACTACCCTTAGTTCCAAGCAGCAGATGAAAACAAGTGACGAGATACTGCCTATCATCCCTTCAAGATGCTTTAAGTCTGCATTTAACATTATTCTTTAAATTTTAGTTGAGGAGGAACAACATTGACTGGCCCGGCCATTTGTATTCAGAGTTGTTCTTAACTCATCTCATCTTAAATAATCATTACAACTTTTTCAAATCTCTACACAAAATATAGTAAACTATTCGACTTTTTCAAATCTCAAAACGTGCTTTCTACTTATTCACATTAGTGTCATTCACTTCATCCTTCTTGACACAGATTTTCCACTAAGATTAAGATAACTACTTTTCTGTGACCCATTTACAAAATGTCTCAGTTAACCATTTTATTTACTTGATCATAGTTGTATTGAATTTGTTTAAAAGTTATAACTCTATTAATCATTTTTTTAATTGAAATAAAGAATAAAATAAAACCGATGGCACATCACACGATGCGAGAGCCTGCAATTAAAAAGGTAATAAAGATCACAATATGTTTGCATGGTTAAGAAAATTATGATAAATGTTTCAGAATGTTTTTAAAAAACACTGAAGGTGACTTTTTGTTTTTGTTTTTATTAAATAAGAAAGTATGTATTGCATGTCTATGTCTTTGTGTAAAACACCTTAACCTTGAGAAGACCTGGACCGATGACTTAGCATGAATTAATAAGCCGAAAGACTTTGGTGCCAATTCAATCAAATTAGGCTCATTATAAAAAAGTGAGACCCATATAAAAATATTTACATGGTCCCATTTTTTTTTAAAATGTGTATCTATCCTTTCAGTTGAGAAAGAACATTGACTACAACTCGCCTATCACAAAGTTATCAGTTAAGGTTGCTAAAGTTTGGTAATCCACGCTAAACTTCATTATAAGAAAATTATTTATTTGTGCTCAGTTATTTTCTATCAAGATAAGTCTGTTTTCTTTATAAATAGTCATTTTCGTCGCAAATAACTCGTCATAAATGTTCATTTTTCTTGTAATGCATGTTTTGTGCGAACACCAGGAAAATAATGCATCATGTTTTCTTTAGGCTAAGAGAAATGCAAAACTTTTATACAAATACTAGTTGCATATTCGCGTGATGCATGAAAAAAATTAAAATTATTTAGTGAAAATAGTAAACCTAATTCTTTTGAAAAAATATATTTTAATTCTTGTTTCATATTTATTAAATTTGGAAGGGTTGTTTCATGCGAAGACTTTGACTGATTCTTTTTTCACTTGATAATTAGTTTTGTACCTAATCAGTTCCGATGGCAATTATTATTATAAGCAAATTCCCAGTGCCTTGAATTTAGACGTACACGGTATCTTCAAAATTTATTTGAAATGCGCAGTCAAGGTCTATATGGTTAATGATGATCTAAATCCGTACAGAATTTGAATTATTATTGGAAGGGCTTTAATACCACCAAAAGAGCTCTCGGGACACCACCCTAGACCTGGGTCATGGGGACCCGACAAATCTACAAGAAAGAGCCCCTTTTGCGGCGATTCGAAAATGCCGCAAAAAGCCATTTTTTCGCCACAATTAAGCTTTGCCGACTCAAATATTTCGCTGCTCGTTGGATGCAAATACGTTTAAGCGGCGAAATTTATAACTCGCCGATAAAAAGTTTTATTTCCCGCGCTAGAATGTGACCTCAAATGGATAAATATTTCGAGGGGAAAACTTATTGGAAAGCTGCCCACCCCTTTGCAAATAACTTTTCCTAGGGGCAAATATTCGCCGCAAATGAAATAAATTTCACCGAAAAAGTAGTAGCTGCGACTAGATCATTCGTTGGTAAAAACTAATTTTGGCCATTTCATGCCTTTGAGATTAAGTTTTACCGGCGACGTTAAAGCGCCGCAAAAAGATACTTATGGTGGCGCCGCAAAAACTCTATGTTGTTTGCGTCAGATAATTTTTTCATCAGGATAGTTTATCGTGGCGATGTTTAGTCCTTTCGAATAAAGTATTCGTGGCGACACAACACCGTTGCAAAAGGTTGTGTTTTGTCGCAAAAATTATTGCATTTTTGTTGAGGTTTGAAAAAACAAAATAGTTGTAGGCCATATTAATGCTATTCACGACAAATATGGCCTCCGTTTTATTGCTTTTATTTTTACATTTCAAATGTCACTACTCATCCTCATGCAAATCCAGAAAATTATACAGTATTATTATCTAGTTGCCTGAAATCAGAGTGACCATCATCAACCATGGAATTTCTAGATATAAGGCTTAAAATGAAAAATAATAAGGCAAAGAATGTAAGGGGAACATATATATAACGAACACAAATAGTATATGTTGATATATCATAATAATCCCATATAAATAAATGACTAGGAGTGTAACAGCTTATACATTTTGCATTACCCTATAACTTAAGTACATCATATTCAGAGAATCATTCCCAGAATCCAAACTATCTTGACATGCTAGCATAATTAACCTTATGGGCAGCAGGCTAAGCTGGGCTGTTTGATTAGACAGGTTCTTTATCAATCATGCTTGAAAATGATTGATAAGGTTAATTATTTTTCAGCTACCCTTAGTTCCAAGCAGCAGATGAAAACAAGTGACGAGATACTGCCTATCATCCCTTCAAGATGCTTTAAGTCTGTATTTAACATTACTCTTTAAATTTTAGTTGAGGAGGAATAACATTGACTGGCCCGGCCATTTGTATTCAGAGTTGTTCTTAACTCATCTCATCTTAAATAATCATTACAACTTTTTCAAATCTCTACACAAAATATAGTAAACTATTCGACTTTTTCAAATCTCAAAACGTGCTTTCTACTTATTCACATTAGTGTCATTCACTTCATCCTTCTTGACACAGATTTTCCACTAAGATTAAGATAACTACTTTTCTGTGACCCATTTACAAAATGCCCCAGTTAACCATTTTATTTACTTGATCATAGTTGTATTGAATTTGTTTAAAAGTTATAACTCTATTAATCATTTTTTTAATTGAAATAAAGAATAAAATAAAACGGATGGCACATCACACGATGCGAGAGCCTGCAATTAAAAAGGTAATAAAGATCACAATATGTTTGCATGGTTAAGAAAATTATGATAAATGTTTCAGAATCTTTTTAAAAAACACTGAAGGTGACTTTTTGTTTTTGTTTTTATTAAATAAGAAAGTATGTATTGCATGTCT
>QEOT01005047.1:59088-122619 GCA_003123785.1 Pterocarya stenoptera | reverse complement strand
TTTTTTTATAACAAACAGAACTTCATTAAATCAAAAACAAAGGATTACAGACATAAATCAAACCACAAGGTTTGAGATAAAAAGTCCGGAATACAATCCCCCCACATAGTAATACTGTCAACATTTCTTGCATACTGAGCAGACTATGAGCAACCATATTGGCTTCTTTATAAACATGTAGGAAAACACATTCCCTAAAACAAGAAGACAACCTTTTAATTTCTGAATAAAAACCACCCAGCAGTGAGTTAGCCATGTTATCCTTTTGAACTGCTTCAATTGCCAAGAGACAATCACTCTCCACTTGAATCTTCTCAATGCCCTTACTAGCACACAACTGAAGACCACGAAAGAGAGCAATCACCTCAATATGTTATGGTTCAGCAACATCTCCCTCTGACACACTTGCTGCCATAAGAACACTGCCCAAATTATTCCTCAGAGTTGCACCCATCCCAGCTTTCCCAATCTCAACATTCCTAGAATAGCACCATCAACATTCAACTTTAGCATATCTGAATCTGGAGGCTTCCACTTGAACACATCTCGCATTTGCTGCCTTGAAAGTTTCTGAGCTCCTCTATAACTCTTCATAAATGAGATTGCATGAGCCGCAACTTTGTATGGAGTGAAAATCATCTGCTCATGAAGAAACTTATTCCTCCTATACCAAAACCCCCAAGCCAAAGCAAAGAAAGTAGCCAACATGTCATATTTCTTTTCCCCACAGAGAGCCAAAGCCACATCAAAAACATTAGAAAAGTTACCAATAATCAAATCTGGGAAATAAATAGACCAAGTCCTTTTTAAATCCACACAACTAATCAAAGCGTGGTATAAGTCTTCTCTTTCCATATTGCACATACACCACCTCCCATCATTCGGAACATGCTTTTTCAAGAGATTTTCTTTTGACGGTAAACCATACTTACAAGCACGCCAAGCAAAATTCTTAATCTTATTAGGCACAGGCATTTTCCATAACTGTTTCCAGACCACTCTCAGATCCCTAGCAGATCAGGACTTAGCTTCTCCTAAACCTTGCTTTTCCAAAATAAACTTGTAGCAGCTCCGAACACTAAACAAGCCATTCCTCTCATAGCCCCATACTCTTCTGTCACTCCCATTTCCAGTACACACAGCAGCCTTCTGAATATCCTCCACAATATTTGGATTAAAGAGAGCTCTAAGTTTACCCACATCCCAAGTTCTGGAATCAGAACACAAAAGAGAACTCACACAATCAAACCTGTTTGCTTCACAAAACACAGTCCCTTCCTCCACTAGAGCATTATGACCCGGGATCTATTTATCTAACCAAATATTCACAGAATTCCCATCCCCTATCCTCCATCGACAACCCTCTACCACCCACTTTTTAGCTTCCCAAATACCACGCCATGTATAGGAAGGAGATCTACCCAAATCAGCCTGCAAGAAGCTTGTAGCCGAGAAGTATTTGGCTTTGAGCAATTTATGTATTAAAGAATTCTCATCTTGAAATAATCTCCACCCTTGTTTTGCTAACATAGCCAAATTAAACACTCTCAAATCTTTAAACCCCATCCCTCCCCATGCCTTCCTAATACACATTTTTTTCCAGCTCAACCAAAATATTTTCCTTTCATCCTTTTTTTGTCCCCACCAAAACCGAGCCATCATACCTTCCAAATCTGTACACAAACTTGAAGGAAGAAGAAAGAAACTCATAGTATACGAAGGTATAGGAAGAGCCACCGCTTTTAACAGCACTTCCTTACCCCCCTGTGAGAGCAACTTCTCTTTCCACGCTTGTAATTTCTGCCAAACTCGATTTTTGATGGATTGAAAAGCTTGTGTTTTTTACCTCCCAATAATTGATGGAAGACCTAAGTACCTCTCATACTGCTGTATTTCTGAATTTCCCCACAAGCTTTTAATCTCTTCTTGAACTTCCCTTGGCACATTTGCACTAAAAACCATGGCTGTTTTCTCACGGTTGATTCTTTGCCCAGAAACAGTCTCGTACTTCTCCAGAAGATCTTGAACTCTCTTATTCTCCACTGCCTCAGCCTTACAAAACACCAAACTATCATCCGCAAAAAGCAAATGGTTAATATTTGGAGCCCCTCGACAGATTTTTATGCCAGAAATTATCTGTCTCGCACCAGCATCTCTCAACAGCGTAGTCAATCCTTCCGTACACAAAAGAAATAGATACGGGGACAAAGGATCCCCTTGTCTAAGTCCTCTAGATGGAATAATTGGACCCTTTGGCTCACCATTAATCAGAATAGAGAAAGACACAGAACCAACACACATCATAATCAAATTGACAAACTCTTGACTAAACCCCATCACCTCCATAATGGATTTCAAAAAATCCCACTCAACTCTATCATACGCCTTACTCATGTCTAACTTTAATGACATAAAGCCCTTCTCCCCCTTTTTCTTAAGCTTCAAAAAATGCAAAACCTCATAGGCTATCCAAACATTATCAATAATTAATCGCCCTGGAACAAACGCACTTTGACTTTCCCCAATAATAGAAGATAAAACCATTTTCAGCCTATTTGCAAGAACTTTAGCAATTAACTTATAGGCCACATTACACAAACTTATAGGCCTAAAATCAGCCACTTGAACCGGAGACTTCTTTTTAGGGATTAAAGTAATAAAAGTGTGATTCAAGGTCGAAGGGATAGAACCTGAATTGAGAGCATTTAAAACTGCTGAAGTAACCGAAGATCCGACCACATGCCAATATTTTTGAAAAAATATTGGAGACATGCCATCTGGACCAGGGGCTTTAGAAGGATTCATTTGTTGCAATGCTTCCTTAACATCAGCTGCTGTGTATACTCGGCTCAACTCTTCATTCATGTCGGCTGTAACTTTTCCTCTTAAAGCATTTAGAAACTCCAGTGAGGCACACGGATTGGCAGTAGTAAACAGTTCTTGAAAATAATCAAGAATCACCTTATCTTTCCTAGACCTCTCCTGCCACTGCCCACTATCATCTTGAATGCGCACCAGTCTATTCTTGCTTCTTCTCTGTGTGGCTTGCATGTGAAAATATCTGGAATTTTGATTACCTTCTTTTAACCATAAAGCCTTTGACCGTTGTCGCCACATGATCTCATCCCTCTCCAACCAGATCTGTACCTCCTCTCTCGCCCTATTCACCACCGTGGTATTCAACTCATAGCCATCTGCATACAACTTGTTTAACTGCATCTTAGCTTGCTGCAACTTTTTCTGAACATGTCCAAAATGGTTCCTGTTCCATTCGTGCAATTTCACCCCACACATTTTAATCATCCCCACTACCTCCACCATAGTAGACTGAGAGTTACCCCTTCTCCATTGTTCCTTAATGATCTCTTCACAATTTTTATCCCCCACCCACATTTCCTCAAATCGAAAACGTCGTTTAGTTGTAGAAATATGGGGTTCCCCTTGCAAATTAACCCAAATAGGAATATGGTTGGAATATGCCACCACACCATGACTAACTCTAGTAGTTGGAAATAAATCACACCAAACTGAATTTGCTAGAAATCTATCAAGTCTTTCACTAACACAATGACTGCCCTCCCTTCTATTAGACCAAGTAAACTTGTAACCCGAAAAACCCAAATCACGTAAATCACAATCACCCACAACATCCCGAAAGGCTTCTAATTGTCGCTCAAGTCTATGTTTACCTCCCTGTTTTTCATGATGAAACAGGATTTCATTTAGGTCCCCCATCACCAGCCATGCCTCCCCATTTGACTGACAAAGTCCCCTAAGAAGGTCCCATGTTCTAAACCGTAAATGGGTCTTAGGATAACCATAAACAACAGTTAGAAACCATTTTCCCCCCTCCACTTCAACATCATTAATAACAACATCAATATGATATAAAGAGTAACTGAGAATCATTAAATCAACAT
Source organism: Pterocarya stenoptera (assembly GCA_003123785.1). NCBI lineage: Eukaryota > Viridiplantae > Streptophyta > Magnoliopsida > Fagales > Juglandaceae > Pterocarya > Pterocarya stenoptera. The sequence continues at coordinate 118,699 of QEOT01005047.1, read as the reverse complement.
CCCTCCCCCAGAATAATGCAATACCCCCTTTCCGTCCAATAGCACCAACAGCTAAACAATTAGGAAAACCAAGACGAAACTTACATTTTTCTACTTCACGAACACTGAGGCGCGTCTCTTGCAGAAACAGCACATTGGGCCCTTCCCTCTTGACCAAATCACAGAGGGTACGAATGCCCCGTGGGTTCCCAAGCCCACAGGCATTCCAGCATAGTGTTTTCATGGTTGTCGGCGGTGCTGTTCAACAGCCACCACCGATAGCACCTGAGAAACCCCCGGAAGTGTAGTAACACCAATACAGTCATGATCCGAAACCTCACTTTCTGCCTTGGCTTTCTTTCCAGCTGACCGTAACATAGCCCCTTCCCCTTTTCTCTATTTTCGTTTCTTTACCCCCACAAAGAGATTGCCTCCCTCTAAATCGGGAAAATTAGGTTTTCTTCCTTTATGGCAAAACGACGCCACTCGATGCCACTTACGCCCTTCTACCGAATCAGGTTTTAACAACAGGCCTTGGCCCGCCACGTGACCAACATCCTGCATGGTTTGAGGCCCACAGGGCCCAGCTCCCTTTGCCTTGTGTCGTGTTGATTCCAACTCCTCAGCAATCGGACGATCACCTCCAACAACTCCCACGTCAGTTACAAGTAACGTATCATGAATTAATAAGCCGAAAGACTTTGGTGCCAATTCAATCAAATTAGGCTCATTATAAAAAAGTGAGACCCATATAAAAATATTTACATGGTCCCACTTTTTTTTAAAAGGTGTATCTATCCTTTCGGTTGAGAAAGAACATTGACTACAACTCGCCTATCACAAAGTTATTAGTTAAGGTTGCTAAAGTTTGGTAATCCACGCTAAACATCATTATAAGAAAATTATTTATTTGTGCTCAGTTATTTTCTGTCAAAATAAGTCTGTTTTCTTTATAAATAGTCATTTTTGTCACAAATAACCTGTCATAAATGTTCATTTTTCTTGTAATGCATGTTTTGTGCGAACACCAGGAAAATAATGCATCATGTTTTCTTTAGGCTAAGAGAAATGCAAAACTTTTATACAAATACTAGTTGCATATTCGCGTGATGCATGAAGAAAATTAAAATTATTTAGTGAAAATAGTAAACCTAATTCTTTTGAAAAAAATATATTTTAATTCTTGTTTCATATTTATTAAATTTGGAAGGGTTGTTTCATGCGAAGACTTTGACCGATCTTTTTTCACTTGATAATTAGTTTTGTACCTAATCAGTTCCGATGGCAAATATTATAAGCAAATTCACAGTGCCTTGAATTTAGACATGCACGGTATCTTCAAAATTTATTTGAAATGCGCACTCAAGGTTTATGTGGTTAATGATGATCTAAATCCGTACAGAATTAGAATTATTAGTGGAAGGGCTTTAATACCACCACTTTTTTTAGAGACACTATAAAGTTTTGTGCGAACACTAGGAGAATTAAAAATGCATCGTGTCTTTGAGGCTAAGAGAAATGCAAAACTTTTATATAAAAAATTAGTCATATTCGTGTGATGCATGAAAAAGTTTAAAATATTCATGTGTACGGCCTCCACTGTATTTGCATATTTTAAGTCTGTATTTAACATTGATTGGCCCCGTTTGGATTCAGAGTTGTTCTCAACTCATATCATGTCATCTAATCATTACAAGTTTTTCAAAATTTCACACAAAATATAATAAACAATTCAACTTTTTTCAAATCTCAAAATAATAATAATATTAAAAATAATATTTTAACAATATTTTATTCAACTTTCGACTTTCATATCAATTCGCTATCCAAAGCTCATGATCATGGAGTATCAGTGAAGCTCATGATCAAAAGTTTGGTAGTACATAAAGAGAATATTAAGAACAGGTATTGTGTGTGAACAACTATATTTCACTGAGTATACGTAAACAATTTATAGTTACAGACTAGAGCTATAAAAGGGACATTTACAGGAATGGAAAGAATACAAAGGAGATACTATACAAATAAATAGCACAATCAGTGCTCTTGTAATAACGCTAGAAGTAATGGAGGCTGATTATGTGATTGCATTTATACGACCCCGCAAGAATGGTGTACCATCTGCTACGCCAATCTTGGAACAGAGAAGCTGAAAACGTGAACAAGAGAGCGGCTTGGTGAGTAGATCAGCTAGTTAGTCTTGAGTTGGGACGTGAGCAACCTTCAAAGCTCCACGAGTAACATAGTCACGAACAAAGTGAAGGTCAATAGCAGTGTGTTTCATGCGTGAGTGCATAACTGGGTTGAGAATGAGGTGAGTAGCGCCCACATTGTCACAAAGCAATAGGGGAGGTTCTGATAGAGAAATGGCGAGTTCAAGTAGAAGAGACTTGACTCATACGATCTCAGAAGTAGCAGTTGCAAGGGCCCAGTATTCAGCTTCTGTCGAGGATCGAGCTACTGCCTTTTGTTTCCTAGTGCGCCATGATATTAAATTGGAACCGAGGAAGACAAGATAAGCAGTGGTGGAGGTTCGGTCATCTTGATTGCTAGCCCAGTCAGCGTCCGAGAAGGCACGAAGTTGAATAGGAGATGACCGTTGAAGCAAAATGCCATGCTGCACAGTATGCTTCAAGTAGCGTAAAAGTCGCTTGGTAGCTTGCCAATGAATAGTGCTGGGATTATGCATGAATTGGGCCAATTTGTTGACAGCAAAACTAATATCAGGCCGCGTGAAAGAGAGGTACTGTAGGGCACCAATGATGCGATGAGACTCTGTGCAATCCACGGGAGGAGAACCATCCCCAAGATGAAGCCTGACGCTAGTGGACAGAGGTGTGTTTACAGATTTGGCACCATCCATGTGTGTGCGATCAAGCAGGTCTCGAACATGTTTTTGTTGAGTGAGGAAGAGACCCTTAGTGCTTGGAATGACCTCGATGCCGAGGAAGTAATGCAGCTCTTTTAAGGAGTACTCAACTCCGAGTTGATGAACAAGTCGATAAAGATGGTTTTGATTATTACCTATAAGAATCAAATCATCAACGTAGACAAGTACATGCATGGTGATGCCATCAGAATTGTAGATGAATGTAGAACAGTCTGAGGCAGAATTCATGAATCCCAATTGAAGTAGGCTTTGACGGAGAGCAGTATACCATGCGCGTGGTGCCTGTTTAAGGCCATATAGGGACTTGTGGAGTTTACACACAAAGGATGGATGAGAAGAGTCTACAAAACATGCTGGTTGCTTCATAAACACTGCCTCATCAAGAGTCCCATGCAAGAAAGCATTGTTAACATCAAGCTGGAATAAAGGCCAGTTTTGTTGTAATGCTAAGGAGAGAACAAGACGCATAGTGGTAGGCTTCACGACTGGACTAAACGTTTCTCCATAGTCAAGGCCGGGGCGTTGATGAAAACCTTTGCAACGAGTCGGGCCTTGTACCGTGCAATGCTTTCATCTGGGTTGCGCTTGAGCCGAAAAACCCACTTGTTGGCAACAAGATTTTGGGATGGATGAGGAGGAACAAGAGTCCAGGTGCCATGTGGAACCAGGGCAGTAAATTCCTCAGACATTGCCTGTCGCCAATGGAGATCCTTGATAGCTTGAGAGACACACGTTGGCTCAACTGATGGAGTAACAGGATGTTTGGTGACCAGATAAAGTTGTTTCGGTCGGTAGATATTGTTCATGGAGCGTGTGACCATTGAGTGAGTGCGCAAGGGAGGTGGATTCTCTGGTAGAGGTTGGGCCTCTGGTGAAGGTGGGGAAGATGAGGTAGTATCTCTAAAGCAAGGCATAGGGGTACTTACCTCAGGTGAAGAGGGATGAGCACATGGCACATGCTGCGCAAGAGTAACTGCATGAAGAGATGATGCATCCGAACCTTGGACTGGAGGAACAGGAACCACTGGGATACTCTTGAGACAAGGACACGATGGACTAGTTGACACTGGAGGTGACTCGGTTGTATGAAGATGAAAAATATCTTCAGCAAAGGTAACATGCAGAGAGACATAGGTGCGATTAGTGTCCACGTGAAGACATAAATAAGCGCTCTGAGAATCTGAGTAGCCAAGGAATATGCAGGGGAGAGACTTGGGTTCCATTTTATGGGTGTTATACGGTTTTAACCAAGGAAAACAGAGGCATCCAAATGTGCGAAGTTTAAGGTAGTTAGGGGGTCGATGAAAGAGTTTTTCTAGAGGACTTAGCATATTCAGGACAGGGGTGGGTAATCTGTTGATGAGGTAAACGACTGTCTTGAATGTGAAAGTCCAGTAGGTTAATGGCATGTTTGCACAGTGGAAAAGAGTTAAGGCTGTCTCGACAATATGTCGATGGCGCCGTTCAGTAGTGCTGTTTTGTTGCTGCTTGTGGGGGGCAGTAGTTAGATGACTAATGCCTTGAGAGCTGAGGAATGTTTTGAGTTTGACAAATTTCCCGCCATTATCAGTGTACAAGTTTTTAATCTTGTGACTAAAATTGCGTTCAAGAAGAGGAACAAGCTGATAGAAAATGGGAGCAACATCTGATTTATTTTTTAGAGGAAAGAGCCAGCAATACTTAGTGAAGTGATCAACAAATAATACATAATATTTGAAACCACTTTTGTCAACAACTGGGGCAGGACCCTATACATTAGCATACAAGTATTCAAGTGGAAGGTGACTTGTGAGAGATGTGGTTGAAAACGGAAGCTTATGAGATTTATTTATATGGCATGAGATGCAAGTGTTGCTGGACTTCTTGGAAAACAGAGGAAGAGATGTGTGGCAGAGAAGATGTTGCATGATTTTGAGAGAGGGATGACCGAGTAGATTAGAGAGACCCGTGTCCCAGCAACAAGAGCCGAGAAGGCTTGCTTATTCGGATTGACCAGTGCAAGGAGCGGACACACACCTTCAATGCAATTACCTCGAAGCAGTTGCGTCCCCGTGATCAAGTCCTTCACAAGAAAATGAGAGTCAAAAAATTCACCAGAAACACGGTTAGTTTTGGTGAAGCTGTGAATGGAAATCAGATTTTTTTTTAATGGATGGAACACATAAGGTGTTATCAAGGATAAAGGAACATTTAGGTGTAGGAAAACACATTGAGTCAACATGAGTAACAGGTAAACCTGTGCCATCGCCAATGATAACCTCATCTTGGCCATCATATTCAGAGTGAATATTGAGGTTGGAAAGATCAGTAGTGATGTTGTGGGAGGCAGCAGAACCCATTAGCCATTTTTTTTCTTGGCTAGCAGTGGTTGTGCAGTTGACAACGACATCAGGAGAGTGCAGCTTGTAGCATTTTTTGGCTGTGTGCCCAGTTTGATCACATAATTGGCAAGTAGGAACAGGATGATTGTTGCACTGCTGAGGTTTCTTGGTTGAATTTTTGCGATTGTTGTTCCTGGGGGAGGAGTTACCTTTGCGGTAGGAAGCATTTGCAGTAGCCACCAGCGTTGGGGAGGTGGTTTCCAGACGTTTAAGATAGGCTTCATGTCCAAGAAGGAGATCATGAAGTTCTTCAAACATGAGGGAGTTCTCTCGAGCCCGAATTGGAGCCACAATGTCACGGAACTCAGCGCCAAGTCCATTGAGGACATGAAGGGTAAGATCATCATTGGTCAGAGGGGTGTCAATAAGAGCAAGTTCATCAGTAGTGACTTTGATGGACTGCAAAAATTCAGAGACTGAGCGAGATCCACGTTGACTCAACGTGAGTGTTTCCTTTAGTTGCATCACCCTGGTCCGGGAATGGTTTGCAAACAAACGAGAAAGGGTGTCCCATGCTTCTCGGGAGGTGTCCGCCATGGCAATTAGTGGCATGACATTCTTGGATACAGACGAGAAAATCGCACTGAGGAGAAGCTTGTTCTGTTGGTACCAATGAAGGTATGTAGGGGACATGGGGGAGGTGTTAGTGCTAGAGGCTTGCGGTGGACAGAGAAGGGAGCCGTCCACAAAGCCACGAAGATCATAACCAATCAAGAGAGAAGTAAATTGTGCACGCCAGGAGGGGAAATTTGTGGCGGTGAGCTTGATGGGCAACTGAAAGGCAGTATTAACAGCAATAAGGGAAAGGGTATGGGTATTTTCGGGGTTGGAAATGGGTGGGGGACCATGTTTTGGGTTTGAGATGGGTGGGGAACCAGAGTTGCTCACAGATGAAGACATGATAGGGACCAGGAAGAAGATTCTCGTTGGAGATTAAAGGGCTCTTGATACCATAAAGAGAATATTAAGAACAGGTATTGTGTGTGAACAACTATATTTCACTGAGTATATGTAAACAATTTATAGTTATAGACTAGAGCTATAAAAGGAACATTTACAGGAATGGAAATGTAATACCCGCATCCTACTACGTAGGTTCTTACGTCATTTTTATTAATTTAATTTCTTATGTCAAATATTTTTGAGATAAGGATTTTTATGATTTTAATATTTTAATATTTTATTTTAAGATATGTGTGCTTTTATTTTTATGTGGGTCATTAAAATAATTTAAGGGTATGTTTTCAGATTTTATAAAATATTCCCTTAAGCCCCTACCTTTTTATTTAATTGAAAAGTGGCCCAAACCTTTTTCCACCGTAGGATGAGCATCTGAGAAAAAATATCTCCCATGACTTAATCTCCACCGTCCGTTCCTTATCTTCCAAGGGAAGCTTTGACTCATTTCCTCAAGTACTGACCGACCTTTCCCTTTAGGCCATTCGGGTATTCATTCTTCATCTTCTCCTACACGTTTGTTCGACTTCCGGCCCAAGCCAAGAACAAATCTCCTTCAAGCCCTAGAGTACAGCCATTTAATCACACAAAAAAGGACCCTTTCGGCTCCTCTAGCACCGATCGACCGCACCTCCTCCTTCTCAAGCCGATTCTCTACCTTCTCTCAACATTGGGTTTCGGCTGAAGCTCCTTCAAGAGGACGGATTTGTGGCTCGGATCTTCGGATTCCTCTCCTTCTCCCGTTGTGGTTGCTAAGCTAGGTAATACTCCAATTATTCTCTTGATTTCTTGTGAAATATGGAATCATGTTTAGTGGGTTAAGCATTATACTTGGGGGTTTCGGAATTTCTGTGCAAGCCGATTCTTATGTAGTGTTTTCTGTGCTGATTTCCTCTTTTGTTCCTTCTAATTTATGTCCTAGCTAATTGATAATCAAATGGAAGGAACTATGCTCTGATTTTCTGGGTTCCAGCCATGCATGTGTTCTGTTGATTTCTAGCCGTGTATTTCATCTTGCTTGGTTCCAGCCGTAAGTAACTATAAGTTTCTTTGTTGTGTTTATTCCTTGAGATTTATTAAGCCTAAGCCATATGTTGATCTTACCATGTCTTTTAAGTGTTATATTAGTAAGGTTGAAGTTACAATTTTTAAGCATGCTTCCATCAAAGTTTATGGCCTAAGTAAGCCACTAAGAGTTTTAATCTAAACTAGTAAGCTTACCTTGGAAACCTTGAGTTGCCAAGTACTATACTATGTTTTATGATCTGTTTTTAGAAGATAAGAGATGTTTTCCTGAGCTTCTTATATCCTTAATATGGTTTAATTATGTAGTTGAAGTTTGGGTTAAGTAAAGGATGTTTAAGAGCATGAAGGTGCAAAGACCATTGGTTGTCCAAGAGTTTCAGAATTTTCTTCTATGCTTTTGTTGAAGCCTAATCAGCCCACTTCATCCCTTGTTTAAATTACCTTGGCTCAACCAAAGATGAATTTTTGTATGAAAAATCATTGAAAAAGAAATGATAAAATCAACCCTCTTGTGAGCATTGGCCCTTTTGTTGAAAGTACCTCCCATGTGATATTGCAAAGCTATCGAATGCCCCCCTCCGATGAAAATTCCAGATTTGAAATACATCCTCGTTCCCTTCCCCTTTTCAAGTAAATTCCTACTATTTACGTATTTTAAACCATGATTTCCATCCATCCATCCATCCTTTATGTAGAAAACAATGACCTTTTTAAAAGGAACAACCAATGGGTAATGTGCTTTCATGAGTCTCCTTAAATGGTATAGGATGAGGATTTTAATGTTGTGACCTAATGCCATGCATGGTGGGTAGATTAACAGGTTAAGGAAATGCTGAATTCCAAGCTGGAATTTAAGTTAGCATGTAAGAGTATCAATTAGCGAAGCTTGTAGTAAAGTGGATATTAATGTGTGTATCTCGTTTTATTGAATAGGAGTTTATTTGCAAGATCAAATGAACTTATTAAGTAAAGCTCACAGGTAAGTAGCTACGACCATGCTCCTTACACAAGTCTTTTATGAAAGAATGTCTCTCTTACTCTTTTCAAATGTTCTTCTAGGAATAGAGTAAATATGAAAATGTATTATGTATAAGCCCTTCTTGATAGCCCCTGTTAAGCACCGTAATACTTATAATTGTGTGTAGGGTATAAGGTAATGCATCATGAGATTTTTATGCATGCTCTCGTTTAAATAGCTAATGTCTTATTTATTTATATAGCATGACATGAAACCTTTTAATAAAAGCATATGCATCGGACTAAGGAAAGATAACGAAAATGAATGAATGCAAAGGAAAGGAAAGAATAAAATGAATGTTCAATGTATGAAAATACGTAATGGCCACTTAAATAAAAAGGGGCACCCAATGAATGAATGGGCAGATGGCAATGCCGGGTAGTAGTATCTGGTAGTGCACCCAGTGTTGCGCCCTAACGGAATGGGATTCCAACCCGCGGCCACGGGCGAATCCATTGGTCCAAAAGACCGCTAACTCTAGCTATGGGGCGTAACAGTATGCAATGGCCTAAGCAAGTGAAAAGCTAAAAAGTCTAAAAAGCATGTTTATGCATGAAATGTATGATTTATATTCTTATGGATATTTATGCATGAAAGCATTGCCAAGAATTTGCAAAGGTTCATGTGTGCATGTTTTCAAAGAAACTTATGTGATTAATAAGTTAACAGCATGGTGTACTGCTTACTGAGTATTAGACTCACTCTTGTGTTTATGTTTTAAACGTCCAGGTAATGATGAAGGAGCTGTGGAGCCCGGTACTACTGAGGAGGGAAGGGCTGACGCTTAGGGTTCCCCGGTTCGTTGTTTGATGATGATTTTGGTTATAGGTTTTAGGATGGGTCCCATGTTGGGGACGTTTTGGGTTATTTACCTTAAACAATGTGGTTCCTTTTTGGATATGTTGTAAACTCTATGGTGGGGCAATGGTAATGGTGTGACCTCTATGGAGGGGTGATGGTAACCCCCCATATGATGGCTTGCCACCTTTTTGGTTGTATTGAAGGGACTGAGTTCCTTCTTATTTTGAAAACTAATGACGATGATGTTTGAATGATGGACTCTGAGAGTCCCCTTTTTTAGAAATGTTGAATCAAATGTCTATTAGGTGTTCCATCCCTTTGATTAGAAACCCCGAGTGCAAGCATGTCATGTCCGCACGTATCCCACGTTACCACTGTAGTGTAGAACAAAAAAAAAACATATAAACATCCCATAACTATAATAATAATATATATTTATACAGATGTAAAAATGAAGGAAAAAGGAAAAAAAAAAAAGTAAGCATCCTGCCTCGCTCTATTTATTAGGGCGGGGTGGTGACAGGAAAGAATACAAAGGAGATGCTATACAAATAAATAGCACAATCAGTGCTCATGTAATAACGCTAGAAGTAATGTCCTGAGATCATGCGATCAATGTAATCCCATAGTTAGAGGCTGATTATGTGATTGAATTTATAGTACACGCTAAACGTGTTTTATGCAAACACCAGATTTCCACTAAGATTAAGATAACTACTTTTCTGTGATCCATTTTCCAAAATGCCTTAGTTAACCATTTTATTTACTTGATTATAGTTGTATTGAATTTGTCCAAGATATGACCCTATGGTCATTTTTTTAATTGAAATAAAGAATAAAATAGACATCAGTCCACCTTGCATAGAACGTTGAGAATTGTTGATGGGGTTTTTAACTTTTTAGAATGCATGAGCCAAATAGAGGTTGTAGACTGATGAGTACTTAATATGAGGTTCTATCCAATTTCTCAATCTCCCCACTTTTCAATTGTCTTCACCTTCTTGCTTATTAAACCAGATCCTCTGTATTCATCCAAGGATAGCACCTGCCTCTTTCATTTTTGGAAAAAGAAAATGTCTTTTGGATGTTGTAGGTTTCCATTTTTTCTCATAATTTCCTGGCAGCCTCCTCAAGGCCTTTTAGCCTTGATTTTTGTTCTCCAAGCGGTTGTCTTTTTTGTATCTTAATTGTTGTAAGTTTGAGAAAAATGCATATTGGAGGTTTATATGGTTAATTAACTGAAATTATGACACTTTAATTGTGAAAAATGTGCTTTCCCTGATGCAGGGAAATAATGCATCATGTTTTCTTTAGGCTAAGATAAATGCAAAACTTTTAGACAAATCTAGTTGCATATTCGCGTGATGCATGAAAAAAATTAAAATTATTAAGTGAAAATAGTAAACCTAATTCTTTTGAAAAAATATATTTTTATTCTTGTTTCGTATTTATTAAATTTGGAAGGGTTGTTTCATGCAAAGAATTTGACTGATTCTTTTTTCACTTGATAACTAGTTTTGTACCTAATCAGTTCCAATGACAATTATTATAAGCACATTCACAGTGCCAATGAATTTAGACATACACGGTATCTTCAAATTTTATTTGAAATGCACACAGAATGTTTATATGGTTAATGATAATCTAAATCCGTATAGAATTAGAATTACTATTGGAAGGGCTTTAATACCACCATACAGGCTCGCAGGTTGCCACCCAGGGCCTGGGTCATGGAGGCACAACAAATCACGCCACTCAAGGCTCAAACCCCTCTGGCCCATTAAAGCTCAGGCTAGTTTGTTAAAGACAAGAAAGCCCGCTTGCTTATCATGTAGCAATTAGGACATTCACTCATTCAAAAGGAGTGGATAACCCGAAGGTTCCGGGGTAATTTCAAATAGTGGGCAAGGCAGTTAGTCCGAGTGATCCCAAAAAGGCAAGTCCTCTTTTTAAATAACCCATGTACGCTAATGAAAGTCTCTCGAATAATTGGCTATTAGAAGATTCACAGTGTTACTGATTTAGGCTCGGAGGGGCCCTCTTGAACCCCCCAAGCCATCTCACTCTTTGGTTGCAGGAGATCGGGAGTGCGTAGCAGTGAAACACATCCTTAACAGTTAGCGTTGTTTGTGTTTTTCACATGCCCACCACCACTCGATCTCAGGCAACTAGAGATCAGGAAGAGACGTCGCGGAACATGGAAGGAAGGTTTGCGGAAATGGAAGAAGTAGTGAGGAGGCTCACCACTGAGGTTGAGTCATTACGAACGGAGAATAAGGTTCTCAAGGCAAAGAACGGGCCATCGGGAGAGGACATGATGCCCAGTCAGGCTAACAAGGTGGAAATGGAGGCTCGCAACGTTGGCGTGGGTAAAACACCTCAAGAGAACGAGGAGACAAAGAAGATGAATCATGATCTACGCAGCTTGATGGATAAATACGAGGAAATGGTCAAGAAGATAGGGACCTCATCCTCAGTTGATCAGCTGCTGAACCGCACCCACTTGCCATACGACTCGGAGATCATGGTGGTACCACTGCCACCAAAATTCAAGGACCCATCGATAGACATGGACGACTGTTCCAAGGACCTAGTGGAGCACTTGGAGACTTTTAAGGCTCACATGACTCTCCATGGATTCCCAGGGGAGATTGCATGTAGGGATTTTCCTTTGACATTAAAAGGGGCAGCCCGGGTTGTTCAAAGCATTGTAGCCAGGCTCCATTAAGAATTTTGAGGAATTGGGAAGGCAGCTCATCACTCAGTTTATGGTTGCCGACAGCGGAGGCGACCAACAACGTACTTATTGACTGTAAAACAGAGGGAGGACGAGAGTTTGAAGGCATTTTTGGCACGATTCAAAAGGCAAAGAATGACTACTGACGACCAAGACAAGAAAATCATGTTGGCAGCGCTACTCGGGGGAATTTGGCCAAGGAGTCCTTTCATGGCCGAATTGGAGAGGAAAACCCCATCTACTTTGTGGGAATTTATGGACCGGGCGAATGACTTTATAAATTCCAGGGATACATTGATCGCCCTCACCACCAGGCCAGGGTGGAAACAGGAGAGTACGTCAAAGGAAGGCCAGAGAAAGCAATCTAAGGCCAAGAAAGAATCAATATGAGGGAAAACGAGAAACACACGTAGGGCGATACAGTAGCAACCATGTACACTATTCTACTGTGCAAGACCATGACAAGGCGAAGGTAGCTAGGTGTCATGAAGACCGCGGGTGGCGGACTCAAAGGTACCATACATACCACAGGGCGAATGGTCACCAAACCGAGGATTGTCACACGCTCAAACAAAAAATTGAAGAGATGAAGGGTAGCGGAGAGCTAGAATGCATTGTCGCCAAAAATGCCTCTCCACCATGCCTTTTTTCCAAGTATTGAAGAAGGCCCAAGAATGGGATGCATAATGTGAGGAAGCATTTGCGCAGCTAGAAGAATACTTGATCCACCCATCGCTGCTTAGTCAAACCAAATAGGGGGAATCCTTGTCGCTCTATCTGGTCGCCACCCTAGATGCAGTTTCTATCGCTCTAGTCAGGGATGAGGGCAAGGAGCAAAGGCCAGTGTATTATGTCAGAAAAGCCTTAAGAGTGGCTGAGAAGAGATCATGGTGGTTTATAAAATTATGGCGAAGATCATGGTGTTCCGTTTGGCGCCGTTTCTAGAGAGAATTATTTCTCTGAACATGCAGCTTTTATTCAGGGGCGTAGTATTTTTGATAATATTGTCATTGCTCAAGAGTCAGTAAAGGGATTGAATCGGAAGTCAGGAGGGGGAATGTCTTGTTTAAGGTTGCCATGGCGAAAGCGTATGATTGGGTAAATTGGAGATTAATGGAAGTTTTGAGGAGATTGGGATTTTCGAATGAATGGCAATCCATTATTTTTAATTTGATTTCTCCTCAGGTTTACTCGGTTATGTTAAATTGCAGCTCTTAAGGTTTTTTTAAACCTTCATGTGGTCTTTGTCAGGGTGATCCTTTATCACCATATCTTTTTATTCTAACGGAGGAGGTGCTTTCTCGGATGCTTCATAAGCGTTTTTAAGAGGGGAGTATCAAAGCGTTCAATCCGGGAGGGGGGACTTTGATTAGTGATCTTTTGTATGCGAATGATATTTTGATTTTTGCTAATGGTGGGAAGGTTTCCATACGCTAGCTGATAAGATTGCTTAGATGTTATGAAAATATGTCAAGGCAGCTTGTGAGTCCTCATAAATCTTCCATTTTTTTTCCCTTCAAATTTCTCTTGTGCCAGGAAATTGGAGTTGAAGCGTTTGACGGGTTTTGAGGAGGGATCATGGCCTTATACGTATTTCGTGGTGCCACTCCATGTGGGAAGAGCTACTCTACGTATGTTCGATCCTTTGATGGCCAAAATTCAAAAAACACTTGCGGGTTGGAAGAGTAAGTTGTTATCCTTTGGGGGAAAAATAATTCTCCTCAAGCATGTTTTGAATAGCATGCCGATTCATTTGTTGTCGGTGATGAGTTTGCCAAAAGGAGTTATCAAGGGTTAACGTCATGTTTCGCACACCTTTGGGCCAAACTCCCAACAACACAAGTCTTCGAAAATGAGCCCTGCACAAGGTAGAAAGAACATAGCTAAAGGGGGCGGCCTTGGGGCAGGATAACCTCCGATGCCTAAGTTAATAAATATTCTTGGAGTGTAGTAAATAAGTAAGAAAGTCTAGGGATCAGAGAGAACGTATTCTCGTACATGAGATCTGCTATTTATACTATCAATTTGTGGAGCAAACTGTGCCTGCTCCCATGTCATCCGTGTTCCCCTTACTGTTCATCATGTTAGAGTTTTTAAATGTTGCATGGCTTCTATGACTAGACCATTAATGTGGTGTGGCTCTACGATGGTCATCATTTAATGTGGGGTATTGTCGGGTGGTGGTGCCAGTAATGCGGCGTGGTTATCCGACTTCTTTCTCTCAGTCCATCTCTCTTTCGGTCCGTTCATTCCTTTTCTGTCAAGAGATCAAGGGATCCCCGTATATCATGCCTGCTATATGGGCAGGCACTCAAGGACTGGACACTAATCAAGGGGGGCTCAGATCGACTAGTCTCATCGTCTGCAAGACCATCCCTCCTATGGGTCAGGTACAGTGGAGCCTCCTAGTGGGCTTGGTAGATGGCCCTCACCTTTTGGCTAGGCTTAATTGGGCCTCTTGGGCCTTGGGGGAAAATCCCTTTACAGTTATCCCGCTAATTCTCATCAAACGAGTATGATGGGAATTTATTATGATTCGATCCCGCTTTCTCACCAAGGCTGGGTATTTTATTTAGGTTTTCTGAGGTCCAGGAAGCTTCTGCAAGTTGGCATTTCTGATGGCATTCCTATCTTCCATGATGGGCTCACATTTTCATTACGTCTTTTCAAACTCATTAATGAGGGGATGTCAGGCAGCCTTTCATGTTTGCTTCGCTTCGAAAACCACATTCTACAAAACTGAAATGGCGAATATCCTTGTTGTCATGGTGTATAAGAGTCTAACCGTCACCTTCTTTTATAAAAAGTGGAAGTGGGACCTGGTTTTGGCCTCCAGCGTTGTGATTGTCCCGCTATTCTAGTTTTCTTGATTTTCTTTCTTCTCGACCTGCCTTCTTTACTACTCTGTGCTTTGGTAGTGATGGCGTCCGGGAATGTCTGCAGCTTCAAGGCATCCCATGCCCTAGTCGAGGGAGGGAGTTTCCGGTAGGCCAAGTGAGCCACCGAGAGTTCCCCATACGGACAGACTGGGGAAAAATCTTAGAAGATAAGGCTGTGCGTCCAACTGCCACTCCTTATGAAGCGAAGTGTCTTCCAATCGTGCGTGAATGGGTGCAAAACCATCCTGATAGCGTTTTTTCCGAGGTCCTCCTTTCTGAGGAGAGTCTGAGGAGTTCTCTACCTCCCCTAGGCCACTTTCCTTCTGATGAGGGGCTGGTTGCTAAGCTGCCCTAAGTTGCTACGTTTTGGAAGCATTCCTCAAACCTTCCTCTACTGGATAAGGGGAAGAAAACCCGTCAGGAGGGCGTTCAGACTGAGGACAGACTACTTCCCAAGGTTCGAGACCCTTTTTCAAGAGAATCGGCTATTTTGGAGGCTAGCCATCCGATTACTGTGGCGGTCCCAGCGCTAATTGTGGCAGGCGGACCGGTGAGTGTTTTTCCCGTAGTGCCTCCTCCTGCGGCAATTATTGAGGCGCCTGGGGGTGAAGTCGAGATGGGCTCCCTCCTTTAAAGTATCTTCACATCGTCCCCTCCTGGTGAGGGACAACACTCTTCTTCCTTAATCTTTCCTCCTTTGTCTCATTCGACCATCGGGAGTCCCTCTCTCGAAGTTGCCAATGAGGGGGTGGAGGCTTCTTCTAGCAACCGTGCAGAGATAGAAGTTGCCAATTGGATAGAATTGTTAATTCACAACTCAGGTTGCGTGCGGGGCGGAATATATGTATTTGGAAACATTTGGTTGATGGCTCTTTTAGCTCAAAGTCGGCTTGGAAGCTCATACGGAATCGCGGCACTGTTTGTCCATGGCGGAAATGGTTTTGGTAGCAATATATACCAAAGAATATGCCATTCCTGTGTTGGAGAGCTAGACAAAATGCCATTCCTGTTGATCATGAGGCAATTCGTCATGTTGGTATTCAGATGGCCTCAAAGTGCAATTGTTGTGATACTCCTTAAATTGAAACGTTGGATCATGTTTTGTGTGATGGGGTAAGGGCAAGGAAGGTGTGGGATTATTTTGCAGGTGTTTTTGGGGTGCGCCTACCCAGGTTCGTGGCTGGAAGGGAGTAGTTAATTTATGGTGGCTTCGTGTGTCTTCGTCCTCACAAGTTGGATGGCTACGTGGGGTTATTCCTAATATAATTTCCTTGGCGCTTTGGTGCTCGCTGTGCAGCTCGGATGGAAGAAGTGGTTTTTGATTGGTGCGGGATAGTCCGTATGGTGAAAGGTTTCATTGTGCAAACTTTCATTACTTTGCAGAAGTTCAAAAAATTGGGATCCAATGACCGTGTCATTCTAAGGGATTTAAATTGCCCCATTGTGCCGGTTGTCTCAAAGCCAGAAATCTGAAAACTTATTTTGATTTCCCTCTCCCTCTCTATGCTGTGCATCTGGGTCCTCCACTGCCAATCGCCCCACTGCCATGCATCTGCAAACTGCCCCACTGTTGCGGCAATCTTCTCCTCCACAAATTACCCGCTCATCAAAGCTTAGGTTGTTTTTCTTTCACCTTTGGTTTTGATATTTTCAAATTTCATTCTGTGTCTGTTCCTACAATTTAATTTTCCAGCAATCGCATACAACCCATGGATATCTTTAAACTAAACAGTCAAAATTTCATCTGTGCACTAAACAAAAGAATATAACTTCTAATCAAAATGATTAATTAACATGAATCATGTTTTTTATCAACAGAGTCTGCATATATGTGAATTAATTAACACAAGTAGATGTCCAATCAGTATGAATGTATAGCAGGTTTTTCACCGACAAATTAAGGCTTTTGGTTGTAGCCATTCATCGACAAGAATCAAGATGTATAGCAGGATTTGTGTTTTACTGAGAAAAAAAAGTTTTAACGAAAACATAATCAGCATAGAATGCAGTTACCTAACAAAAAACAAAGTCATAGCATGCAGTTGAGAGAGTGTGAGTTCTTCCTCGAGGCACTTCAAGCCACCGAGAAATCATTGTACGAGGCCCTTGGGGAGAAGTAACCTCCTACACCTGACCATGGTCTGGCTTCTTATGTGGATCAAAACTACGAAACCCCAGATGAAAGTCATGCTTTGAATCAAGATGATTATACCTTGTGTACTAGCAGTCCAATGTCCCGAAACTAAATAATACTACGTGTGTGTGGCGATGGGGTGAAGGGATTTTTCTGTGTGATATGAGGAAGGAAGGGATTTTTCTCTCTTCAGGAAGGAGACCGAAAATGAAACACTGCCGTTTCATTATTAATGAAACACTGTGTCCCCATCTGTGGACTGCAATAAGAATCACTCATTTAATAATATCCAAACAGGCCGTAAACCAACAAGAGACTAAACAAATTAAAGATGAATTATCTATCTATGTTCATGCAAGGATGTGGACCTTAATCGCAACGGCCTGATGGCTGATAGTTATCAAATCTGCACACCCACGCATATAGTAACAATCTACACCTTCGAGATTTGATACGTGGCAATTAACTTGGAAAAAGATCAAGATTTTTTTAAGTTTTTTTTTTTTTTTTTTTTTCAAAATCTATTTTATTCCTAATTTAGAATTTTAAATTATTGATTGAAATCTTTTTCAATAAAGCTTTTCTTATTTAATTTATAGTTTTCACAAAATTGACATATAAAAACATATTATATGAATTACGAACGGCACAATTATTAATTAATTTATTTTTTACGAGTTTTCTTGATTTAACAAATAAACTAGACAAAAATGAACAAGCTAGTAATACTTTCTAATCGAAAACGAATTTTCTACGGGCTATTAGTGCACAAGGTAAAAGTTGTACTCAGCATCACTTTAGAATTTTTCTTAATAAGTTGGTCAGCACGTAAAATATTTAATTAAATAAAATTAAATGTAGAATCGGAATTCAAACTCAAGACCTCTACGTTGAAATAATACGATCAAATCACTATTTATCTCAAAAGTTTAAATTAATAAAAAAGTTCAAATTAAATAAAATTATAGGCACTTTTTTAATTATTAAATAAAAAAAAATTAAAAACATAAATAAAGTCTCGGTCAAAACTATCTAGAAGCATTGGTTCCTGTATCATTTTCTTTAATAAACTTTTAGTCTTGGTTTGGCGGGAAGGAAAGGAAAGCATCGACTCCAAGTCTTCAGCCCTATCACGGACTCATCAATCAAGTCTTCTAAAGGTTGATAGAAACCTTTAGAGCATCCTCCGATTAGTCAAAGTTAAAGGACACTTTTGATGAATGTGAGAGGAATTTAACTTATAATTATTCCATTCACATAAGTCTCCACATTAGAATAGTTATTTTTTCATTATATAACAATAAAAGAATATAATATGAATTTGGCTTTGGTTATTCACATCAAATCCCCATATTGAATTATCCATTTATTCATATATAGTAATGAATAATTAATAATTAAAAAAATATTTAATTATTTTAATTATTAATTTATTTAATTTTATCATATTTTACCACATTTTTACCTATTATATGTTAATTAGTAATCATATTCTAATTAAATTATGGATTAAAAAATTATATTTTTTCAATTGTCATTTAATGTTAATTGTCATTCCAAAAAATAAAAAATAATTAAATAACAAAAAGGCCAGATCTACAAAGCCCCAAAAAGAAAAAAAGGAATAAAGGAATAAAGCCCCAAATAGTTGCTGAGAGAAAGAAGAAAGATAAATAAATGATAAAATATAAATTTGGTGTATCTACAGTAACTAGCAAATTTGAAAATGATTTTGATGTTCACTGTAGCTAAAGTCCAAATATTTCAATTTTAGCTAATCCATTGTAATGATATTTTGGGGTCTAATAGCTAAATATATGATGGATTTTTAACCCTTAACTAATCCATTGAGGATGCATTGTGTGTTCTTGCTCAAGGTATCATAAATATAAATAATTTTTTATTTTTTATTTTTTCATTTAATAACTACCTAATTATTACAAGGTATCATGAATATATATATATATATTCACCAATAATATGATAATTAGTATTATCTTCTCCCTACTTTAATTAGACATGGAACCAAATCAAATTATATCATTTTGTACATGTGTTTGTGATAAATATATATATATATATATATCCCATGATGTGGTTGGAGGCTCAATAATGTTCATGTGCTAGAGTAATCCAAGGAAGGGAGTTTCCATTCGTTGTCCTTTGCTTTCTACAAGAACAGGGATTGATGAGTTTGAAAAAATTAGCTAGAACTGGGACGCAGAAAGTGTGTGTGCATGATAATTACTAATGTCTTTGTTGAGTTCACATGTGCTTTTGAAAACGGGCCGTTTGCATTCAAAAACATCTTCAACTCATCTCATTTTCATCATTACAACTTTTTCAAATTCTCACACAAAGTATAATAATCTTTTTTTTTTCAAATCTCAAAATAACTTTCTCAAATACCCACACAAAATAAAATAAACAATTTAACTTTTTCAAATCCTAAAACAATAATAATTATATTCTAAAATAATATTTTAAAAATATTTTATTCTACTATTCACAAACCATCTCAACTCATCTTAACTCATAAGGGAAAAAAGACAAAAATCTGCCCATCTCGACCTTATAATGCCAAATTATCAGCCATTGATCAGAATTAAATATGAGGTTTTTTTACTTATAAGTTAGGGTGGATTACATAATATTTATATTTTTAACCTGATATAATTAAATTTGTGTAAGATTTTTTTTAGAGTAATTTGTGTAAGATTAAACTTTAAATTTATTTATACAAATCAAATTATGTTATATCAATATTTTTAACCTGCATACTAACTTGCAAATAATTTTGTTTAATAAACCAAATCACTTGACTTTTTTATTATGAAAATAGTTTTTGGGGGAGGCAGATTCGGTATTCTACTTACAAAAATTTTATTAGCCAAATGATCTTAAGATCGATCATGTGATGTGACTATAGATACCTAAAATATTTTTTGTAATATTACATATTAATGTCAGTGTGAGTACTTCATGTTTTATTGGTCTTATTATTATTATTTTTTTTCCATTTTTATATTTTGGCACTTCACTAAATAGATATCTTTTGTTCAAGTTTTAAATTTTGGAAAATGATTTGTGCAAAATCTAGAGTGTGCATGCACTGCTCATTTGTTATGATTGTCCCACTTTTAAAAAAAAACCCTACACAGGACTTGCACCTTAAATACGTATCTATATTATTCCAAGTCGTCTATCACAGAATCATTAGTCAAGGTCGTCAAGTTTGGTAATATACGTTCAACGTGTTTTGTGCGAATACTAGGGGCAATAATGCATCGTGCTTTCTTTAGACTAGGGCCCGGGTTGGATAGAGAGATACTTCCATCTCATCTTAATATCCAAACACTACAAATACAAACACTTATCAATTTCAAATCTTCAACTTTTTTATCTAATCATTATCTAATTATTAAAACTTTTTCGAACATCCAAATAAAACACAACAAATAATTCAACCTTTCTCAAATCTCAAAATAAAAATTATATTCTAACAATATTTTAACTTTATAATTTTTTTATTCAATTTTTTCTCTCTCCATTTTTAAAACTCTATAAAATATTTTAACCCAAATAATTCAATACTATTCACAAACCATCTCACTACTATTCATAAATCATCTCAATTCATTTTATTTGTGTGACGCATGAAAAAGTAAAGCATTGACTGCAAGTCTTCAGCCCATCACGTAGCTCATCAATCAAATCTTCTAAACCTGTTTTGAGCAATTATAGGGGCAACAATGCATCGGGTCTTCTTTAGGCTCAACAACATCTTTATAAGCATATTCACCACTTGTAAAAAATAATGCTTATAAATAGATTTTCTCTTGTGGCATATTCACCACTTTTTTTTTTTATATAAGAGTCGGGGCCACTTGTTTGGTGACCTCTTCCCAATATTATTAAAACCTCACTTCAGGTGGAGGAAAACCATTAGAACAACTTGGTACTTGGGGCTGCAAAAACTTCCACCCAAGCAAAGCAACTACCAGGAAAATTATAGCCAGAAACCAAAAACGACATTGATCACAACTAAACAACAAAAACCAGCAAACTAGAACACACTAGAGTCAACAACGAATCTGAGGCAAGCCAAGCTTATCAGTACGCAGAACACCTCTCAAAAGATGGGGAATCAAATCCCAGGAATCCCAAGTATTATTAACTCCCTGAGAACCCAGACGAGCCAACAAATCAGCAGCTGAGTTACCCTCTCTGTAGACATGCCGCAGTCTAAAAGTAACTTGCTGTAAAAGGACCATAAGCTCCTCCCAAAATTCTTCTAAGTACCAGACACCACATGTAGATGAGTTGATCCAGCTAATCACTACCTGAGAGTCCATCTCTATCTCCACTCTAGTAATCTGTTTATGCCTTATGAGTCTGATACCGTGTAGTAGAGCAAGGAATTCTGCAACTGTGTTAGTACCTTGGCCAATATCTGCTGCAAAAGCTGAAAACATTTTCCCCGTAGCATCTCTTATCACCCCTCCGACTCCTGCCCTTCCCGGATTGCCTCGGCTACTCCCATCAACATTTAACTTATACCAACCCATACTTGGTCTAATCCACGTGACCAACCTAAAAGGTTTCAGCTTTGGGGCTTTATAAGGAATGTTCAAATCCGCTAAAATTTTCTCATCTCTTGGACTCAACGGCTTTACAGCTTTGATTTTTTCACTTAATTTCACAACCCAGAATTTTATCTTCCTCCATAATTCCTCTATGCTTATACTTCTTCCTTCCATACGCACGCTACATCTTCTAAGCCACAGTTGCCAAGTGACTATAGAAGGGATTATCCCGAGTAGTTGCCCCTTCGTTGTAGATTTGGAAGCTTTACTAAACCACGCTTGCACCACTTCATACCAGCTTTGTTGTTGTCTCCAAGGCATACCAACCTGTTTTGCACATCTCTCCCAGATAGAAGAGGCCACCTCACCCGTAGCCAACACATGGTTCATGTCCTCATAACCACCATTTTCACAACAATTACACTTGGAGACCAAGGGAATTCCTATTCGACGAACACGATCATCAACGCTCAAGGCGTTGTTAACACATTTCCACATAGTCACAGTAATATTTTTGGGAAGACTTGAATGCCAAATCCACTGAGCCCAATTAAACTTTGGAGACTTTAATCTAATCACCTCCCATGCGCTTTTTGTTGAAAACAGCCCATCATCCTTCGCCATCCACACGAGCATGTCCTCACCCTCTTTTTGGCGACTCAAGAACTGGATAATTTCCCCAGCTTTTTGAACTCCAACAAGACTTATCAGAATCTCCATGTTCCATTCCCCATTCAGTTTACACTCTTTTACCTTCAGACCTGGGCACCTAGAGATTGGCAAGCTCTCCCCAAGTGTTTCTAGACCCATCCACTTATCAAACCAGAAAGAGATAGAGCCCTCTCTCAGTCTCCATTTTGAGTTATCTAAGATAAGTGGAACGCTCCTTATTACCAACTTCCAGAACCGACTTCCTTTGTTCGGGTTTAGTAAGGATACATGATCTTCCTTTACATACTTTGCCTTAAAGAAGCTGGCCCATAGAGAATTTCCTGTTAATAATCTCCATGCAAACTTCATATGTAGAGCTTTCTGAGTTTCATGCAAATCCCGAACCCCAATACCACCTTCCCCTACCGGTTTACACATTTTTTCCCAGGATTTCCAATGCTTTTTCGGCTTCCCATCCTTATAACCCCAGAAGAAATCAGAAAAACATTTGGTGATGATGGATAGGACAGATTTGGGAGCTTGTAAGATGGATAGAAGATGTACCGGAATACTACTGAGCACATGCCGAATGAGTAACAGTCTTGCTCCACTAGACAACAATCTAGCCGACCAACCTCCAATTTTCTCCCGGATTTTCCCAACTAGATCCTCCAAATGAATAGCCTTTAGTCTGCCATTAATGATTGGTACCCCCAGATACTTGAAAGGCAGAGTACCCTCTATGAAGCCCAAAGAATTCAAGAGAGCCCTACGCCTTGAAGAGGCAATGTATTTAGCGAAAATTATGGCAGATTTTTCTTTATTCACCCTCTGGCCCGACCAGGCTTCATAGACTGCCAATACCTTGGATATGGAACGAAGAGATCTTTTACTACCATTCGAGAAGATCACAATGTCATCCGCATATAATAGATGAGAGATAAGTGGTGCCTCCCTAACATGGGAAAACGGTTTAATTTCGCCTTCTTGAAACCTCTTCTTTAGTAACCTTGACAAGATTTCCTCCATAATAATAAAGAGGTAGGGAGAGATAGGGTCACCCTGTCTCAGCCCACGACCCCCTTGAAAGAAACCTTTTGGGATACCATTCATGACCACCGAAAACCAAGGAGTGGATATGCACTGCCATACCAGGCTACAAACCTGTTCAGAAAACCCAAAAGCTGCCAAGACCTGAATGAGGAAATTCCAGTCTACAGAATCATATGCCTTAGCCATGTCGATTTTAAGAACTACATTCCCACCTCTTACTTTTTTATTAATAGATTGGACCATCTCTTGCGTCAGGCTAATATTCTCAAAAATGCTTCTTCCTGGAATAAAAGCTCCTTGTTCTTGGGAGACAATCCGAGGCAACAGAGGGGCCAACCGACCCACTAAGATCTTTGAACAGATTTTATAAAAGACTGAACAAAGACTTATGGGACGGAAATTTTCAAAGCCTTTCGGATTTTCAATCTTTGGGATCAAAACCAAGTGAGAAGATAAGAACAATTTGGGAAGAGGATTACCTCTAAAGAAGTCATGGACAGCAGAAACAACGTCTTCACCAACAATCTCCCAGCAGGATTTATAGAAACCTGAGCCAAAACCATCTGGCCCCGGACTACTATCAATAGGAATGGAGAACACCGCTGCTCTTATATCTTGGATTGAAGGAAGCTCCAGAATACGCTGATTATCAGATGAACTCACCACGGGGGCAACTAGACTAGACAAATCCGGGACAGTCCGAGGAGGGGAGTTTGTTAGGAACCTCTGAAAGAAATCAACCGCACCCAAATGTACCTCTTCTGGGGTCTTCAACCACTCATTCTCACCTATTTTCATCTCCCTCACTACCCTGTGGGTTTTAGAAGACATAGCACGGAAGAACTGAGAGTTTCCTTCCCCCTTTTCAAGCCATCTTTGCTTAGCTTGCTGGGCAAGCCGAGTCTCTTCCCTACTCATCCATGTATGCAGCTCAGCCTTTGACGTCATCAAATCAAGTTCAACATCTTCGGAAAACCCCAGCTGAAGCTGTTCTTCCAGACTAGAGATCCTCTCCTCAAGGCATTGAATATGAGAGCTTGTCCAGCCAAAAACCTCTTTATTCCATATCCTCAGGACCCCTTTTAACGCCTTTAATTTATGAGCCAGTTTGACCATACCTTGACCAACCTGCTCCTTACCCCAAGCAACGCGCACACATTCCTGAAATAGATCATGAGAAGTCCACATATACTGGAATTTGAAAGGAATGAACCCATACGGTTGGTCACTTTGCCCCATAGACACCACAAGCGGTGAGTGATCTGAGCTTTGTCTAGGCAAATACTTCATCAGCACCCTAGGAAATTCAAGCATTAGGGACGAGTTTACCAAAGATCGATCCAGTCTTGCCCAACTACGATTGCTTCCTTGCTGTCCATTACACCACGACATCTTATTTCCTTCATAATTTGCTTCAACCATCCCCACTGCATCAATAAGATCATTAAATTCCCTCATAGCTATAGCCGGTCTAGGTCTTCCTCCAATCCTCTCATCATCATTTCGGATAATGTTAAAATCACCCATGATGATCCAAGGGGTGTTACTGGTGCACAAAATACTCAAGTTCTCCCAAAGCCTTCTACGGTCCAAGTATGAACATTTGGCATAAACAAAAGTTGTAAGAATTTGTTTATCCTTCTCTTTAATCAAAAGAGAGATACTTTGACCCTTTACGGACTTGACCGTAACGTTTACGTTTGTACTCCACAGCACCCATATCTTACCCCCAGCACCCTCATTAGATATACATCCCCCAAAATCCATTATGTTCTGAAGCTGAGCCATATAATGCTCCCCAACAAACGGTTCCGCAATAGCTACCACATTCACTTTATACTTCCTTACCATTTTTACCAACTGCTCTCTAGAGGTACCGAGACCCCTTAAATTCCAGTATAAGAAAGGATTCATAAATCCAATTTTGATGGCCTGCTTTTGACCCTCTTAGAGTTCCTCGTTTTAGAACCTGAATCTCCATCACCACTTCCTCTAGGCCTCTCAGAATCTGAATAAACTTCCTGAGTTTTTTGAAGGTGCATTACCTCATGTCCACATTCAGAATCAGAGAGGGATTTTGGTTCCACCACAGGCGACACACCCACCTGATTAACATCATGAACCTCCATGTCGTCATCAACCAGATCCTGTAGTTCTCCCACCTCTATGGTCCGAGCAGCCTGAGTGTCATCTACGGTCAAAGCTACAACAGAAACTAGCTCATCCTGTAACAAAACAGGGGAATACTCCTCTGCCTCTGGCTCGGCATGATCAATTCCACCCTGAAGATTGGCCTGGGCCATCTCAACGGCCTTTTCTATTTCTTCTAGGTCCTCCTCTTCTATTTCTTCTAACAAGACCAGGTCACCCTTTTGCGCCCCTTCATTATCACAACCCAAATTATTCCCTAGTAAATCTAATTCTTTCGGGTCCATGACATTACCCTTCAAACCAGAAGACTCTCCCGGTTCACTACTTGAAATAACTCTGGGACTTTTCTCCAAAACAGAGTTGGTCATAACACTTTGCACCCCCTCAACTTGCACTGGAATCTCAACATCTTTTTTTCCCCCTTCCTTCAAATTTTCCATCTCCCCGTTTCGACCAGCTCTCAGTTTTCCCACTGCACCATTTCCAGAAATCTTCTCAACCTTTTTACACGTACTGGAGTTGTGCCCCTGCATCTTGCACAAACAACAGTAAGCGGGAAGAGTTTCGTAGACCACTGGCTGGTAGCGACTTGAGGGGGCCCGAGGAATCCCAATCCACAAACCATCAATCGGTTTCAACGCTGCATCCATCTCAACACAAATCCTTGCTCCATCTGTTCGAGTGGCACATCTCGTGCTATTATCGCTTCTTAAATAAGTTCCAATTGGCATGGCTAAATTCCGGAGGTAAGACTCGTGATAGAAATTAGGTGGCAATCCTGGAAACACCACCCACACCGGAACCACAGAGGGTTCCTTCTCCTCTGAAAAACCAGTCGACCATTTAAAGACACGATAGGGACAGCCGTCGATTTCCCAGGCCTCACGAGCAAATGCTTTCTGGAAGTCCTCTTCAATGGCAAATCTTAGAAAAACATGTCTCTGGGTTCTCATGGCCGAAACAACCGGTTGGGCACTAAGCCCCCATCGAGTACGAATGAAAACACGGATTACATCTAGGGAGGGACGTTGTCTAAGGAATTTCAAGACTAGAGAATACCTGAAAGGCTGCGCCGAACGCTCCAGCTCCTCCTGCGAAAACCACACGTACGCTTCTCCGTCCAAGCTTTTTGGGGCACGCACAGGAACCACCACTTCAGGAAGAGGAAGCGGTGTCTGCGCCACCATATCCGCGAAGGATCGTGGCCTAGTGGTTGCCGGCGGGCCCTTGGGGGCCCCTGCGGCTGCCATAGACGAAAGGGGGGGACCAAAACCTAGCAGAGAGAGTTTAAATCGCCTAGGGATACACGGGTAATTGTTTTGTAATATTGTACTTATTTCATGTTATGTTTGCATAAAAATTATACAAAAATAATATTTATAGATCTATCTCGACGTATGCATCTTGACTTGTTGATGAAGAATAACAAAAATCATCAGGGTCTGCAAGTTTATAAGACAATTGTTGCACCTAAATAAAATATGCATTAAATATGAAAACACAAAATCATCCCTCTATGTAACCATTTGCACAAAACCTACATAACTCCAAATGCATATATATCAGGTCTGTCACCAACTAAAAAATGCCAATTATAGTTGCATCGATCGTGTTTGTGGCATTATAATTTTACAAAAATCAAAACACCAATCATTTTTTAGCATAGTTAATTTAAAAAGCTTCTACGTCAGTGATGTATAAAAAAAATGCTTATAAATAGATTTTCTCTTGTGACATATTCACCACTTAAACTTGCGTTGCATTGTTTTGTAATTTTCCTCTTATGTTGCATAAAAATTATACAAAAATAATATTTATAGATCTCGACGTCTGCATCTTGTCTACAAGTTTATAAAACAATTGTTTTACCTAAAAAAAATATGCATTAAATAAAAATAATAATAATAATTCGAATTAATTGAGGGATGGATGGATCAGGAAAGTACAAAAATAAAAGAAAAGAAAAAGAGAATATCGAATGGTTTATTTTGGCAAACCATAAATTCTGAAGAAAAACCAAACTAAAATCAAAGCTAATTTCATTTCTAGGGGTACGGTAAGCATAATTATTTCTCTTATAATATTGGTACTTTTCATGAGAGAGGGAGAGAGGAACTAACCACTATCAGTGCCAGACCGAGAGGAGCAACGTGGTGAGGCGGTGATGGGACGAGCTTAGAGACGTGGGGGCTGCAAGTTTGTTTACAGAGAGAAGAAAAAAAAGCAGACTGTTTCCTGCGATCAAAACTTTGTTGTCGCAATGCTATTTGCAGCGATAAATCCGCTGCAAATTCTTATTTCAGCAATTTTTATTGCCGAAAATAAGCATTTGCGACCAAAGCTCTCACTAGTGTGAATGACTTTTTTCAGCAAGAAAAATCGCCAGAAAAAATTGTACTTTTTTCTTTGCTATTCGAACGCCTTAAGTTTTCCATTTGAACAAAAAAAAAATCAACAGGAACCATTCCCTCATTTTCTTTTTGGAGCAAACTCTTTGGAAACGAATTATTTTGTCTCTAAATCTTACAATTCGAACTATAAATAACTGTTCAAATAATATCTTTAACTATTACACTTTTTGGGACGAAAACAATTTCATCCCTAAAACTCAAATTTGTTGTAGTATCCCAACCATGCTAGGTGAGTCAAAATCGGGTGTCATAGTAGAATGTATGTATAGGCTGGTCACCCTTATGTTTGTAATTGTAGAACCAAGAGTTAATTTTGATGATTTATTATTAAGAAAATTTCAAGATTTATTATTAAGAAAGAAGAGTTCTTATAAATTATACAACCACGAGTACCAAGATTCTATCAAATAACCTACTTTTGACTTCTACCACTTTATTGCTTATTTATTTGATGACTATTTTCACTTGGATTATAAATTAGTATACTTGTAAGGGGGTTTTTCCTCCCACGAGCCCGCGAGATTGGCCAACGAAGGACTAAGAGGGGCCCAACCTGGCCCAATGCTCATTCTCTCAGGGGGCCATGCACCCCTTTGGAATACCCGGCCCCCAAGCTACACCAACCTGAGACATGATCCCCATGCGGGAAATACAATGACAGGGATGAATGGGACTCACCGCCCCTGGCACCCCTAGTGACACCTAACACTTGAAGACCAGTGCAGATAGGTGGGCGGGAAATGCAGATGACCCTTGATTCCCTGACAGAGGACATGGGACTACACGGCACTGATCATCCACTGGCAAAGGTGCTACTCAGGGAGCCATGCCACATTAATTGTGCCATCCCGACCCCATGCCGCATTAATGGCATCACCCCAAGCTTCATGCCGCATTAAAGGATTCTAACCGAGCTGCAATGGGATTGACGTGAACCCCTTGACATGGGGTATGAGATGTCCCCCCAGCAACCTGGTATAAAAGTCGACCCCCCGGTACAAAGGACTCTCTCTGAGCTCTCACACTCCCACACGATTTACTAATAAGATTAATTAACTTAGGCATCGGATGCTTCCCGGACACCATCGAGCCACCCTTGCCTTCTCTTGTGTGCAAGTAAAAAGGCTCAAGCTCAAGTTGTTGGAACTAGAACCAAGGCGTACGAAACATGACGTTAACAATACTATTACTGCACATTGACCAAATGGTCAACTTGTCTAGCAAACTCATTAACTTCAAACAATTTTCATTACTATTTAGTGCAATTAAATTTGTTTCGAAAAAAACCTTTGTTAGTTTATTTAATCGATGTGTTTTAGGATTGCCACCCAAAGATCATATCTACTCCAGGCATGTATACTCTTGTTTCAAATATTTCCTCTACTTATTAAAGTTATATTTTGAAGGTCACTCATCCTTGTGCCATCATGTCCCATGAGTTTACCATAGTATAAGAAACCTCTAAATCCCTCTTAAACTTCTCTAAATTTCATATTTGTATAAACTTCTTGGGATTGTCTCTTGAGTAATGTTATATACAAGTTTAGGATGTACATGGCACAATCTATATGAAAGGAACTAAAAATAGTTGAACTCTCATTCTCGGCCTTGCGTTTCAAGACATTGTCCTATTGATCTACGAAATGTTTTAATGTCGTCTTCTAATGGACATGATCATTGAAGAATGCATTCATACTTTTATTGCTTTGTGTAGTTGATATGCATGCATAAACGGTATGTTTCATGTATGTTGGTACCTATAGATGTCTCTCAGAAGATAGTCAATCAAACCCTGCATGATCAGATCATAAGTATCAAGTATTGGATGACTTCTTATTTTTGTTTATCATATGATGTATTGTAATAATTGGGAATATTGTATGTTCCTTGGAGCAGGAAATTAGGTACCCAAAAAATGGATGAAATCTGCAAACTTTGCAACACTTTATTTTAGCCCTTTTCGGCGATTTTAAATTTGCTGGGAATAAGTTTTACACTCAGTTTTTTCTTTTGCGGCGAATATAGTTCGACAGGAAAATATAAATAAATATCAATATATCTTTCCCAATGAACATAAAATCGCTACAAAAAAATTCGCAGTCTATTGCGGCGATTTTAAACGATGGGAAAATGAAATATAGAAGATTTATATTCACGTCGAACCATGAACTCGCTGCTATTCTATCTATTGCGGCGATTTTAATCGCCAAGAAAAGGGAATGAAGAAGGTTATAAGTGACAGCCATATGAAACAAGATTGCAAAATACAAATTCTAATCATTTTAATATGTATGATAAGAAAACTATGTAATTCATGGCAAACATCTGTACAACAATATATCTAGCTTTGATAGCTCGTATTGGTAATGTACTCATTCTTATATCTTCTTATGTCTCTGGTACTGTGCGGTTGAGAATTCCTTTTTATTAGTTTAGTGTCTCCTTGATCTTTCAGGTAAGTCCAGTGGCCTAAATACCTTTGGTCTTATGTGGTGCAATGGTAAGATAAGGGTTCTAACAAACTTTCATGACCTTTAATTCATTTGTTGTGAAAGAAATTATTTCGACTCACCCGTGCTCAGTATGAAAATCTATCTATTTCTGTAGGAATCATATGTGGACCAATCTTCATGTTCTTGACATCAATCAGAGGAGACCTAGAAGTGGCACTAAACTTCCTCATATATTCTCCCCTGGCATTCATGTGCATGTTATATCACAGAAAGAATGTTATGCTTAGATGTTTTCAGGTGCATTATCGACAACATTGCATGGTTTTAGTTGCCTCATTCCTGTTTTGTGGTAGTTCTGTAATGCATATGGTTTGAATCAATTAGCTATCTTACCTATTGATCTAATACCCAGTCCTCTGCTATAAAGATCCAAATCTGGTATATCTGACTTTTGAGGTTGCTGGGGATGAACAAAACAAATCCTCATCTTCTCGAGAATGTGGTTAGACATGACCCCAACCTGTTGTTTAACATCCCTAGAAACATTGGGCCTTAGGAGCATCATATCAGTGAAAAAAAAACAGTTCCCTTACATGGTTAGAATTATTGTTATTGTTATTATTTGGTATTGGGTTATTATTTTATTCCTCTCATCCTCACTTCTAAGAAGGAAAAGAGTGCACGTATGTTACTTATCAAAAAGGAAAAAGAGTACACAAGTTAAATTATAAGCAAGAGAAATCCTAAGTTGTTGATGTCTTGAAAAGTTCATTGGAACATGATTGAGAAATGAGAACGACAAATAAGTTAAAAGTAACTTTTCATTTCAACATAATCAGTCTCTGGTTTTCCATAGCTTCTTTTTGACATGCTTAGGATAGGTTTGGGGGTGAGATGAGAATTTTGTGTTTTGTTTTAAAATTTAAAATATTATTTTTTAGTTTTGAGATTTGAAAAAGTTGAATTGGAATTTAAAAGAATTATATTGGGATTTGAAAAAGTTGAATTGTTTATTATATTTTATATGAATATTTGAAAAAATGTAATGATGAGAAGAGATGAAGATGAAAAATCTCATCTTGTCTTTGCCCCCAAATCTATCCTTAGTCATCAGATCTTGAGAATATGATTTCTGAACGCTGATGCAGTCACAAGTGGATTGGAAACTGGTTTGAGAATTTCTTTAGCCAGTGACTCAATAAAAAATGAGCAGCACAAAGGCTATCCCAAGTACAGGAGCGTGTCGTGTAATAATTAGGAATAAATTCATAGATCGTCTCCTCAGGGAAAGTGCTAAAAATAAACTCGTGTAAAATGGTGAAAATATTTACAATGAGAAAATAAAAATAAAAATAAAAGTGATGATGAGTACAATGAATGGAGAAGTGCAATGAAAAAAAAAAATTTACTGGTCGTGAACCAGATTCATGTTTGTTGGATTTGAGTATTTGAGATGCAGTGATGAAAAGTAAGGAATTAAAGTGCAAGACAGTAAATTGAAATTGCTAGAAATTAAATGACTGAAATTTAAAGGAGCAAGAAAATTAAATGACATAAATTTAAATTGTAGAAATTAAAGGTGCAGGAAAATTAAATGACTGAAATTTAAAGGAGCAAGAAAATTAAATGACATAAATTTAAATTGTAGAAATTAAAGGTGCAGGAAAATTAAATGACATTAATTTAAATAGTAGAAATTAAAAGTGTGGAAAAAATAAATAATAATAATTTAAATGAACTGAAATTGAAATGAACGTTGCAATAATTTTTCATAAACTTCAAATTGAAATAAAATAAAAATAAAACTGAAAATGGATACTATAGGTGAAGGAGGAAAGCTCGGCAACAACAATTGGTCCATTAGGCTCTCAATTGTATTGTCGTACTCCCTATTTCACCCGAGCTTTATTCAAAAATAAAAAGCACTCTCTACTCTACTCCTACTCCTAAAATCTAACTCTAATTCCTAATTCCTAGTTCCTAACTATTTTATTTCTCTCCTCTCTAATTCTTTTCTCCTCTTCTCTCGTCTGTATGATACCCATTTATATAGAATTTCATTTCGTTCATCTCCACCGACAAGCAGTCCCATTTTCCTTTCCATGCTTTCCTCCCTGTTTTTCTTTCCATGTTTTCCTCCCTGCATTCCCGCATGAGTTTTTGTCCGTTGCTTTTCTCTTCTATTTCTTTCGTGTGTTTCTCCTTCCCGTGCCTTTCTCTCTTTTCTATTTCCATTTTATTTTCTTGTTCTGCTGCTCATCGTCATGCTCGTTTTCTTTCTTTTTCATTTTTTTTTTCTTCAGCTTGGGTTCAAACCGGAAGCTATATTTTCTTTTTCTTCTTGCAGGTCTTCAACACGCAACTCCTGCGTGACCCGTGTTGGTGAAATACACAATAATATAATAAAAATTAAAATTATATTAAAATTAAAATGAAACCAGTTTAGACTGAGGCACGGAAATATCGTTTTCTTTAAGGAGATTCAAATCCTCTACGGTGTATAAAATCTCAAATTAACCGGTGCAATAGAAATCTTCTTGACTGACTCCTCCAGAATATAACAGTCTAACTGATCGTCGTATAACCCGAACCAACTCTGTACAAGTGATTGAACTCAAAGCTTAACTCAAAAAACACCTTTCTATTGTCTGAATGATCTCTCAAAAATATCTACTATATATTATAAAAAATAAGTCGGTCACGCCCTTAAAAACAACCGTCCGTAATAATCCCTCTGGGTGATTTTTTTCAACTATAGGAATTAATTTCCATAAAGCTGCCAACAGTACTTACGACTAATTAACGAAAGAAACGTAAGAGAGGCCATAAAAAGGAATAAAAAATAGTACCCGACGTAAAGATTATTTAAGTACGAAGAATTAACACCGGATGTTAAACGTTTATTTTCAAAGAATAAAAAGACAACATTATCGACCATGAAT
This sequence comes from Pterocarya stenoptera, assembly GCA_003123785.1. Lineage (NCBI taxonomy): Eukaryota > Viridiplantae > Streptophyta > Magnoliopsida > Fagales > Juglandaceae > Pterocarya > Pterocarya stenoptera. The sequence goes on along the minus strand of QEOT01005047.1, from coordinate 85,650 downwards.
GCCTTAATGAACATGAACGTTTAAGTTGCAAATAATGCCGCAAAACTTCAATTAATGGAAACCGGTTATAACCTCTTAAAAGAAACGTTATTAATAAAAATGATTTATTAAAAAATACCAACAACCCGTGTATCTCCGTGAGAGAGCTGGATCAACTGCAACATGGACTCGGAGCTGGACGTCGACGGAGAAGCAGTGCAGCGTTTACTGAGAGGGAGAGAGAGATGGAGCCGAGAGGTAGAGAGAGCAACTGAGCTACGGCGGTTTCGACGTGCGGTTGGTTGGTATCAACGCTGGCGGCCAGTGAAGGTGCAGCGGGTCTGTCCAGGTTGCAGAAATGGAGGTGGCTTGTCCTGGACATGGAGGCAGCGGGCTGCGAAGGAGTTTTACTCTGTTTTCACTTCTTAAAACAGAGGATGGTGCTGCCGCATGTGTAGGTGCTGAGGAGGCAGCAGGTGGAGGTTTCTGCCGTGGTGCTGGGCATCGCTGGATGCTGCAGGCTGTACGTGCGCAGTGGTGCTTCGTGGCTCACGGTTGTGGAGAGTTGCAGTGGTGCTGCGCAGGAGGCTAAGTGGCCGTGCATGGTGGCTTGAGGTGGTTGGGCACGATTCTGTGTAGGCGCAGTGGCGGTGCTTCTAGGCCGTGCATGGCTGGTTCGAATGGTGGATGCAGCGGTGGTGCTGGCGTGGAGGTTGAAGATGACCAAAACGACATGTCGTTTTTATCTATGGACAAAACGACATGTAGTTTAGAAGATAATGGAATTCATTCGCAGTGACAACGACATGTCGTTTTTTCTACTGACAAAACGACACGTCGTTTAGAAGCCCAGCGACGAACGACAGGAGAAGCTGTAAAACAGAAAAATAAAAAGTTAAAATAAAAAATAAAACGCAAAATAAATAATAAATAATTAAAGAAACAAAAATAAAACTAGACAAAGAAAATAAATAGATGAATAATTAAAAATAAAAATAAAATTAGACAAAAGATGAAAAATAAAATATTAAAAGTGTGTTGTGCAAGTGAATAAATATTGCTCAATTAAATCACAAGTTATAAAAGTAAGCATAAATTATGCTTTTAATCAATTTAAATCACAATTTAGATTTACGTCTTTTAACCATTTTTCCATCTAAAATCAATGATAAAATAATAAAACAATTAAAAATATATTAGTTTTAAATGTATAAAAAATGCAATAATGCAGCTCAATCAACTAGGAGCTCACGCTAATGTTTTTAACAAGGAAAAATTAAGGAATTCAAAGTGGACTGGTTAGAGATTTGTATGATTAATAACGAAAACCAAGGTGACTAAAGTGGAAGCTAAGCTGCAAATATCATTTTCTCTTGCTGGTGGATCCAAACACAGGAGTTGCGATGTATGAATCAGATGACATAATCAACTATCTAGTTGGAAAATATGGTATGTACAGTCATATTTACTTAGCAGCGCTCCCAAATGGTGTATTTCAATTTTGGTTGTTTTCCATTGATAATCAGTATGTTGCACATTAACAAGAGGGGCATATATTACTCGTGTACAACACCATTTTATAGCATCTATTTTGTTTAAGTACAAAGTTTTTTTTTTTTTTTTAATTTGTAGAAGAGTATATCTTATAGTGCAAATGCATGCATATGGACCCATTAAATACCTATGTGGCCTGCTTTTGGAGGCAAATTTGTTAATGTTGGGCATTTTCAGAATTCAAAATGTAAAACAAAATGTTTACCTTCAGAATGCAGAAACAGAAACATTTATTTTCAGAATGCAAATATCAAAACATGTTACAAAAGTTTGAGACATCATCTTTATCATATTGGAGCATCACATCGAGACATATACCATATTTAACTCTCGTAGTAGGGTTATAAACCACAATTATAACCCGTGGAATGGTCATATCTACTATTATAACTCGTGCATGGTTGAGCCGTATTCACTATTATCACCCATGGTTGGGCCATATGCCACTATTATTACCCGTGGTTAGGCCGTTTCCACTATTATCACATATGGTTGGGCCGTATGCCACTATTATTACCTGTGGCTGGGCTGTATCCACTATTATAACCCGTGGTTAGGCCTTATCAGAACAGAACAGAACCATCAGAATCAGACTTGATCAGAATACAGAATTAGAATCTCATACCAAGGTTTTCAGATGCCACATCATATCAAAAATCAAATACTGAACAGTTTTAGATAATTTCATATGTTCGAAATAAACAGAATTAAACCATCTTCATTTATTCAAAACAAAACTTTTAGATCTCATGCATCAGAACATCTTTATTTCATCAAAACTTTCAAAAAAAGGACTCATATTCGCTCTTTTCCAGATAAAAAATAAAATGCATAAAATTAGCTCATATCTACACCAGTCATGACAGAAAATTCTCTCTTTATATAGCTTTTCATGTATATGCAGAACATATATCTGAGGTTGTTTTCAAATTTCTTTTCAAAACAAACATGCGTATTTTCAAAATCAACCTCGTTTCATTTTATTTTATGCAAAGTCTAGCATAAGAACCCTGCTTATCTGAACTTCTTAGCTTTTTAGAATTTTTCTCAAAACGCCGAATCAACTAAAAATCGTCACCTATAAAATAATCACATAATTTTCATAAATTTTCAATCAAACACGTATTTCAATATTTAAGTCAAAGATGTTAAAATAACCTATTTTAATTTCTCAAAAACCTAAATTCACGTAATCTTAAAATATCGTCACATTTCTAAATGTCCTCGATATCAATTATACTTCCGACTTATACATTAATATAATTATTAATTAGATCCAACAAAAATGAATATCATTTAACAAAAACCTTTATTTTAATGTAGTCCAATATAGAAATTGGTATCTCTGGAATATAATCCAATTAAACACAGTTTAATTTAAATAAAATACCATCTGCACAAAATATAAATTTTTGAGACTTAAAACAAAGTCCATATAAAAAATATAATTCTGCCGTGAATTTATACGAAAGATAAAAATGTAATTAAAAAGTCTTGGTAGTTTTATAATTGGAAAGGAAAAATTGTAAAAACACAAAGGACTATGAGCTGTGCTACGTATATACTATAAACCATAAATAAAGCCTTGATGGCATTTCCGTAATTACAAGGAGATATGAGTTATTTGAAAACAAGCTAATATTACATGAAGTACATAAGCGGGCAGAGGCTCAACGTGGGGGAAGGGGATTCCGGTGGAGCTGGGGTGCGCTGGAAGGTGGTGATCGCGACAGAGCACTGAGAGAGAGAGAGAGAGCACGGAGGGTGATACCAACTGATGAGAGAAGGAGAGTGAGCACTACAAACCAAGAGAAATCCAGAGAGAGAGAGAGAGAACGGAAGCTGATCTCCGTGCGGGAAGGAGTTGTGCAAAGAGCTGGGAGGTGGACAGTGGCTACGTCGGCGGCTAGGTGGCCAAGTGCAAAGAGATAGAGTGATGAGAGAGCCAAGGTGATGATCAACCGAAAATGGCAATATCGGTTCTGCTCTGTTTTTGGATTGCAAAAACAGAGTTGTTGAGCTTCGGTTTCATCTGGATGTCGCACGTATTTTGTGGTGCAGGAGGCAGCGGTTGATGGTTGCGACGGTGAGTGTATTATGACGTTGGGATAAAGAGAAACTAACGTGAGGGAGATGGAGGCTGGGTGGTTTCCGTTCGTCACAGAAGGTTTGCGGCTCCCAGATCTTGTTCCACTATCAACATGCAATACGTAATATATATATATAGGTGATGGAAAAACCCTAGAGAAAACTAAGAGGAAGAAACGTTCAGGGGACGTGCATGGGCGTGGGACTGATTCCAGTGTTTCCCACGAGCTTGGGTTTCTTGGGCTCATTTCAAATTTGGGCCAACAACATAGTTATTTAAGAACGTAATTTGAGCTTGTTAGAGCGGTTTAAAAAAAACTTCGACGCGAATTTCATGCTGGGTCCGGGTGTTACAACAGCCGTAGTACTAGTATCATATCCTTTACTAGGTATTCAATTCAGCCACAATGAATGTAAGTTTTCTTTACCAAATTTAGAGAAACTTAAAAAATTAATAATAATAAAAAAAACTACTCCCTCTTTAACAAATAATTTCTTTTACATTAAGGCCATCCCTCGTGAGAGAGCGGCAACACCCTAATCGACATGGAAAAAAAATTCTCTTACATTTCACAAGTCAAGAAAAGTAATATTTAAAGAAACTTTACATGAATGGAAGCCTTCAATGAAAAAGCAGCTTCTAAATGTTAATATGGAAGCCTATGTGACGACAACTAATAGATGACAAAATAATACATACTATTTGGCAGGGAAATCTGTAGATCCCAACAATCTAACTCAAAGACGCTACATTTACAATCAACCTTGGTCTCAATTAAATAGTTTTTAAACCAGCAGAAGATACCCCTCTAAGATGATATAGGCTACCCCCAAAAAATCATTTTATATAAATAATAAAAACGAGAAGGATGAAATTCTCAAAATAGGTTTTGCCTGTCTCGAGCTCTTTTAGAACTTGATCGGATTCTTCGGTGCTTGCAACTCTAGAGCGTATGGTTCCTTAATTCCTAGAGGGAACACCAATATCCTAGGGCAGAAATGGTTGACAAAATTTAGGCACATTGACGTAGTTTGAAAGAGATGGAAGTTGAATGTGTAATAAAATCAGTATAAGATTTTAATGGATAAGAGACTTGGAATTCCGAAACTACAAATCCAATATACCTTAATAGCAGATGGAGGTCCAGTCGCTTTTCTGCTAGATTGCTTCCCAAGCTCAATTTTCACTTAGATGCTGGCTTGTGACAGATCCACTCCAGAACTCTGCAGTGCTTGTGTCAGAGTGCTCAACAACCTGTTCAATACCAAATATTCCTTTATGTTCTCGATTCATAATCAACACGTTGTTACAAAATAGGGCTCTCAAAATGATGTTAAAATATAACAGCTTTTAGCACTGTAAAATGACTACTTGACAATCTCCTTTCACCGACTAATGGAGAATGTACAGACAGCTAGGAACTAGAGTAAGAGAGAGATAGTCACACAAAGTAGATCTCATAGCATTTATGATTGCCTGAGTGAATTTCTTGGGTAGTATTAAATGCTCAATAAATGTTGTGGGACCCACTTTGTGTATCTATCTCTCTCCTATTCTTGGCCCTAGAGTTTGGGTAGGAACTCTAGCGGATTTAAATCCGACATGTGGTAAGACCTGGGACTATTCAATGCAAATAGGGGTTGTAACAGCTTCTCACAACTATCTTAACAATGCTGTTGCAACTATAATATTCTAGGAACAAACTTTGAGTAAGGTGCTAATCAATACTGACAATGTGAGTTGCTACTTCCCAGACTTGCTTAGTAAGCTAAAGGCAAGAGGGAGATGATTTAATCCAGTGCAATTATTATCAATGAATTCTGCCCTCAAATGCACAACCTAATGATTATGTAAATTACAACTATAGTTATCCTTGAGAGTACACATTTGAGATGCTAATGGTACCACCTTCAACAGTCAACTCCCAGTCTTTCAGCTTGTCACTTGTAGCAATGCCATCAGTAGGGAATGATCTCATCTGACATAACTATGGTTGAGGCTGAGAGGGAATGTTTTCAACATCAGAAGCCAATTTAGGACGAATTTCAGGTACTGAACCACTAGTCCTAACAGGTGTGAAAGGGCATTGCTGTTTAAAGGTAGTGGGAGTACTAATGTCAGATTCTACAGGGTTCTGTGCACTCCCAGCAACGGTTGGAGAGACACATATTTTTCTCATCACACTTCCCAGCAAACACTAATGCAGAAGTAGACCCACTATTTATGCCTCGAGATTGATCAGCATAACAGTCCATAGGTCTGTGATTGTTCCAGGGAGATAATGTCAATTATTACAATATAGCAGTACATGAATTTATGATCAATTCATGTAAATTCCACTATCAATTCCTAAACATACGATCCATAGTATGTGCAGCACCAGCAGGCTCAAATTTTAGAGGCCCAATTCATTCTTGAGGCACAAATCACCTCCTAGCCAGGTCTATTTGGACAGGACACATGAATGGAGACATGAAGTTAATAATTAATATACTTTTTTATGACATGGAACCTCGCCCATTCTTTTTTCTGATAGAATTCTTTTTGAAATTTTCATTGAGGTTACAAACTGGAATTTTGAGTGGCTCCATTTTTAGTTAGCCTGCTAGCATTGGAGGTAGGAATAGATTTTCGAGAATGGAGCTAAATCTGATGGCACATTGATAGTTTCAGTGTATTGTGAATTGAGAGATGATGTTCTAAGTTATTGTCATCATAAGTTGTGATGAGTCCTGTTTCTTTTTATTTCCTTAATTTCATCATTGTTGATGATTAATTGTACATTTATCCTGAATTTTGTGCTTATTTAGGGTTTTATAAGAACAACGGTTACCTGATGATCTCACGCATTGGAGGACTCAATCAAATGAGAGCGGCGGTGAGTGCTAACGAGCATACCTCAATTTTGCATATCACCCTGTTTTTTTGGTTCAATTTGGAATTGTGTACAAAGTGCGATGAGTCTTATATTTCCATGTTTTCAGATAACTGACATGGTTGCTATTGCAAGTTTTGCAAATCTTAAAACAGTAGGATCTACCACAACCTTTACCAAGGATTGTTCCTACAGATTCTTCCTCTTATACTTTCATTATACTTTCATGTTTGCGATCTTTTTCCTTTTTTGAGATTTGAGTCTCAATGTAATCATTATATGTCCACCAGGGAAATTCAGAAGCTGCGCTGCAGAGTAAATTTTAGTGCTCTGAGATTCACTTGTCAGATAGAGGAATTGGGTAGAAGGCTTATCAAGCTTTTTAAGGCAAAATGGTCATTTCCTAGTACTTCATCTTTAATATGAAATGGACATGTTGGCATTTTCTGGCTATACTCAAGGTTGTAACAGCGAGGAGGTGGAGGAGTTGACAAGCTACTGCACCAGCTGGCATTCTGAACTCCCAAAATTAATTTCATGTTGCATATTTTCACATGAGGTATGCTTATCCCTGGTGGAAAGACAAAATAATTAACTCTGAATTGAAAAGGAAAGATGGTTTATGCCCCTTGACACCTGAGAAAACTGCTCTGACTCTGAAGGCGCTGGAAATTGATCCTAGTTTCTAGATTTATATTGCAGCTGGTGAAATATATGGTGGAGAAAGAAGAATGGAAAGTCTTGCAAACTATTGGTCACTTACTTGGGATGAGTTCTCATCAACAGTGAAGAAAACTCATGCGGATAGCATGGGTAGGCCAAGTAAAAGGGTGGTGATCCCAGACTATTGAACTATCTACTGCAGCACACAAAAATCCCAGCACAGCAACAGCCTCCTGCAGCACAACAATAGCCGCCTGCAACACAGCAACAGCCTCCTGCAGAACAAACACGCCGACTGCTCCTCTGGAAGAAACTTCTGGAATTACTTAGAATAAGTTGGAGCCTACCCTCTGGGTATGGTCATTATACTGCGTTGTAATACTTTGTAGTGTGGCCGACATATTGTAACAAACTCTGCCACTCACGCTGTAATTGTAAATGCACTGCAAGTGCTCACATGTATTACTGAGAGAAGGTCGTTATCATGTAACTCTCTATAATACTCAAATTTGTATACAGTAACAGTGTGTGAAAAACATTCAGAACAAAATTCTCCAACTCTTCTCTGGCTTATCTTTCTCTTCATGGTATCACAGAGCTACATCGACTAACGTTTTTTTTTTCCTGGTTCCTCTTCGGTTCTTCCTTCCTTTCTTCATTCAATGGCAAACGATAGCTCCTCTGATAAAGACCTTCTACATTTGTCTTCCTTCCAACTTCCTAACAACTTCTCTCACATAGTCTCAGTAAAACTAAGCTCCGATAACTATCTACTATGGCGAGCCCAAATCATACCCTACCTTCATGGCCAAGAGTTATACCACTTCATCGATGGTTCCACACCTCCTCCCCCACCTGTTCTTTCCGTATCATCACCCTCTCCAGCTGGACCCTCTCACCCTAAACCAAACCCTGTCTACCTACAATGGCGTCGAACTGACCAAATGCTTCTCAGTGCGTTACTCTCATCCCTTACTGAACCAATCTTGGCTCAAGCTATAACCTCTCGAACATCTCGTGAACTCTGGCTCACACTTGACACTATGTTCACTTCACAATCTCAAGCTAAAATTTTCCAAATTCGTCACCAACTCACAAACCTCAAAAAAGGCTCTCTATCTGTGACCGACTATTACAGAAAGGTTCGGCTCCTCTCAGACACCATGACTGCAGCTGGTGAACCACTTCGAGACTCTGAGGTCGTCTCATATCTCCTCAATGGCCTCACCTCTGAATTTGAATCCTTCGTCACTTCTGTAACAACCCGTGCAACTCCCATCGGCTCATCAGAGCTATTCAACCTCCTGCTCACATTCGAAAGCCGTGTATCTCTTACCTCCATTCAACACGGTCTTCTCCCAACACCTTCAGTAAATCTCAACATGACCTCTTTCTCCACCCAAAATACATCTCGTGGAGGTCGTAACAACTATGGGGGTCGTGGCAGAAACCAGTATCGTGGTGGCCGCTATCATGGAGGTCATCAACCTACCTCCCCTTCCTCTACCCCTCAAACCAGCAAACCCACATGTCAGGTCTGTAACAAAGTTGGCCATGTAGCCCTCCAATGTTACCACCGATTCAACCAGGCGTATCAATTTGAACCACCTAAATCTCTCTTGGCCAACTACACCACCTCGCAACAGTTCTCTGATAGCCAATGGTATCCTGACTCAGCAGCAACAAACCACATCACCTCGGACCTTCACAACCTCAACATTTCAAGTGAACCATATATTGGGTCTGAACAGATTCAAGTTGGCAATGGTGCTACTCTTCCGATTACACACATTGGTGATTCTAAAATCTCTTCCTCAAACTCTTCTTTCTCTCTTCACAACTTACTTTGTGTTCCTCAAATCACCAAAAATTTAATTTCCGTTCAAAAATTTTGTCAAGACAACTCTGCTTTCTTTGAGTTTCATGAATCTAATTTTTTTGTGAAGGACAAACAAATGGGAAAGTTGCTTCTTCAGGGCCCAATGCATAATGGACTATACATGCTTCCTTCAGCCTCCTTAGCACCAACCCCTGTTGCACTCATAGGAGAACGCACTACTCTAGCACAATGGCACAATCGTCTTGGTCATCCCAACCTTCAACTTGTCTCTCGCATCTTACGGACAAAATGTTTACCGTTTATTCCATCTCAACATATGTTTTTTTGTTCAAATTGTCCTCTTGCCAAATGTTGGCAATTATCTTTTCAATCTTCTAGTACACGGTCCATTAGACCATTGCATTTAATTTTTGTGGATGTTTGGGGTCCATCCCCACATATATCAAGAGACGGTTTTCGCTACTATATTTCTTTTGTGGATGATTTTAGCCGTTTTACTTGGTTTTACCTTCCTTATTGCCTCAAAGAGCGATGCCACATCCATTTTTCTTATTTTTCAAAAATACGTTGAACGCCTCTTCAACACAAAAATAAAAAATATTCAAAGTGATTGGGGAGGGGAATTTCGACCCCTCACTCGTGTCCTCCAATCTCAAGGGATATCCCATCGCCTTTCATGTCCCCACACCCATCAACAAAATGGTGTAGTTGAACGTAAACACCGTCATATTGTTGAAACCGGCCTTGCACTTCTAGCAACGGCCTCCCTTCCATATAAATTTTGGGTCGATGCTTTTCAAACCGCGGCCCACCTCATTAATTTTCTTCCCTCTCCATCTCTCAAAAACAAATCTCCTCATCTCATTCTATACAATAAAGAGCCTGACTATTCCTTTCTCAAAGTTTTTGGCTCTGAATGTTGGCCCAATCTTAGGCCATACAACAATCACAAGATTACTCTTCGATCCTTATCTTGCCTTTTTCTCGGGTACAGCCCCATTCACAAAGGATACAAATGTCTTCATCTTGCATCTGATAGAATGTACATTTCTCGTGACGTTATATTCAACGAAAATTCCTTCCCATATGCCAAACTCGTAACCACAACTCCCACTAATGCCCAGTCGACTTTTACCTTCCTCCCCGTTTCAACCATCGGCCCAGCCTTCACTGATACAAGCCCATCAACCTTAACCCCCAACCCATCAACAATAAACACATCTCAAAACCTCTCTCCCAGCCCAACAACAGAACCGAATACCTCTTCGTCTATCTCCCCCCCTCCTTCACCATTGTTTCCCATGACCAGTGACACTCATCCAAACCCGACACCTTCAAACAGCCAACTCCCATCCAACACATCTCAATCCATTCCTCCCCCTCGATCACCCATTGTAACCCGCTCCAAAACCAACTCCTCCCGTCCCAAACAATTTCATGATGGTCAGATTCTATACCCACCACCACGTCGAGCCCTAATTTCAACTCTCGAAATTCCAGACGAAACCAAGCTCCTTTACAGTAGCCTCCCGATTCCAAGAATGGCGAAAAGCCATGAATACTGAATTTCAAGCCCTAATCCAAAACCGAACATGGCTATTGGTTCCCCCTCCCCCTTCCTCTAACATTGTTGGTTGCAGGTGGATCTTTCGCACGAAGCATCATGCAAATGGCACTCTTGAACGTCGCAAAGCGAGACTAGTAGCCAAGGGATTTCATCAACAAGAGGGCATCGATTACTCTGAGACATTCAGCCCAGTCGTCAAACCCACAACCATTCGGTTAGTCATTTCCCTTGCTATCTCCCGTAGTTGGTCCCTTAGACAATTAGACATCTCAAACGCTTTTCTTCATGGTGAACTGACCGAAACTGTCTACATGACTCAACCTGTTGGATTTGTTCATCCAGATCACCCGAACTATGTATGTCGCTTGCAAAAGGCTATCTATGGCCTCAAGCAAGCTCCCCGTGCATGGTTTGCACAATTGAGTTCAAAACTCTGTGAATATGGCTTTCTCCCATCTAAATCCGACCCCTCTCTGTTCATCTACTCTTACAAGTCTGTCCTTATTTTTGTGCTTGTGTATGTGGATGATATTATTGTCACCAGTTCTCATGATGCACAAATTGAACACCTTATTAAATTTCTCGCATCTGCTTTTCCAACAAAAGACCTTGGGAAGTTGTCCTACTTTCTTGGATTAGAAGTATCATATTTAACTGATGGTATTCATCTCTCTCAACGGAAATATATCTGTGACCTTCTGGCTCGCACCAACATGATGTCTGCCAATGGGATAACCTCCCCCATGTCTTCCTCTTCTCACCTATCAAACTCAGATACTTCTAGCTTCACAGACCCAACTCTTTATAGAAGTACTATAGGAAGTCTACAATACTTATCCTTAACCCGCCCAGACCTTGCCTTTGCTGTAAATAAACTTTCCCAGTTCATGCATAATCCGAAATTGTCCCATTGGCAAGCTGTCAAGAGAGTACTTCGATATCTTAAACACACTCTGAACTTTGGCCTTCTTTTTCGAAAATCCTCCTCACTTGAGCTACAAATATTCTCTGATGCGGACTGGGCTGGCTGCCCTGACGATCGTCGTTCTACGGGTGGTTTTTGCATTTTTCTTGGTCCAAACTTAGTCTCTTGGAGTTCTCGAAAACAGCGAATTGTAGCTCGGTCAAGCACCGAGGCTGAATACAAGGCTCTAGCAAATGCTACTGCTGAACTACTCTGGGTTCAATCACTGTTAAAAGAACTCTGTGTCTTCCTTCCCAAACCACCAACACTTTGGTGTGATAACCTTGGTGCTACTTACCTTTCCGTCAATCCAGTTCTTCACTCACGTAACAAACACATAGAGATCGATTTTCACTTTGTGCGTGATAGAGTCGCTGCCAAAACTCTTCAAGTCTCCTTCCTCGGCTCCAAAGATCAGTTAGCTGATATATTTACAAAACCAATTGTGTCCTCTCGTTTTCATTTGATGCGTACAAGTCTCACAGTGATTGACACACCGTTAGACTTGCGGGGGCGTATTGAACTATCTACTGCAGCACACAAAAATCCCAGCACAGCAACAGCCTCCTGCAGCACAACAATAGCCGCCTGCAACACAGCAACAGCCTCCTGCAGAACAAACACGCCGACTGCTCCTCTGGAAGAAACTTCTGGAATTACTTAGAATAGGTTGGAGCCTACCCTCTGGGTATGGTCATTATACTGTGTTGTAATACTTAGTAGTGTGGCCGACATATTGTAACAAACTCTGCCACTCACGCTGTAATTGTAAATGCACTGCAAGTTCTCACATGTATTACTGAGAGAAGGTCGTTATCATGTAACTCTCTATAATACTCAAATTTGTATATAGTAACAGTGTGTGAAAAACATTCAGAACAAAATTCTCCAACTCTTCTCTGGTTTATCTTTCTCTTCACAGACAGACCCAGAGAAGAGGATTATTTCTATGCCAACCCAGAAGAGTGTTTGCTACCATCGGATGAATCATTGAGTAGTACGTGACCATTATGTTTGGAGATTGATACATTCATCAGTGTTCACCTACAGTGCTAGCTGTTTGGGCATAGATAGGTCTCTTCACAGGGTTAAAATGATAAGAGAAGGAACTTGTTATGAAGAGAAGATTATAGGGATGTGTTAAACTTTCAAGAAAGCCCGAGAGATCTATGGAAGCAGTAGCAGGATGGCAGCATCATGTTTTTCTACTTGCCAATAATCCATCCAATTCATGTATAGAAGCTACCCGGCAATTACAGGATGAGAACAGATTGATCTACATTGTACACCGGGGTGACGCAAATACAGATTAAGTTTACGCAGACTTTGAAGGTTAATTCCTTTCCCTTCAATTTTTGTATTTTTTTGTTTCTCTTGGATCGGGCTACTGCCACCATTTTTAGATTTTCTTTAGCATATATCACATTTTAATCATCCTCTACACATATCATTGCCACTGTCCTATAATGCTTTGGTGTGCTATCATGGAAGGATGGGGTGCGGTGTGTATTTACTTTATGCAAACTAAATTTATTAATATTTTGGGTTCAATTTACTTTTTAGTACCTTTTTGGGTTCTAATTCATCTAAGGGCCCTCTCCCAGTTAAAATAATGCCCCTCTGTTAAAAGTAGGGTGGTTGTAATTCATGGGACTTTATTAGCATGCAGACAAAGCATGATTTTCTCTCGAGAAGGTTTCATCCTGTAAATCTCGAGAAATGATATTTACAGTCATGGAGTGCTCAAATGTTATACAATCTTTTTGAAAAAAGTGAGCAAGTATGGGACCCAAAAAGAAAAAAACTAATTTTTACTCATAAATCTCACATATTATCATTGTTGATGATAAAGATAACCAATCTGGCCATTGCAACTTTGGTTGATTCCTCTGCCCTCATTGGTAGTAGGTGCTTGAATCATCTGGTGGTTGGGGGAGATCTATTTGTTTGTTTGTACCCTTCTGGAGTTTAATTGTTGTAGTGCATGTTTGTTCTTATAATATGCACCATTTGCAGATCATATATGAACTACATATGAGAAACAACTAGGTTGATTTTTCGTACTACTTTATTGGGAAAAAAACATGGAACTTTTCTTCCTTAATGAGAGGGACAGGAAAAAGAAGTGTATTATTGTATAAGGAAAAAGAAGTGTATTTTTAATGAGTGCTGAATGATTGAGTGTGGTCCTCTTCTTGATGAGCTGGCTTGTGTTTGCTTTTATCCGGAGAGAAAGGAACAATAAGGACTTGGAGCATCTGTTTTTTCTTTTCAAGCGGACAGCGATCTCTCTACTTCAGCTAAAATAAATAGATAGTGTTTATTTAAATGTAAGATATGGGGTGTTTTAGTCATTTCATCGATCAATGGACTCCTTTTTAATTTCAAAGACCAAAAAGGCCTCATATTTTACACTAAATAGAAACACTCGAGGGGATTTCATTGATGATAAAAAAAAGTTTTGAGACCTTGTTTCTGTGATTTATGGTAAAGATATTTTTTCGCGGATAAAGACAGGAAGGTCAAGGACAGACAGGAGAGGCCCAAGAATCAAAATCAAGTTCAATGATTCAGTTGATGCTTTAGCAATAGAAAAGATTATGATTGAAAATACAAATAGGTTTCTTCTGTACCAGAAAGATTATGTTTAATTGGGTCCCTTGCATGGTAACCCAACATGTTGTATGTAATGTAGAAAGTAAAAGATTGACCAAATTTTTTGTTATAAAAAAGAAAGGCGAGTGCTAGGGAGCTCGTGTTTTTGTTACTTGATTGGGCATTTTAATTTTTTTTTAGTCTTTTTTTTTTTTTACTTAGTGTTTAAGAAAATATTATTTAATAATATTGTGAAATTTTTTATTTTTTTTAGAAATATTTTAAAATGTTAAAAAAATAATGTGAAAAAAATAGAAAAAAAAACTAAAAAAAATTTAAAATGTCCAATCGGGCAAAACCAACGGGAGCCCAAATCGGGCTCCCTATCATTTTTAAAAAACAAAGCCACTGGTCTCTGTACATTTTTAAGGAGAGGATCATATTTTAAGATATTTTTATATAAGAGAAATTTCAGACACAGAGATTATAATAAATTGACTTTTTATGTGATTTCATAAATTTATTTAACAATAAAAATAATTTTACAATATAATGTATCACATCAAGTTATAATACTTCTTTTACTACAAATGTCTCCCATAAGTCCTTTTATAGACCGACTAAAATGGTAATAAATATTTTTTTTTAAGTGAATTAGGAGAACAAAAAGTGATACAAATTTTCTTACGCCGAAACGATTAATCGTATTGGGTAACATGATAACCAGGAATCCTTTGAAAGGGACATTTTGGTCTTCATCGGTCTCCGAACCTTTTGACGCTTGACGAATAGCCCAGCAAAATCTTTGCTTAATATTTAATTATTTGTTTCCTAGGCTTTTATGTTAGTTTGATTCTATACATTTGAATGATCCAAATGTACGGCCAACGTATTGGAAACATCGTATTGAGCAGAAAAGGCTGGAAGATGACACCAAATTGTAAATAAATTATGGCACAAACATTCGTTACAAGGGGTTGTGGCCATTCTGACTTGTCGCCCTTAGATCAAGTACATTCACCATTAAGAAAGGTTAAGTGATTGTTTTGTGCAAACATGAATTCTATTAAAAATCTAGAGAATCTAAGCTTGATTATTTTTGGTTGAGTTAAGAAAATTACTCATATTTTCGGTAAAAGTGGGGTATTGTAGATTTTTGTAACATTTATTTTTTGGAAAGAACGTACATTACCTTAATATTAATTTTTTTAATTTTTTTTTATAAAAGATCGCTGAAAATAGTGAGAGTAATCCACCAACTTGTGATGGTGCACCTTTAGTGATAATGACTCTCAAAAGTTATAGAATAAAAAAAATCCTCATAAATAGTGTGATAACTATATATTAGTATTCTCTCGTCGTTTAGAGACTATAAGAGAATATTTGTAATATGGCTCCGCTAAAGGCACTGAATTTACATAGTTGAAGCTCCACCATAAAATCTTAGATTCACTTCACTTATATGATCCAACTTGAGGTTGTTGATAGGAATTGGTATTATAATAAGGGATAGTGAGGGTTTGGTCACAGCCACTCTCCAATCGTCTAGAGGAGCTTTCCCGGATCCATCTCTGGGGGAAGCTTTGGCAGCTTTAAGAGCGGTGCAATTCTGCAAAGAGCTGGGGCTTTCTAGCATTATACTAGAAGGGGATTCCTTGGTGGTGGTAAACTTGATCAATGGAAGGGAGAATAACTGGAGCTCAACTGGATTAGTATGTCAGGACATCAAGATACTGCTAACTCATGTTAGCTCCTGGTCCGTAGTGCATGTTCCTAGACAAATGAATGTAGTGGCCGACTGTTTAGCTAAGAACTCTTTTGCATGTGCTGAAGATGTTATTTTTGTAGAGGACTATCCTCAGTGTATTCACGATTTCCTCAAATGATTTATGAATTGATATCCTGTTTTATTCAAAAAAAAAAAAAAAACTTGAGGTTGTTGATCTGATTGGCAAAGGAAAAGTGGAGTTGATAGAGGTATATATCCATCTCTTGGCACTAATTGAGTTGCCTTTAGATAGCCATTGATTGCACATTTATTGAAATTTTTCTTGAAAGAGTCAAAAGAATTAGATGGTTAGTTTGTTTGTGATGATGTTTAGGCACAAAGTACTTTGAGCGCATGATTGTTGCTTGTACTATTTTGGCACAAAAATCGAATGAATGTTGCTGCTCCTATTTTTGTGCAATCACCAACAATCTATTCAAAGATATATAATGTACCTAGTCGTATTTTATTAACGACCTATTGAATAAAATGGAGTTCTTTGAACGCTGTTAATAATCTTAGATCCTAAGAGATATGACGATCTAGTTGTTTTAGATTATTAATTATAGCCTAATGAGAGGTTTTCCATACTAAGAGGTGATGAACAAGGATTTGTGAAAAGTAACTAAGATTTCATGTCTTGTGAGACAGTGTATAAGAAAAATAGTTTCTATGAGTTCTTGTTCAACATCTATAGACAATTAATGAGATGAAAAATACTAAAGAATCTAGTTTTGCTTATACTATTTGGTATTTCCATTATGGTTTGCTCATGGGAGATAGAGGTTGAGATTTTGTTAGAGGATAAATATGACTTACTTGATAAAATGAGTTTGTGATGCGATTGTCGTTAAAAGTAATGATTAGACTATTGTGATTGTCTTTGGGGGCAAAGACCCTAATCGCTTTACCCTTAATGAAAAATAAATGATGGTTATCTCACATGATTTTGTTGAGTACATGATTTATATGAAACCTTGAAATCTCAACTTAAGTTTGTTGAATGAAATTTGTGGTTACCATGTAGATTCTTAATAATCGCAATTGGACTTATTGTCTAGAATCTAAGGTTTATATTGTAAGTTTGACCTTAAATGAGATTCACGATGAGTCGCTGACTTCATGTTTCCGCAAAGAACTTTTATACATAAAAACATAGTCTCTTAGTTGGAGCATGTTTTGAAAAATTACTACACATGAGATTACGCGTGGAGAGAAATGGTCATTAAACAACACTTGTGAGTTGTGGTTTGATTATTTTTTAGTTGACCATGTGATTTCTCTCTGTCATGGTTATACTCGTCATGCACATGACACTGATGTGTTCTATGATCTTGTGGCGTGACTGTAATTTTTTTTTTTTATGTAAGCACACACATTCACCATAGATTTGGGAGTTATGGTGAAAAAGGTATGTCGACAGACAGAGATCGATTTACTCACATGAGCGATCGTCGTTGGTGCAACAAAAGGGTAGCGAGCAAAGATGAGACAATGTGTCACTCAGTACTTATCTAGAAAAGGATTAGTTGTAAGACACAAAATAATGCCGCCTTAGTGGAAGCTAAGATGAGGTCCATCACGTTTAAAAGGAATGTGCATGGTTATCCACAATCCATGTAGCCTGTGGTTTAGCTAGATGCGATATCCTCTTTGGCACTTTGGATAGCGAGCAAATGGAGGGACTCGGGTTAGGCATTGAGATAGAGATAAGACTAAGATCTGTACGGTGAATTGAGATTAGGTATACGTTCTTTCTTTGGAAAGAGAACTCTACCGTTGTATATATTTTATATTACATATACTTTTGTGACAAACAATAGAGGTGAGTGAATGGATCCCTGCTTTCTCACTGTGTGAGTCCTGTAAGTCATAATTGATAACCTTCATTTATTTATGCCCTTATGAGATTTATGCCCTTAAGACACAAAAGATATGTCACCTTAGTGGAAGCTAAGATGAGGTCCATCACATTTAAAAGAAATGTGCATGGTTACCCACAGTCCATGTAGCCTGTGATTTAGCCAGATGCGATATCCTCTTTGGCACTTTGGATAGCGAGCAAATGGAGGAACTCGGGTTAGGCTTTGAGATAGAGACTAGACTAAGATCTGTACAGTGAATTGAGATTAGGTATACATTCTTTCTTTGGAAAGAGAACTCTACCGTAGTATATATTTTATACTACATATGCTTTTGCGACAAACAATAGAGGTGAGTGAATGGATCCCTGCTTTCTCACTGTGTGAGTCCTGTAGGTCATAATTGATGACCTTAATTTATTTATGCCATTAGGAGATTTTTGACTATGTCACGAGGTTGATGTTTTAGTATTTGCTACTTTGGCATGTTATCTATGACCATGAATTATGGTCTAAAAAGACATTGCTAGAAAATCAACAGAACTAAAACTAAATGACTTTAGGGCGAAGGGAAGACTATTTGGTAACACATCGATAATGGTGTGTACTCACTACCGGCAAGTTATCTTGCTTCTTGGGAGTAGCAACATAGCTGTGAGTATATCATGTTTTATGGAGATTGAGCATTGCTCTGAGTCATTCAGACTCGAGAGGGATTAGGGATGCTTAGTATGATATGACCAAATGAGTCGGGCTATAATGAGATATTTTTAGGGATGTTGCTATGCTGGTCTTCTCTTAGAGAGACTTGATATAGTGCTACTCTCACCGCTCCCAACTCCCGCTGGGAGCTACCGCTATATATATTTTTTTAATAATTTTTTTACGTAATGATTAAGTAAGTATTTTTAATGATGTTGTAATTTTTTTATTTTTTTTAAAAATATTTTAAAGTGTTAAAAAAATATATGTAAAATAAAATAAAATGAAAAACATAATATTTTACATTAACAGTAGCTCCCAGCGAGAGCTGGGAGCGGTATAGATAAACACCTCAACCTTGAGAAGACCAGCTTGACGAATGACTTAGTAATATTTAATATGCAAAAGACTTGGCACATGTCAATTAAAGTGAATTAGATAATTTGCATTGTAAATTCGCTTATTCTTATATTGTGTTCCAATAACACGCAAACATACCAATTTTGGTGACAAAGAATTCTAAGCCCTCCATAAAGCACCTCATTAAAATTATTAAATTTTAAAAAATAAAAATATATAAAAATAATTATATGCAAACATATCAATTTTGATGAGATGAGATGAGAATTTTATAAAGAGTAGTAAGATAGTTTGTGAATAGTAGTGAAATAGTTTGAGTTAAATATTTTTTGAGTTTTGGGAAAGGAGAGATAAAAAGTTGAATAAAAAATATTATAAAGTTA
The DNA here is from genome assembly GCA_003123785.1 of Pterocarya stenoptera. Classification (NCBI taxonomy): domain Eukaryota; kingdom Viridiplantae; phylum Streptophyta; class Magnoliopsida; order Fagales; family Juglandaceae; genus Pterocarya; species Pterocarya stenoptera. The sequence continues at coordinate 66,449 of QEOT01005047.1, read as the reverse complement.
AAATATTGTTAGAATATAGTTTTATAATAATATTATTTTTGTTTTGAGATATAAAAAAGTTAGAATTGTTTTTTATTTGAAAGTTTGAAAAAGTTGTAATGATTAGTTTGAAAATTTTATATTTGAATTATATTTGGAAATACGATTGGATGAGATGAAATGAGATTAGATGAGAATTTTGTGTCTCATCTGAGGCCCCAATCATGTCCTTAATTATTTCATGCAAAAATAATAAACTTGGGAAGACCTTGACTGATGACTCAATTATAGCCGTAGGCTTTGAGTACTCAATATGAGGTTCTATCGAATTTCTCAATCTCCCTACTTTTCAATCGTCTTCACCTTCTTGATTTTTGATGCGTTCATAGCAATCAGCTTGGGGTTTATGTCACCCTATTTGGGACGAGTAATAAGAATTGATTTCAGACTGTTGTTGGAAGCTATCCATGAGTATTGGCCAGCAAGCCTAAGATAGTGTCATGGGAATTTCAAATGGATAGATTTGGTATAGCAGTACATTTTTATGTCAAGTTGTTCTACACCGAATCATAAGGTACAGATTTGAGAGAGTTGTTCTACACCGTATTTGCTCATTTGGATAGTAAGATGAGATGAGATGATTTTAGATGAGTTGAATAAAATATTGTTAGAATATTATTTCTTAATATTATTATTGTTTTAGGATTTGAGAGAGTTGAATTGCTTATTATATTTTGTATAAGAATTTAAAAAAATTGTAATGATGAGATGAGATAAGTTGAGATGGGTTAATTGTTACTTTATGCGGCGAGTTTTTTTTCACTTGCGACAATTCTTTCATCCTAATCCAAGACTTCTATCCAACATGATCTTAAAATTACATTTGTAAAGTCCATGAAGCTAACTATGCAGTGTGAAGTTTGATTTTACACCCATCAATAAAAAGTCGACACATAAGCGGTCTATGCAATTAACGGTAGAAGTGACTTGAGTACAAAATAATCTTCCTAGTCACTCTCTCGCTCTGTCTGCTGAAACCCATCTCTCACCCTTTCTCCTTCCTCAGCTCTCCCTTTTTTACCCCCCTCAGTTGCTCTCTCTCTCTCATCTCAAGCCCATAGACAGATTTGAGAAGGGGAAAGACCCTTTCTAATTGTTGGGCTCGATTTGGAGATCATAAGGAGCTGATACAGCTCACAATTTATGAAGATGTAGTGATGCTGATGGATCTCAGCAGTAGATTGGCAAAGTGGAGGCATCAAGGGCAAGAACTGCTACATGTTGACAAAGATTTAGATGGTGTGTTAATAGCTTGAGTAACAAATTATCTTCGATTTTGATAGTAGATTTTTTGAAGGAATAGACCCCCAGTTTATGAGAAGTTGTTCTGTGAGTTCCAAACCCATTTTTTACCTCATGTAGAGAGATGACCAAGTTGTAAAATGATATGTATCATTCTGTTGTTCAATGAGCACCTGTAACTTGCAAGAATGTGACAACGTTGATATTGCCAGGAGAGAGAGAGAGAGAGAGAGAGTAAATATTAGTGGTCACAAAAAAAAAACCACGTAAGTTTGACTCTATTAGTTCTTTTGGAATCAATGGCATTTTGCTTATGTTGGGGCATAAACAACACTCTAAGTTGAGCTTCAATACTTGGATAAGAAATAGTTGATTGTTTTCCTGAGCTTTCGTGAATTGACATTAGCAGAAAAGAAATCACGAAATTAACTCGTACGTAACGCAATATCTATGGTTCAAGCATCTTGCCTGATTGGAATTTGAGGAAGCCTGTTTGGTCAATAATTGCTTGCAGATCTTTTAATCCAATACCCATATTTTTCATCTAAAGTTATGTTGCGAAGGGGGAACTAATTACAAGTCTCATATATGTTATTAAGATCTCAAACTTGTGATTGAAGAAGAGGAAAATAGAAGACATACGAAAAAACAAACATCAAAACACGAAACTACACAATTCTAAACCTCGATAGCTTACGAATATTTATCACAATAAAATAGTAGCAAGTGGAGATGCCCACTTCAACGAAGTTAAACCATGCCCGTCGCCAGTGCAAATTTATGTAGAGAATGGCAACAACTCCCAGCGACATTATCACATAAGACACCGCAAAGCTGACATAGAAGACTTCCAAGTTTATAAAACCACAAGCTTCATCACCCTCATTATCAGTTGGAATGGTAGATGATGGTTCAGTTTTAGTGCAAGCCTTAAGTAGTGGAGGTCCACACAGGAGAGGATTTCCCTCGTAACTGCTTTCATCAAACATACCGAACTGAGCTTTTCTTTCTGGTGTTGTACCCCTTAAGTTGTTGTGTGCCACTTTGAAGACGGCTAGAGAGTTCAACTCTACCAATTGAGGGGGGATAATACCATCCAAGTTATTATATGATAGATCCAAGCTCTCAATTTGCTTGAGTTTCGAGAATTCAGTGGGGATTGACCCCGTTAAATTGTTGAACGACAGGTTCAATGCATGGATGTTACTCAAATTTCCAAGCTCGGCTGGAATTTCTCCTTCTAATTTGTTGCATGAGAGGTCAATCCCAGACATGTAGTTGAGGATGTCACCTTTGTAGGAGAGAGTATTATTCTTTGTTGAGAACTCCACTTCTTGTAGTGCATCCACTTGGGAGAACATATACTCTTCATTAAAGTATCCTTTGTACATTATCATTGCGGAATGCAAGAATGACAACTTGTCGTCAATTGTGAAATATGTTTCGAACCAGAGTGAGAGCTCAGATTTTTCGTAGCTTGGCTCAAGAGTAAAGTTACTCAAGCAATGAGGTATTTGACCAGAAAAACTATTGTGGGAAAGATCCAACAAGCTTAGTTTTTCTAAACGGCATAACTGACGTGGGATTTTTCCATATAAATAATTTGCTTTCAAGAGGAGAATGCTCAAACTTGAAAGGTTGCCAATCCAATCTGGAATGTTGCCAGCAAGGTAGTTATCTCTAAGATTTAGAGTGACTAAAGTAGAGCAACCCTTGAATGCACTGGTAATTGGACCGGTTAACCTATTTTTATTCAAATGAACATGTGTGATCTCGGACCAGTTGGAGCAAGAGGGTATAGAGCCAAAAAGATTGTTATGGGACAGGCCAAAAAATGAAAGGTATTTCAAGTTACATAACTCAACTGGAATGGGACCTTCAAGTTGGTTTTTTGTGAGAGCAATTTGTCTCAATGATGGCATGCTCCCCAGCCATCTTGGAAGCATCCCTAACAAATTGTTATTATTGAAATCAATTGCTTGCAAGGCCATAAAATTAGATATGCTATGTGGGATCTCTCCAGAAAAGTGGTTGTTGTCCAAATACAAAACACTTAGTAACGTTAGATTCAAATTGGTAGGAATTAGTTGGCCACTCAAATGATTTTTGGACAATTTAAGGTAGTCTAAGGAGGAGCAACCTATTATCAAATTCTTTGGTATTGTTCCTAAAAAATTATTGCTCGACATATCTAAAATTTGTAAGGAGGTCAAATTACCATAAGAAGAAGGAATAACACCTTCAAAGTGATTTTTAGAAATATTTAAAAACACTAGATTCCGAAAAATTAAACCAAAGTTAGTTGGAATTGGACCTTGAATATGATTAAATGAAATATCTAAAAGAGAAAGGTTGGGAATATGATGACTGGGTAGCTGCAAAGTGCCTGTAAAAGAGTTATTTCTCAAATTCAAACGGAGCCAGTTCCAATAAAGAAAAAATGGTCAGCACTTGTACTCTATAGTTGTAGGGTTCCTTTATGTAGCGAGTTGTTTTTCACTTGCGACAATTCTTTCATCCTAATCCAAGATTTCTATCCAACATGATCTTAAAATTACATTTGTGAATTCCATGAAGCTAACTATGTGGTGTGAAGTTTTATTTTACACCCACCAATAAATAGTAGACACGTAAGCGGTCTATGTAATTAATGGTAAAAGTGACTTGAGTACAAAACTGTCTCCCCCTATTCTCTCTCTCTCTCCCCCCTATAGATAGATTTGAGATGGGGAAATACCCGTTCTAATTGTTGGGCTCGATTGGAGATCATAAGAAGCTAATACAGCTTACAATTGATGAAGATGTAGTGATGCTAATGGAACGCAGCAGTAGATTGGCAAAGTGGAGGCATCCAGGGCAAGAACTGCTACATGTCGATAAAGATCTAAATGGTGTGTTAATAGCTTGAGTCATAAACTATCTTCGATTTTGATAGTAGATTTTTTGAAGGAATAGACCCTCAGTTTATGAGAAGTTGTTCTTTGAGTTCCAAACCCATTTCTTTACCTCGTGTAGAGAGATGACCAAGTTGTAAAATCATATGTATCATTTTGTTGTTCAATGAGCACCTGTAACTTGCAAGAACGTAACAACGTTGATATTGCAGGGATAGAGAGCTCAACAATGGCTTGTGAGAGGGGGGGGGGGAGAGAGAGAGAGAGATTGAACATTAGCGGTCACCAAAAAAAACCACTTAAGTTTGACTTTATTAGTTCTTTTGGAATTAATGGCATTTTGCTAAGTTGAGCTTCAATACTTGGATAAGAAATAGTTGATTGTTTTCCTGAGCTTTTGTGAATTGACATTAGCAGAAAAGAAATCACGAAATTAACTCGTACGTAACGCAATATCTATGGTTCAAGCATCTTGCCTGATTGGAATTTGAGGAAGCCTGTTTGGTCATTAATTGCTTGAAGATCTTTTAATCCAGTACCCATATTTTTCATCTAGAGTTAGGGGAACTGATTACAAGTCTCATATATGTTATTATGATCTCAAACTTGTGATTGAAGAAACGAAAAACAAAAGACATACGAAAAAGCAAACATCAAAACACGAAACTACACAATTCTAAACCTAGATAGCTTACGAATGTTTATCACAATAAAATAGTAGCAAGTGGAGATGCACACTTCAACGAAGTTAAACCATGCCTGTCGCCAGTGTAAATTTATGTAGAGAATGGCAACAACTCCTAGCAGCATTATCACATAAGACACCACAAAGCTGACGTAGAAGACTTCCAAATCTATAAAACCACAAGCTTCATCTCCCTTATTATCAGTAGGAATGGTAGATGGTGGTTCACTGTTACTGCACGTCTTATGTAGTGGAGGTCCACATAGGAGAGGATTTCCCTCGTAACTACTTTCATCAAAGGTACCGAACTGAGCTTTTCTTTCTGGTGTTGTACCCCATAAGTTATTGTGTGCCACTTTGAAGACGGCTAGAGAGTTCAACTCTACCAATTGAGGGGGGATAATACCATCCAAGTTATTATGTGATAGATCCAAGCTCTCAATTTGCTTGAGGGTCAAGAATTCAGTGGGGATTGATCCTGTTAAATTGTTGAACGACAGGTTCAACGCATGGATGTTACTCAAATCTCCAAGCTCGGTTGGAATTTCTCCTTCTAATTTGTTGCATGAGAGGTCAATCCCAGACATGTAGTCGAGGATGTCACCTTTGTAGGAGAGAGTATTATTCTTTGTTGAGAACTCCACTTCTTGCAGTGCATCCACTTTCGAGAACATAAAATCTTCATAGTAAAAACTAAAGATTCCTCTTTTCATTATCATTTCCGAATGCAAGAATGACAGCATGTCGTATATTTGAAAATAAATGTTGGAACCACTTGATACCTTAGATTTTTCGTAGGTTGGCTCATAAGTAAAGTTACTCAAGCAATGAGGTATTTGACCAGAAAAACTATTGTGGGAAAGATCCAACAAGCTTAGTTTTTCTAAAAGGCATAATTGAAGTGGGATTTTTCCATGTAAATAATTTGCTTTCAAGAGGAGAATGCTCAAACTTGAAAGGTTGCCGATCCAATCTGGAATGTTGCCAGCAAGGTAGTTATCTCTAAGATTTAGAGTGACTAAAGTAGAGTAACCCTTGAATGCACTGGTAATTGGACCGGTTAACCTATTTTTATTTAAATGAACATGTTTGATCCAGGACCAGTTGGAGCAAGATGGTATAGAGCCAGATAGATTGTTATGGGACAGGTCAAAAAATGAAAGGTATTTCAAGTGACATAACTCAACTGGAATGGGACCTTCAAGTTGATTTTTTGCGAGAGCAATTTCTCCCAATGATGGCATGCTCCCCATCCATCTTGGAAGCATCCCTAACAAATTGTTATTACTGAAATCAATTGCTTCCAAGGCCATACATTTAGATATGCTACGTGGGATCTCTCCAGAAAAGTGGTTGTTGTCCAAATGCAAAAAACTTAGTAATGTTAGATTCAAATTGGTAGGAATTAGTTGACCACTCAAATGATTTTTGGACAATTTAAGGTAGTATAAGGAGGAGCAACCTATTATCAAATTCTCTGGTATTGTTCCTAAAAAATTATTGCTTGACATATCTAAAATTTGTAAGGAGGTCAAATTACCATAAGAAGAAGGAATAACACCTTCAAAGTGATTTTCAGAAATATGTAAAAACACTAGATTCGGAAAAATTAAACCAAAGTTAGTTGGAATTGGACCTTGAATATGATTAAATGAAATATCTAAAAGAGAAAGGTTGGGAATATGATGACTGGGCAGCTGCAAAGTGCCTGTAAAAGAGTTATTTCTCAAATCAAGAACCTCCAACCTTGTATTGTTTTCTAGCAACCATGTGGGGAACTGTCCTGCCAAGTTGTTGTGAGGGAGTTGTAGTATTTGCAAGTCGAACTGATAATGAAGGAATCTAGGAATTATTCTACCAGACTCGCAGGTTGAACAACTGAAAGCCTTTAATTGGAAGCTTGGAATCCATCTTTGAGATAGAGTTTCATCAACTAGCTTGTTGCCATCACTAAATATGACCTCAAGCTTTGAGAGATTAACAAATGAGAAGAATGTGATTGGGTTGAAGTAGTTATGTGATAAACCAAGGTACTCAAGTGACTTCAAACTAGGTAGAGGGGAGAAATCAATGCTTCCATTAAAGCGATTTGAAGAGATATCAAATATACGAAGTTCTGTCATGTTTGCCAAACATGAAGGCAGTATCCCTTCAAAATTGTTATGGCTGAGATCTAACTCTCGTAGATTCTTAAGCTCACACAAGCCTACAAAATGAAATGAGTAATAATTAAGTTCTACCATTAAGAGATTTTTGCTAAGGAATATTTTGTGAAAATAAGGCTTTTTACCTTGAACGATGGGCAAACTTCCATTGAGTCCACAGTTTCGTATTGCCAATACATTAAGGGAAGTCATAACTCCAACTTTATTGAGGAAGCTTTTGTGAATAGAGGAATAATCCAAATACAAGTCCTGTAGGTTCTTTAGCCTTCCCAACTCTAAAACGGTAAGGAGTGTTTTAGTTATGAGAAATAATTTTCATGTATACGAAAATTATTA
>QEOT01005047.1:39317-58414 GCA_003123785.1 Pterocarya stenoptera | reverse complement strand
CTTTCATCAAAGGTACCAAACTGAGCTTTTCTTTCTGGTGTTGTTCCCCAAAAATTATTGTGTGCCACATTGAAGACGGCCAAAGAGTTCAACTCTATCAATTGTGGGGGAATAATACCATCCAAGTTATTATTGGATAGATCCAAACTCTCAATTTGATTAAGTTTCGAGAATGAGGTGGGGATTGATCCGGTTAGATTGTTGAACGACAGGTTTAGCACATGGATGCTACTCAGGTCTCCAAGCTTGGGTGGAATTTCTCCTTCTAATTTGTTGCATGAGAGGTCAATCCCAGACATGTAGACGAGAATGTCACCTTTGTAGGAGAAAATTCTATTTTTTGTTGAGAACTCCACTTCTTGTAGTACTTCCACGCTTGGTAACATATAATATGGATCATCGAAAACATACATGTTGTCTTTGTTGATGATCATTGCAGATTGCAAGAATGACGACATGTTGAAACTACTGGAAGAGATAACGCCAAGTTCTAATATTTTAGATTTTGTGTAGGTTGGCTCAAATGTAATGTTACTCAAGCAATGAGGTATTTGACCAGAAAAACTATTGTTGGAAAGATCCAACAAACTTAGGTTTTCTAAAAGACATATTTGAAATGGAATTTTCCCCTGTAAATAATTTGCTTTCAAGAGAAGAATGCTCAAACTTGAAAGCTTGCCGATCCAATCTGGAATGTTGCCAGTAAGGTAGTTATCTCTAAGATTTAGAGTGACTAAAGTAGAGCAACCCTTGAATGCACTGGCAATGGGACCGGTTAGCCTATTTTTATTCAAATGAACATGTATGATCTCGGACCAGTTGGAGCAAGAGGGTATAGAGCCAGACAAATTGTTATGGGACAGGTCAAAAAATGAAAGGGATCTCAAGTTACATAACTCAACTGGAATGGGACCTTCAAGCTGGTTTTTTTCGATAGCAATATCCCTCAATGACGTCATGTTCCCCATCCATATTGGAAGCATCCCTAACAAAATGTTATTACTGAAATCAATAACTTCCAAGTTCATTAGATTAGATATGCTATGTGAGATCTCTCCTGAAAAGTGGTTGTTGTCCAAATACAAAGATTCTAGGCCTGTTAGATTCGAATTGACAGGAAATAATTGGCCACTCAAATGATTTTTGGACAATCTAAGATACTCTAAGGAGGAGCAACCCATTGTCAAATTCTCTGGAATTGTTCCAGAAAAATTATTGCTTGACATGTCTAAATATCTTAAGGAGGCCAAATTACCAAAAGAAAAAGGAATAACACCTTCAAAGTCATTTTTAGAAATATTTAAAAGCTCTAGATTTGGAAAAACTAAACCAAAGGTAGTTGGAATTGGACCTTGTATATTATTAAATGAAATATCTAAAACCAAAAGGTTGGGAATATAATGATTGGGTAGCTGCAAAGTTCCTGTTAACGAGTTATTTCCCAAATTAAGAATCTCCAACCTTGTATTGTTTTCTAGCAACCATGTGGGGAACTTTCCTGCCAAATTGTTGTGAGGGAGAAGTAGTAGTTGCAAGTCAAACTGGTAATGAAGGAATCTAGTAATTATTCTAGTAGACTTGGTAGAAAAGCAGCTTGAACAACTGAAAGCCTTTAATTGGAAGCTTGGAATCCATCTTTGAGATAGAGTTTCATCAACTAGCTTGTTGCCATCACTAAATATGACCTCAAGCTTTGAGAGATTAACAAATGAGAAGAATGTGATTGGGTTGAAGTAGTTATGTGATAAACCAAGGTACTCAAGTGACTTCAAACTAGGTAGAGGGGAGAAATCAATGCTTCCATTAAAGCGATTTGAAGAGATATCAAATGGATGTATATTAGTCGATCTAATCTTAGAGACTAATTACCTGAGATTGGTCGCTTTAAGAGGTTGTCTCTCAAATATAGTTTCTTGAGCGATAAGAACTGACCAAGGGATGACAGGAAGCTTTCATTGAAGTAATTATAACTGAAGTCAAGCACCTCTAGCTTGCTCAATCCGGATGATCTTTCAAAACCTACAATTATAGAAAATTTAGACAAAAAACAATATTGCCTAGCTACCTACTCTGTTTATGATATAAACATACCTTCATTTGGAAGCCAACCAGATATTTCATTAGAACTCAAATCGAGGTACTTAAGCTCTTGAAAGGGAATAAACAGAGAGGCATTCAAATTCCAATTTTCCTGATTTGTAACAAAGCTAAGATGAAGCTCGATAACACGCTCTGTAGTGTCGTCGCACACAACTCTTTCCCAATTGCAGCAATTTCTCCTTTCCTGAGATGAGTTCCAAGATGTGAAGATATGAACATACGAGTAGTTCACGAAGGAAGCTTTGAGTCGCAAGAGAGCTTCTCTCTCCTCCCTCAAACAAGCATGAATAGAAGATAATTGAAACAAGGCCGCCAACATTAGCCACCACCCAAATATTCCAAACTCCATTTCAGGTTGAGGTGTCTAAGCGAAGTTGTTCTTAAAGAGTTTATATAGACACCTCAACATTGACCGATAGACTGAGAAATTAAGGCCAAAGACTATAAAATTTATATGCATTAAATGATTTCAAGCAAAAATGATAAACTTGGGAAGAACTTGACTGATGACTCGATTGATGAGTACTCAAAACATGAGGTTCTATCCAATTTCTCAATCTCCCTACTTTTCAATCAGCTTGGAATTAAAAAGATGAATAATTTTGGATGAATTTTCAAAATAGAATTGAATTAAAGTTTAATTTTAAATTACTGATCATTGAAATATTTCCTCAATAAAAACAGTTGATTTAATTAGATAAGAAAAGAAGCATTGTCTCTTGGCCCTTAGTATATTTGTTTACCTTGAATAGATTTTTAATGTCCAATAATTGAATTAATTGAGAGTTAGTAAGTTATATTGAAACAGATCCTCTGTTTTGGAAAAAGAAAACGTCTTTTGGCACTTCAAGCTCCAATTGTGTTTTTTGTATCTTTTCGTGAGAGAGAGAGAGAGATGGGAGTTTCAATTGCCTATCTTAAAGCATAGTGTACAATTTTTTCTAGCCAAGCTTTTGATCTTTATAGACAAAATCTTTTAGGAACGAAATTTTATTCATCACTGAAAGTATTTATTTAAATTTTATCTCAATACGTGGATGCGGTTTTTTATGCGTTCGAATAGAGAAGTAATTGAAAACTTGAAAACTTGAAATTGAAAATATTTATGTTTTAGTAATGTTTGGAAAATAAATATCTAAAAATACGTACTTAAAAATATTTAATAATATCCTAACAGGCCGTAAACCAAATTAAAGATGAAATTTCTACCTATGGCTGATAGTTATCAAATCCACACAGCCACGCATAGTACCAATCTACACCTTCGAGATTTGATCATACGTGGCAATCAGCTTGGAAAAAAAATCAAGATTTTTTTAAGTTTTTTTATTTCAAAATCCATTTTATTCCTAATTTAGAATTTTAAATTATTGATTGAAATATTTCTTCAATAATGTTTTTTTTTATATATTTAATTTATATTTTTCATAAAATTAACATATAAAAACAGATTATATGAATTACGAACTGCACATTTATTTATTAATTTATTTTTTTATGAGTTTTCTTGATTTAACAAATAAACTAGACAAATTTTCTACAAGCTATTAGTGGATAAGGTAAAAGTAGTACTCAGCATCAATTTATAAGTTGGTCTAGCACGTAAAATATTTAATTAAATAAAATTAAATGTAGAATTGAGATTCAAACTCAAGACCTCTGCATTGAAACCATACGATTAAATTACTATTGATTCGAAAAGTTTAAACTAATTAAAAAGTTCAAATTAAACATTTATATTAATATTAACAATTAAAATTTTTACCTCAAGTTATTAGGATTATTTTTATGCAATAGTATTGATAATGGATAACAATAGGGGGACCGATGCTTTTACACCCAGTCTATCGATGAGTTCAAAATTCATTTTTCATTTTATGGTTTTTTTTTAAATATTTTTTTTAAAATTTACAAATTTATTAATAATCATTTCTTTAATAATTAAATAAATTTTTTTAAAAAAACATAAATAAATTCTCCATCAAAACTAGTTCATGTATCGTTTTCTTTAATAAATTTCTATTTACTAGAAATTAGTAAAAATTCAATGATGAGACTAGAAATAACTATAGACAGAATCTCGAAGGTGTACATATAGGTTTGGTTTGGCTGCAAGGAAAGGAGAGTATTGACTCCAAGTCTTTAGCTAGCCCTATCACGGAGTCGTCAATCATGTCTTCAAGGAAAGGAGAGCAATAATCCATTGTGTCTAGCTTCTTGCTGAAGGTAGTCTCAATATTCAAATATCATAAATATTTTTTATTTTTTAATTTTAATATTTTTTTTCATTTAATAATTACTTAATTATTAAATGGGACTAATATGAAAAAATTCACTTTGTCATGATGGTCCCACTTTTTTGAAAAACCCTGCATGTTAAGATTATGTTGGATAGTAATCTTGGATTAGTACGAAAGAATTGTCACAAATGAAAAATAATTCTATAGTTTTTACAAAATATATAAATAAATAATCTAGCCCCCAGCCCCGCTTGATATTTGGCAGAAAGCCGAGACCGCAAGATGCAAAAGCCACACAGGCAACACCCTTACATTTTGTGATCATTGTGTGTTAAAGGAAAATTTGCAAGAAAAATAAAATTAACTAGAAATAAGGGTACCACAGAAATAATTTTAACTCCCCAAAACCAAAATATTATGGAAAGTGCTGGTCTTACCGAGAATACCCCTCTCTGTGGGTACCAATTGTACTTTTGTTTTTTACATAATGGTTAAGAAAATATTTTTTAATAACTTTTTGAATTTATGTGAAACAAAAAGTAAAAAGAAATTTACACGTTTCGATGAGAATTCTCGGTGAACGTAGCAGTCCCCTAATATTATTCATAAGTCACCTCAACACCCAATTAATTCAATTACTGGACATAAAAAAATAACGGTAAAAAATCTATTAATTAAAAAATACTAACAAATTTCAAGGTTACCGTCATCATTTTTTGCATGAATACAGAGACAATGCATCTTGTCTTATTTAATTAAATCAACATTCTTTATTGAAGAAATATTTCAATGATCACTAATTTAAAATTCTAAAACTTTAATTGAATTCTATAATGAAAATTCATCTAAAATATTCATCTTTTTAATTCCAAAACAAAAATAATATTATAAAACTATATTCTAACAATATTTTAACTTTATAATATTTTTTTATTCAACTTTTTCTCTCCTTTCTCAAAACTCAAAAAATATTTAACTCAAACTATCTCACTATTATTCACAAACGGGTTTTGCTACACAACCTCCTACAATTCACCCACACTCCATAACTCCTGTAGGTTCTTTAGTCTTCCCAACTCTAAAACGGCAAGGAGTGTTTTAGATATGAGAAATAATTTTCATGTATACGAAAATTATTAAAATGTGTTAAATAGGATATAGCATGAAGCATCAATAGGACATAGCATATCAAATGTGCCAAGTCTTTCGCATATTAAATATTGCTAAGTCATCGGTCAAGCTGGTCTTCTCAAGGTTGAGGTGTTTATCTCGGTCCTTTTTTCGATCCTAGTTATAGCATTGTCTTAAGAAAGGGACTAGATGCAAAATTATGCATTGGGCTATATTGGTTTGATGGTTGGCTGAAGTGTGTGTGTGACCGAGTCTTGAAAATTTGTGTGGTCTGAGTTTAAAGTATTTTTTAATAACTTTGTAAATTTATGTGGTCTGAGTTTAAAGTAAAGGGATAAGAAGAGATCAAGTGTAAATTGGTAGTCCCAACGAATAATTAAGGTGAAACCACTCAAACGTAAACTAAACGTTCGAATGATAATGTATCTTCAATTCGTCAAGCATTAATGCCATTGTCCTATATGCAAGACGAATTGGTACGTGCATATATATGGCTGTAAGCCTATAACTAATCACCATCAATATTCTCAATAGTCTTAATTATGTTATTCATTACTCATAATTCAGATTTCAAATGTATTTGTTGGTGAGTCGAAATCATGGTTCCCGAAACATGTTGAAGATAATATCAAATCATTATCTTGATTTAATTTTCATAATTATCAAATCACTTTGATTTGATTTTCATAATGTTTAAGATATTTACCTTATCTTATCTCAATGTAAGAAAACTCACATTTTCTCCCCCCTCAAGTCATTGTTGAGTTCTCTGACCTCGCAATATCAACTCTGTCACATTCTTGTAAGTTACAGGTGCTCATTGAACAACGGAATGATACATATCATTTTACAACTTCTCATAAACTGGGGGTCCATTCCTTCAAAAACTCTACCATCAAAATCGAAGATAATATATGACTCAAGCTATTAACACACCATCTAGATCTTTATCAACATGCAGCTGTTCTTGCCCTTGATGCCTCCACTTTGCCAATCTACTGCTGAGATCCATTAGCATCAGTACATCTACATCAATTGTGAGCTATATTAGCTTCTTATGATCTCCAAATCGAGCCCAGCAATTAGAAAGGGCCTTTTCCCATCTCAAATCTGTCTATGGGAGAGAGAGAGAGAGAGAGAGAGAGAGAGAGAGAGAGAGAGAGAGAGAGAGAGAGCAACTGGGGGGTAAAAAAGGGAGTGCAGAGGAGGGAGAAAGGGAGAGAGATGGGCTTCAGCAGAGAGAGAGAGAGAGAGAGTGAGTGACTAGGGGGAGACAATTTCGTACTCAAGTCGCTCCAACCATTAATTACATAGACCGCTTATATGTTGACTTTTTTATTGGTGGGTGTAAAATCAGACTTCACACCACATAGTTAGCTTCATGGAATTCACAAATGTAATTTTAAGATCATGTTGGATAGAAATCTTGGATAAGGCTTACATACGTTATGGTCCAAGCTCCAAGCGGTTGTGTTTTTTGTATCTTAATCACGTCCGCTAAAGATGAATTGTCTATCTATGTTCATGCAAGGATGTGGACCTCAATCGCAACGGCCTGATGGCTGATAGTTATCAAATCTACACGGCCACGCATAGTAACAAATTTTCTATTTTAAATATTTTTTAAATATTTTTTTAATTATATAAATTTATTAATAGTCACTTTTTTAATTATTAAAAATTTTTTTTTTAAAAACATATATAAAGTCTCGGTCAAAACTATCTAGAAGCATCTATTCATGTATCATTTTCTTTAATAAATTTCTAGTCTTGGTTCGGTTGGATTAAAGAAAGGAAAGCGTTGACTCCAAGTCTTTAGTCCTATCACGGAGTCATCAATCATGTCTTCAAGGAAAGGAAAGCAATGATGCATTGTGTCTAGCTTCTTGCTTAAGGTAGTCTCAATATTCAAATATTATAAATATAAATATTTTTATTTTTTATTTTTTTTAATTTAATAATGACTTAATTATTATAATTTTCTAAAATTTTCAAATAAAACACAAAAATAATTTAATTTTTTTAAATTTTAAAATAAAAATTATATTATAACAATATTTTAACTTGATAATATTTTTATTCAAAATTTTTTTTCTCTTTTCTCAAAATCCTATAAATTAAAACATCTTAACTCAAAACATTTTATTACTATTCACAAACTATTTTATTACAATTACTATTATTCATAAATTTCTCATTTCTTCTCAATATCCAAACGAGGCCTTAGTCTATTTGTAAATCACTCCATCGGGTTTAAATTATTTATAATTTTCTCAATGAGTATGCAAATTTTTTATAACTAAGTCCTCGTCTTTCTACCGTCAATTCATCTATTCAAANAAAAAAAAATCTAAAAAATAGAATAAAAAAATATATATTCTTGCTTGTATAAGTGAATTCGCAGTGCCATTATAAGTTGTTTCTTGTAAGTTTGAGAATTTGCTTTGCGTATCGGTCGACCTATGGTACCATATATTCGTATATATTCACCAATTATATGATAATTAGTATTGTCTTCTCCCTATTTTAATTAGAGATGAAACCGAGGTGTCAGATTTTATTTGGAATGCATATGGTTAGTGAGCATCGTTACAAGTACTTCACGGAATGGTCTTATTTAATAATGTTATTGATGCCAAAGTCTTGGGTTAGTCTCTTAAACTATGTTTTCATTTTTATTATTTGGCACTTCACTAAATATATATCTTTTGTTCAAGTTTTGAATTTTGGAAAATTATTTGTACAAAGTCTAGAGTGTTAGAGCATTACTCATTGCAAAAAGTGGGACCCATACGAAAAAATTCACTTTATCATGATGGTCCCACTTTTTTGAAAAACCCTATACAGGACTTGCACCTAAATACGTATCTATATTATTTCAAATCGCCTATCACATAATCATTAGTCAAGGTCGATCTTCCAAAGTTTGGTTATATACGTTCAACGTGTTTTGTGCGAACACTAGGGGCAATAACACATCGTGCTTTCTTTAGGTTAAGGCTTGGTTGGGATGGAGAGATGTTTACATCTCATTTCAATATCAAACACCACAAGCATAAACACTTTTCAATTTTAAATCTTCAACTTTTTCATCTAATCAATATCTGATTATTACAACTTTTTTGAATTTCCAAATAAATAAAAAAATCAACATTTTCAAATCTCAAAACAAAAATTATATTATAACAAATTATATTCTAATAATATTTTAACTTTATAATATAAAAATTTTTATATTTCATGTAAAATCATCTCATCTCATCTCTGAATCGAAACCAACCCTTAATCTATGTATTCCCTCCAAAGAAATAATTTTTTTTTTCATTTTTATGTTTTGGGACTTCACTAAATAGATCTCTTTTGTTCAACTTTTGAATTTTGGAAAATAACTTGTACAAGACCTAGAGTGTGCAAGCTCAATGTAAAAAGTGGGACCCATATGAAAACCCTACATAGGACTTGCACCTTAAATAGGTATCTATAAAAAGTGGGACCCATATGAAACAAGGCCGTCAACATTAACCACCACCCAAAACTTCCAAACTCCATTTTACGTTTAGGTGTCTAAGCGAAATTGTTCTTAATTAATGAGTATGTATAGACACCTCAACATTGACCGATAGACTTAGAAATTAAGGGCCAAAGATTATAAAATTTATATATTAAATTATTTCAAGCAAAAATGATAAAATTGGAAAGACCTTGACTGATGACTTGATTAAAGGCTGTAGACTGATTAGTGTTGATCACTCGATTAAAGGCCTAGTTTTATACCAAATTAAAATTATACAAAATATTTGTTTATGTGACTGAAAAATAATAGAACTGCAAAAGAAAAAACTGACAAAATGATTGTCATGATCACATAGTCAAAAAAAGTGACTCCAAGTCGCCTATCACATGATAGTCATCACTCAAGTTCGTCCAAAGTTTGATAATACATGTCGAACGTGTATTGTGCGAACACTTGGGGAATTAATAATGCATCACAGAATTGTTAATCAAGGTGGTCCAAAGTTTGGTAATATACGTTCATCGTGTTATGTGCGAACACTAGGGGCAATAATGGATCGTACTTTTATTAGGCTAATTAGGCCCGGTTTGAATGGAGATATGCTTCCATCCCATCTCAATATCCAAACACAACAAGTACAAACACTTTTTTATTTCAAATCTTCAACTTTTTTATCTAATTATTACCTGATTATTATAACTTTTCTAAACTTCCAAATAAAATATAAAAAATAATTCAAAATAATTTGAAAATGTTCTAAATCAGCAATGTGTAAAAAATAATGCTTATAAATAGATTTTCTCTTGTGGCATATTCACCACTTGAATGGTGCTACAATCTCAAATAGATCTGTGCTATACTGAGAAACATGCTATGTTCTTGCACAGGTAAGACCGTAAGGGGTTTTTTTTTACAGCTCTTTGCAAATTGTAATGCCTCCACCACAGTTCTACGGGCAGAAAATAATGTTGAAGAAAACATTATGCAAGAGTGACATTTTTCAGACTACAATTTGACTAACAATGTTCCAATATAAAAATAGTCACATCTTCAAAATAAATACAAACACCTACTTGAACAAACCAAAAATTCTCTAAATTCTAGCCCAACTCCAAATCTGTTCAACTTAAGGAAAAAAAAGCCCCAATACATGCAGAGAAATCAGCCCAACATACACACACTTCAATATTTCTGATATTAATCACAGAAAATTTACAACAAAGAAATCCAGGCTTGAACATCCAAAGGACACAAATTCAGGAAAATGATATCTAGACTCATCCACGAAAATAACCCAAATCTAGTTTAATCTTCATTTAGGTTAAATCCACAAAATCCAGAAAAATAATCAAGCTATCCGGAGACAAAGACATACTAATGGGGGCGTTGCGGCATGAGGGAGGAGTCACTGCCCAACCGAGAGGACGAGAGTGGTGTGGGTAGTGGCAGGAACAAAGAAAAACATATAGAAGTGAGGGGAAGAGAGAGCGAGAGAGGAACTAACCACTATAGGTGCCAGATGGAGAGGAGCCGCATGGTGAGGCGGCAATGGGACGAGCTGAGAGACGTGGGGGCCGCAAGTTTGTTTACAAAGAGAAGAAAAAAAGCAGACTATTTCCTGCAATCAAAACTTTCCTGAACATGTTTTGTCACAATGCTATTTGCAGTGATAAAAATTGCCACAAATTCTTATTTCAGCAATTTTTATTGCCGAAAATATTCATTTGAGTTGTTGTTCATGGTTTCACGGACTAACTGTGTCTTCTCTCTGACCAATAACCTCTCTACTCAGTTATAGCATCTTATTTCCATACTACTTGACCATTTCAATAAACAAGTGTTTGAATTTGTTTTTTTGTTGTTAATTTGATTGTTCAAGTCAAAGCCCCATGAAAAAGTAAAGTCCATTGCACTTCTTTTAATGAGTAACAAGAAAATGTTTAGAACATGGTTTGTACCTCAGATGTCATGCAACAAACATCTTGTCAGATATTCAACATTACATTGCGTAGAATGATGGCTGCTCAGTTTTAGTACAAAAATTATTTTCACAATAAGTGATGTTCTGGACTAAATGTTTTTGGCCAAAACAAAGTTTATTTCCTAAGCTTTTACTAAAACATAGTGCTTTTGTCGTGTATCTAATTACATGTTGTACCTCATGCTTTTACTTGGTGAGTTGCTGTTGGTGTATATTTACCCCTGACCAAAAAGTATATATAATATGCAGAGGCCGTTTTGAAAACATATCTAGGCTTGTTGTGGTGGCTTTTTCTATATTAACCATTGTTTCAAGTACTGATATGAGTTTTATGTTCCGCACAGCTGGATCTTTGCCACTCAACAAACCAGGTGATCCATCAAGTGGAAGATGTGCACATGGTTGCAGCAATGTTGTGGATGTTCCACCCACCTATATATATGTTTCATCACAATATTGACCATATGGTTCCCTAGCATCTGAACCATAACTATTTGTGTTTATGGAGAGAATTTTCAAAGCTCAAAATATCCTACTTTATGTTTGTAAGAAACATTAGCTGCTCCGATTTGTAGTACGTAATTGCCTTCCATTAATGCACGTATGCCGGTGTATAGATTACTTAAAGAATCTGAAACTGTTGTGTTGGATGATTGAATACAGTTATGCTATTAAAGTCACCAAGTATTGGATGACTTCTTATTTTGGTTTATCATACGATGTATTGTAATAATTGGGAATATTGTATGTTCCTTGGAGCAGGAAATTAGGTACCCAAAAAAAGGATGAAATCTGCAAACTGTGCAACACTTATTTTAGCCCTTACCGGCGATTTTAAATTCGCTCGGAATAAGTTTTAGACTCGATTTTTTCTTATGTGGCGAATATAGTTTGACGGGAAAATATAAATAAATATCAATATATCTTTCCCAGTGAACATAAAATCGCTACAAAAAATTTGCAGTCTATTGCGGCGATTTTAAATGTCGGGAAAACGAAATAAAGAAGATTGAATTATTTGCGTCGAACCATCAACTCGCTGCTATTCTATCTATTGCAGCGATTTTAATTGCCGAGAAAAGTTAATAAAGAAGGTTGAATTATTCTTGTTGAACAATAAAGTCGTTGCTGAAGTCTATTGCGGCGATTTTAAACGCTGTGATTAAATTAATCTCGGCGATTTTGCCAAACACTGCGAATAATAAATATGATATTTGCGGCGATATTTCAGGTATTTGCGACAGTCTATTTTCGTTGGAAATAATTTTTTCCAACGATTTAAGGCTTGATCTTTGTAGGGCTTTCCGGAGATTGTTTGTCTTTTTTAGCGAAAAAAATCACTGCAAATGGGAGTTTATTGCGACGATTTTTTAGATTCGCTGGATAAACTTATAAATGAATAAACAATTCCCACGAGCGTGCGGCGCTGTATAAATCGTTGGGAAAGAACAAATGCGGTGATTTAAAGGGTTTTTTGCGGCGATTTCATGCATAGGAAAAGGGTAATTTTCTTGTAGTGATATTAGATTTTTGGATTTCTCCAGTTACCTTGTAAGTATATTTGATTTATGTTGGATGTTAAATTTATTTTATGTGGAGCACATTTGACTAATTATTGTGGTTATGATCATCACTGCAGGGCTTATTCTTTTGGTATTTCATTCGTTTTTCTTTTCTTAACCTGCTTTTTAACTTTATTTTTTTTGTTAAATGTGCTTTTTGTGTCAATCTTGGAAAAGTTTTCTGGTAAGTAAAAAGAATTAATTCTATCTCTTATTACCTATAAAAAAAAAAGGAATTAATTCTACGAAAATAGGCATAAGTCACACTCGCCTATAAGTGATAGCCATATGAAACAAAATTGCAAAATACAAATTTTAATCATTTTAATATGCATGATAAGAAAACTATGTAATTCATGGAAAGCATCTGTATAGCAATATATCTAGCTTTGATAGCTCGTATTGGTAATGTACTCATTCTTATATCTTCTTATGTCTCCGGTATTGTGCGGTTAAGAATTCCTTTTTATTAGTTCAGTTTATCCTTGATCTTTCAGGTAAGTCCAGTGGCCTGAATACCTTTGGTCTTATGTGGTGCAATGGTAAGATGAGGGTTTTAACAAACTTTCATGACCTTTAGTTCATTTGTTGTGAAAGAAATTATTTGGACTCGCCCATGCTCAGTATGAAAATCTAGCTATTTCTGTAGGAATCATATGTGGACCAATCTTGCTGTTCTTGACATCAATCAGAGGAGACCTAGAAGTGGCACTAAACTTCCCTCATATATTCTCCGCTGGCATTCAGGTGCATGTTATATCACAGAAAGAATGTTATGCTTAGATGTTTTCAGGTGCATTATCGACAACAATGCATGGTTTTAGTTGCCTCATTCCTGTTTTGTGGTAGTTCTGTGATGCATATGGTTTGAATGGATTATCAATTAGCTATCTTACCTATTGATCTAATACCCAGTCCTCTGCTATAAAGATCCAAATCTGGTATATCTGAGTTAGATTTGTAATTTTCATGATGATAAATTCATAGGGATCACTTATAATATGAAATTGGAGTAGGAGTTCTTGGATCAGTACTATTTATCAATAATTTGACTTTTGATTATTGGTGGTACCTGTATCTCATTTGCTTTCTTCCAGAACTCATCATTTACTGTGGGGCTAGAAGTCTTACCCTTCCATTTCTGTTTCTCTCATTTGTGATAAAAAAAAATGTTGCACTTTGAACTGTAAACTTCCCATCCTTTGTGAAATTCCATATCTGGTTTTCTTCAACCCCCATCTTACGTATTAAGTTGTTGCATATTAATTATAAGCACACAGACTTTTGAATATATATGTTGAGAATCTTAACTAAGGATATGAACTCAATAAGAAGTGATGATGGATTGGGTTATCTTTCTTGATGGAAGGAAAAGTTTTTGTTTCTCCATCAGTTACAACAAATGTGCAAACTTTGATAGGCTGAAAACTTCTATCTAACGCTCTCTATGTTGAAAAAGTGTGATGGTTTACAATCCAGAAATAATTGGTTCTACAAAATTAAGTATCAACGATTGTCAAANTTTCTACTGCATAATTTTGTTAAACATAACCCAACTGAAACTACCTCACACTTCATGCACACGATTACACTATCACATAGTTTTGGACAGTTTCAACTGCCACATAAATCTTTGTGGTGTGTCACATATCAAATCTGAATGATTTGAGCCATTTAAGCAATCCCAAATCTTAGGGAAATCGTTGCAGTGTTGGATCGTGATGTCCTATTTTATCCTTGCCCAAAAAATGGTCCAAACTTTCGCCCCAAAGTTTCACATCAGTGGAAAAAAACAGTTCCCTTACATGGTTAGAATTATTGTTATTGTTATTATTTGGTATTGGGTTCTTATTTTATTCCTCTCATCCTCACTTCTAGGAAGGAAAAGAGTACACGTATGTTACTTAGCAAAAAGGAAAAAAGGAAAAAGAGTACACAAGTTAAATTATAAGCAAGAGAAATCCAAAGGTGTTGATGTCTTGAAAAGTCCATTGGAACATGATTGAGAAATGAGAACCACAAAATAAGTTAAAATTAGTAACTTTTCATTTCAACATAATCAGTCTCTGGTTTTCCATAGCTTCTTTTTGACATGCTTAGTCATCAGATCTTGAGAATATGATTTTTGAATGCTGATGCAGTCACAAGTGGATTGGAAACTGGTTTGAGAATTTGTTTTGCCAGGAGCTCATGCTAATGTTTTTAACAAGGAAAAATTAAGGAATACAAAGTGGACTGATTAGAGATTTGCACGATTAATAAAGAAAACCAAGGTGACTAAAGTGGAAGCTAAGCTGCAAATATCTTTCTCTGGAACTGTCACCCCCTTTTCCACTACATCCCACAAATCTTGAGAGATGAAAAAAGTCTTCATTTTGATGCTCCAATAATCATAGCTTTCGCCACTGAAAATAGGAATAGATGTTGATGCTCCAAAGGTAGCCATTTTCGACCCTCAGATGAACCTAGTTTGCTCTGATGCCAATTGTTGGTTTTAAACAAGGAAGCAAAACAGAGAAAACAGAGGAGTTACTTGAGAAACCTCAACCCTTCTAGTTCACGGATTGATACTATGGTTCTACTATTCATCTTCCAATGATCATGCTTTTATAAGCTTACATAGAGACTCACAAAATTCATTTAAAACAGAAATACAACTTCCAACTCAGACTAATAATAGGAAATCTTAATATAGTAAAACATAAATAGAAATATGAAGAGTTCCCTGGAAATAATCGTCACACGTTAATAAAATTCCACTATCAATTCCCAAACATATGATCAGTAGTATGTGCAGCATACCAATTCATTCTTGAGGCACAAATCGCCACCTAGCCAGGTCTATTTGGACAAGACACATGAACGGAGACATGAAGTTAATAATTAATATACTTTTTTATGACATGGAACCTCGCCCATCCTTGGGAAGTAAACTTTGAATACACAACCCCACTCACCAGAACCACATACTAGGTATGTGATAGAATTCTTTTTGAAATTTTCATTGGGGTTACGAACTGGAATTTTGAGTGGCTTCATTTTTAGTTAGCCTGCTAGCATTGGGGGTACGAACTGATTTTCGAGAATGGAGGACTCCATCAAATGAGAGTGGCGGTGAGTGGTAGTGAGCGTGCCTCAATTTTGCATATCACGCTGTTTTGTTTGGTGAACTGACACCTAATATTGGTAAATTTGGAATTGTGTACAAAGTGTGATGAGTTTTATATTTCCATGTTTTCAGATATCTGACATGGTTGCTATTGCATGATATTTAAATCTTAAAACATCCTTGAAAATGACCCTACAGTACTAGGATCTACCGCAACATTTACCAAGGATTGTTCGACATGCATCATTATACTTTCATATTTGCGATCTTTTTATTTTTTCAAGAAGACAATTTTGTTGGACAGAAAACAGCTGGTAAACTTGATAGAAAAGTACAATATTGGATCACTTACTTGGGAAGGGTTCTCATCAGCAGTGAAGAAAACTCATGCGGATCGCATGGGTAGGTCAAGTAAAAGGGTGGTGATCTACCGCAACCTTTACCAAGGATTGTTCGACTTGCTTAACCATTAAAAAAATTCAAAAAGTCAATAAAAATAGTTTCTTAACCATTAAGTAAAAAAAAACAAAAAAAACAATTGGTACCCACAGAGAGTGGGTATTCTCAGTAAGACTAGCACTTTCGATAATATTTTGGTTTTGGCTAGTTACAATTATTTCTCTGGTACCCTTATTTCTAGTTATGACCTGATTCTTAATTTTATTTTTCTTGCAAATTTTCCTTACATATATGTCAGGCATCCTAACACACAATGATCTCAAAATGTAAGGGTGTTGCCCGTGTGGCTAGCATCTTGCAGTCTCGGCTTTTTGCCAAATATCAAGCGGGGCTGGGAGAATATATTTTGTAAAAACTGTGGAATTCTTTTTATGTCTAACATGGCTAAGATGAAGCTCTGTTACGTGCCCTTAATGTTGTCACACACAACACGTTGCCAATCGCAACAATTACTGTCTTCGGGAGATGAGTTCCAAGATGTAAAGTGATACGAGCAGTTCAGGGAAAGTTTGAGTCACAAGAGAGCTTCTCTCTCTTCCCTCAAAATCTACGATCTACCGTTTCCCGATCACCAAATGACTACAAGCGGTACAGTACTATATGTAGATCTATGAGATAAGCTAAGAACTATTATCATCCGACCAGCGTGTCATGATGTTCACGTGCCACCCATGCAGTGTGTGAGCTCTACAAGATTTAGCTGTAAGAGTGAGTTGAAATCAAATGGGGGACGGTTGAGAGAGTTGTTTTTAAATTAGTTTGCTTTGTTGGAAGATTAAAGTTCCAATAAAAAAAAATGGTTAGCACTTCTACTCTGTAGTTGTAGTGTTGTATTAAATAATTGTCATTTGCAACAATTCTTTCATACTAATCCAAGATTACTATCCAACATAATCTTAACATTACATTTGTGAAGTCCATGAAGCTAACTATAAGTACTTTTGATATTGCTCTAATTTAATGAAAAATATGGATTCCAAAATTGCCAAACACAAAGACCAGACCGTTTGGAATCTTTGGATTGTTTTAAAGCAATGATCGAATGCAGATCATTTTGGGTGAGTTGGAGTCTGCCAATGGAAGTTGGCATGAAATTATCATGAAATCGACTACTAAAGTTAGGATTCCAATGATCAAACTTTCAAGTCTCACATATGTTATTTAAACTTCAAGCTTTAGATTGAAGAAAATAAAAATAGACGACATACGAAAATGCAAACATCAAAACACAAAGTTACACAATTCTAAAGCTAGATAGCTTACGAGTGTTGATCACAACAAAATAGTAGCAAGTGGAGATGCACAATTCAACAAAGTTAAACCATGCTCGTCCCCAGTGCAGATTTATGTAGAGAATGGAAACAATTGCTAGCAACATTATTACATAAGAAACCGCAAAGCTGACGTAGAAGACTTCCAAGTCTATAAATCCACAAGCTTCATCTCCCTCATTATCAGTTGGAATGTTAGATGATGTTTCAGTTTTAGTGCAAGCCTTATGTAGTGGAGGTCCACAAAGGAGAGGATTTCCCTCGTAACTGCTTTCATCAAATGTACCAAACTGATATTTTCTTTTTGGTGTTGTTCCCCAAAAGTTATTGTGTGCCACACTGAAGACTTCCAAAGAGTTCAACTCTATCAATTGAGGGGGAATAGTACCATCCAAGTTATTATGGGATAGATCCAAGCTCTCAATTTGCTTGAGTTTCGAGAATTGGGTGGGGATTGATCCTGTTAAATTGTTGAACGACAGGTTCAACGCATGGATATTACTCAAATCTCCAAGCTCGGTCGGAATTTCTCCTCCTAATTTGTTGCATGAAAGGTCAGTCCCAGACATGTAGTTAAGGATGTCACCTTTGTAGGAGAGAGTATTATTCTTTGTTGAGAACTCCACTTCTTGTAGTGCATCCACTTCTAAGATCATATAATCTTCATTGAAAAAAGAAAAGCTTCCCTTGTTCATTATCATTGCGGAATGCAAGAATGAAAACATGTTGGATATTCCAAAATATAGTTGGGAAGTGCTTGATACCTCAGATTTTTCGTAGGTTGGCTCAAGAGTAAAGTTACTCAAGCAAGGAGGTATTTGACCAGAAAAACTATTGTGGGAAAGATCCAACAAGGTTAGTTTTTCTAAAGGGCATAACTGAAGTGGGATTTTTCCATGTAAAGAATTTGCTTTCAAGAGGAGAATGATCAAACTTAAAAGGTTGCCGATCCAATTTGGAATGTTGCCAGTAAGGTAGTTATCTCTAAGATTTAGAGTGACTAAAGTAGAGCAACCCTTGAATGCACTGGTAATTGGACCGGTTAACCTATTTTTATTCAAATGAACATGTCTAATGTTGAACCAGTTGGAGCAAGAGGGTATAGAGCCAGATAGATTGTTATGGGACAGGTCAAAAAATGAAAGGTATTTCAAGTTACATAACTCAACTGGAATGGGACCTTCAAGCTGATTTTTTGCGAGAGCAATTTCTGTCAATGATAGCATGCTCCCTAGACATCTTGGAAGCATCCCTGACAAATTGTTATTACTGAAATCAATTGCTTCCAAGGCCATAAAATTAGATATGGTATGTGGGATCTCTCCAGAAAAGTGGTTGTTGTCCAAATACAAAAACCTTAGTAATGTTAGATTCAAATTGGTAGGAATTAGTTGGCCACTCAAATGATTTTTGGACAATTTAAGGTAGTACAAGGAGGAGCAACCTATTATCTAGTTCTCTGGTATTGTTTCTGAAAAATTATTGCTTGACATATCTAAAATTTTTAAGGAGGTCAAATTACCATAAGAAGAAGGAATAACACCTTCAAAGTGATTTTCAAAAATATGTAAAAACACTAGATTCGGAAAAATTAAACCAAAGTTAGTTGGAATTGGACCTTGAAGATGATTAAATGAAATATCTAAAAGAGAAAGGTTGGGAATATGATGACTGGGCAGCTGCAAAGTGCCTGTAAAAGAGTTATTTCTCAAATTAAGAACCTCCAACCT
>QEOT01005047.1:24920-38762 GCA_003123785.1 Pterocarya stenoptera | reverse complement strand
AGTAATAATTAAGTTCTACCATTAAGAGATTTTTGCTAAGGAATATTTTGCGAAAATAAGGCTTTTTACCTTGATCGATGGGCAAACTTCCATTGAGTCCACAGTGTCGTATTGTCAATACATTAAGGGAAGTCATAACTCCAACTTTACTGAGGAAGCTTTTGTCAATGTAGGAACCATCCAAATACAACTCCTGTAGGTTCTTTAGTCCTCCCAACTCTAAAACCACAAGGAGTGTTTAATTAAGCGAAGAATTTATATCCTAGCTAGACACCTAGGATATAGCATGGAGTATCAAATGGATGTAACCTTAGAGACTAATTACCTGAGATTGGGATATTGAGTGGTCGATCTAATCGGTTGTAACTCAAATATAGTTTCTTGAGCGATAAGAACTGACCAAGGGATGACAGGAAGCTTTCATTGAAGTAATTCCCAGTGAAGTCAAGCACCTCTAGCTTGCTCAATCCGGATGATCTTTCAAAACCTACAATTTAGACAATTATAGACAATTATAGAAAATTTAGACAAAAAATAATATTGCCTAGCTAGCTACTCTGTTATGATATAAACATACCTTCATTTGGAGCCCATCCAGATATTCGATTCCATCTCAAATGGAGGTGCTTAAGCTCTTGAAAGGGAATAAACAGAGAGGCATTCAGATACCAACCTTCAGCATTAATGTTGGAAATACGCTGAATATAATTAAGATGAAGCTCAATTACACGTCCTGTAGTCTAATTATACAGGACGTCTTTTGGCTTTTTACTTTTTTAGCCTTGATTTTGTTCTCCAATTGAGGTTGGTCGCCTGGAGAGCTAAGGCTTGATTTTCTTTTTCTGTAGTCTAATTATACATCTATTCATCTTTTGTGGTGCCTATCTAAAATAAAGCATAGTGTAAAATCTTTTGACTCAACCCACTTATACAGATTTTGATCTTTGGAGACAAAATCTTTTAGGGATGAAATTTAATTCATCACTTAAAAGTATTTATTTAGGACGAAATTTAAATTTTATCTCAATACGTGGATGCGGTTTTTTCAAATTTCATCATTACAATTTTTTTAAATTTTCATACAAAATAAAATAAACAATTCAACTTTTTCAAATTAAAAAAAAAATAATAATATTAAAAATATATATTCTAACAATATTTTATTCAACTTTTAATTTTAATTTTAACTCATCCGATCTCATCTATTTTTAAGTTTGAATTAATTTGAAAGGTCATTAATAAATATTATGCAATTTGGGATTTTAAAGATCGGAGACACCTCCATTTCTATCATGCATTGCTCTTCATCTTCTTTACTCTATATTTAATATATTAATACCATTAATACTTTGAAAAAAATCATAGTGCCAGTGCAAGGGTACTTATTTGAATAAGTAGTTCTCCCATTAATTTTAGCTAAGATTATTTATAGTTGTCAAAGGATAGACAAGTTAACCTTTAAGAATTGTATTTAATTTAGAAAAAATCACTTCAAATGCACTAGATTAGTTTATATGATGCCGAAAAAAAAAAAGTTTTATATGATAGCGAATGGCAAATACAAGATGAATAGTAATAAATCAGACGAATAGTACTTATTCATTTAAATCTATGGAGCTATTTCAAAAAGAATAATTATATTTTTTAATACTATTATTTTACTATCCTCTGATTTAATATTAAAAAATTAAAAAATTATTTATTATTTTTACTCATTTTTCAATCAAAGGAATGACATAAATATTTTTTCAATGATGGTTAAAAATATGATGAACAACTTTTTTCTTTCTTGAACTATCCTATTAAGATTTGGATAATGAGATAAGACGATCTATGAATAGTAGTGAAATAATTTGTGAATAGTAGTGATATGGTTTCAATTAAGAGGTTTATGGGGTTTTGAAAAATGAGAAAGAATATGTTAAATAAAAATATTATAAAGTTAAACTATTGTTATAATATAATTTTTTTTAATATTATTTTTGTTTTTAAATTTGAAAATTTTGATTTTTTTTTTTTTTGTGTGTTTTGTTTGGAAGTTTAGAAAAGTTATAATAATTAGGTAATCCTTATATGAAAAAAAAAATTAAAAATTAAAATTGAAAAATATTTGTATTTATGGTATTTAGATATTGAGATGAGATCAGATGAGAGTATCTTGCTATCCAAACTAGGCAATCTTTGGATCACTTTTTTTTCTCTTTTTTTTAGTAATAGCCCAATCCAAAAAAGAATAAGAAAATTAGAACTAGTGACAGAACTTTGGAGAGTTTTTTAAGCACATTTAGCACGAAATTATTAGCTACGTGTGTCCGGAATTGCATGCATGAATATGTTGGATATGAAAGCCAAACAACGGAAAGACAGAAATATAGCATGACTTTACCTCTTACAACGGAGTTTTCTCCCATAATCTCCTTCCTTGTCTTTCCCTTTTTCAACACAGATTCTTCCCACAAAGTGAAACCACTTCTTGTATAAGAACTGCAATTGGAATTCTCATCATTCCTATCCGTACTACTTGTTTGTGCTACCGTAAACATTGAACCCTCTGGCTTCGGAACCTTTTGATTAAAATATGAAATGTGGCTTATACTGTAAGTCCCAATCCCTCTAGGAAGAATGTGCTCAACGCAAGGAGGCGGTGCCTGCTTTTCCATAGTCAATATCTCAACTCGAGTTTCTTCCTGCTTTGCATTGCTATTTCCTGTCCGCTGAGGTTGTAGGAAATCATGAGTTTTGAGGTATCCTCCTGTTCATGCATTAAGAAACAAAGACGTTTCCTGTGGGGGGAGAAAAACCCCATTGATAAGGACCCGGAAGGTAAAACCCAAAGCCAAACCGATCATTGAATTGGGCCTAACCCAAGGTACAATTATCAGTACCTATGGAGGCCCAAAGCCCTAACTAATCTATTCCTAGAGTAGTATCGACAGAGTATCATTTTACAACACCACCTGAGGACAGGCCTCAGATCGACCTAGTATCGACAGTAAGTTTGGGAAATGTGTGACAAGACGTACTAACCCTGCGGTGATGGGAGATTAAGCCACTTAAGTATGGTTAAACCAAAATGACCGCTGTATTTAAAGATTGCTCGACGGAAAGAACGCCGCATTTAATACAGCCCAAAGAAAGGGCAGCTGACATTTAAAGCAATCCAAGGCGAACGACCAATCACCTCTGAGGCACGTGATTCCGAATGCCCTGCAAGGGCTACAAGTACGAACTGGCCCGGTAGAACGTGTCAGAATAATCGGCTCGGTATCAGAAGTATCTGAGAAGCCTGATCTCCTACGAACATGGAGCATCATAATACGAAGGACCCGGCCGGGCCCTATAAATAAGATAGTTGACATCAAGAAACAGGTAATCTGATTTATTGAATTGTAATCTTCTTCACCTTCTTTACACTCAAATCACTAACTTTAGCATCGTAGGATCAACGGACCCCATGGTCCCCCCTTCTAGTGCTCTTCTTTCATGATTCAGGAACTGTAGATGGTTAGCCCGGACGCAGACTGAAGGATGTTGTCCAAGTATGCAAAACATGACATCAATAGTGGCGCCGTCTGTGGGATTTCTGTCGTCCCATAACTAGCGTGTCCTTTGCATGCCGGCGACGACTCGTTCTCAGCGTTCGCGGTGTGAAGCACTACAACCTGAAATCATGGAAGTTAGACTCAATGAACAAACTAAAGTAATACAAAAACTTATGGCGGACGTAGAAGCTCTACGACGAGAAAATGCTGCTTTACAAAGAGATAAAGAAGAAGATGAGGCAGCACAACAGAGCCATCATTCCGAAGCCCACCCGTCTCCTGACACAACCGGGGCCAGTGAAGAACGGCGTAGGGTCAATATGCAAATCCAAATAGAAGTCGCCAAGCAAATGGGTCAACCCTCAACGGTCGATCAACTCCTCACCAACGCTGAGTTACCATACAGTGCTACAATAATGGCAGTACCCATACCACCAAGATTCAAAATTCCTCAAATTGAAGCGTATGATGGATCGAAGGACCCACTAAAACATCTGGAAACTTTCAAAGCCCACATGACTCTCCACGGTTTCCCGAGTGTAGTGGCCTGCAGAGCTTTTCCCCTCACTCTTAGAGGGGCAGCGAGAGCATGGTTTGGCTCTTTACGGCCGGGAACCGTGGGTAGCTTCAATGACCTGGCACGACTTTTCCTAAGCCAGTTTATGGCTAGCCGAACGAGACGAAGACCTACGGCATATCTGTTGACCGTCAAACAGAGGGATGATGAGAGCCTTAAATCATATCTCTCCCGCTTCAACAAAGAACGTATGATGACGGACGACCAAGACGAGAAAATCATCCTAGCAGCCTTGCTAGGGGGAATATGGCCTCGAAACCCCTTCATGACAGAAATAGCTCGGAGAACCCCGGCAACCCTAAGAGAGTTTATGGACCGCGCCGACGGTTACATAAATGGGGAAGACACTCTCCAAGCACTAACAGCCCCAAGAAAGGATGATCTGGAAAGGGCAGACAAGAGAATAGAAGATCGACGAAATGTCCCGAGCCAGGGAAGTCACAAAAAAAGGCTCTATGAGACAAGGAGAAAGGGGGAGCAGGTTCGACAAGCGAAACCAAGATCCAACGTACACACCAACCTAACAGTCGAAGGAGAAGAAAACTCGGGAGAGGAGCATGTACAAAAGGTATATCGCCCTAAATATTGTGTTTTTCACAGAAGCCGGGGACATGACACGCAGAATTGCAACTCAAGGTGAGAATTTCTGGAGGACCCGAAACGGCCGAAAAATAAAAAAGAACGATATGGTGACCCACGGAGGAACATCCATTCGTATCAACAAGGAAGTCAAGACCGACACCATGTCTCAGGAGGTCACGTGCGCCGCGTAGAAGCCGTAGCCCGAATTATAGAAGTCGAAACCTCACGCGAAAGAACGGGGGAGGCTCTGACCGGGGGAGAATCACCGACCGGGACCGAAGGAGTTCACATCCAAGGAGCTCGCATGAAGAAGAGCCCCCGATAGGTGAAATTAGAACCATAGCGGGAGGCTATGCCGGAGGAACTACGTCTTCGGCAAGAAGGGCCTATGCAAGAAGAGCCAGGTACGGGGAAGTATTCTCAACATACAAACCTTCACGACATGACACGTAGCCGAAGGGAGAATACCAAATGACCTTTAGCGAACAAGACGGGGAAGGAGTGTTGAGACCACATGACGACGCATTAGTAATAACGGCCCAAATTGCAAACTACCGGACCAGAAGGGTCCTCATCAACAACGGCAGTTCCGCCGATGTCCTTTTTTGGGAAGCATTCTCTAAAATGGGAATCGCACCCGAGCGGTTACGACCGGCTCCCACCCCTCTCAGGGGTTTTACCGGTGACACGATCCAACCAATTGGAGTGATAACCCTATCCGTATTGGTAGGAACAACTCCCAAGATATCATCCCTCATGGTGGATTTCTTAATAGTAAAGGCCCCCTCCTCGTATAACGCTATCCTCGGGCGTCCATCCTTGAACCAGATGAAAGCTGCAACTTCCACTTATCATTTGAAAATCTAATTTTCCACTCCTTTCGGAATATGAGAAATACGAGGCGAGCAGCAGACGGCAAGAGAATGCTACGTTCGAGAGATGAAGACTAAGGTGACTCCGGTACAAACCGTTGACCACGAAGAGGGTGAAATAGACTCACCACCACCACCAACGCTAACGGAGTTGGATAAAGAGGTAATGGACGAAGAAACCTTGAGACAGGCGGAGCCCAACGAGCCAATAATTCTGATATCAGTGGATCCCCAAGAGCCAAAAAAGACCGTGCGCATAGGATCCAAAATGACTAGTGAACTGGGTGAATCTATGAGAAAATTACTAATCGAGCATTGAGACGTGTTCGCTTGGAGCCATGAAGAAATGCCTGGCATTAATAGAAAGGTAATAGAACACCATCTCAGTGTAAATCCAGAGGTAAGAAGGGTAAAACAAAAACGTCGAAGTTTCAGTGCAGAAAAATATGCTGCAATCGCTGAGGAGGTAGAGCGGCTATTAACGGTAGGGTTCATTCGGGAAGTTCATTATCCCGAATGGCTCTCCAATGTGGTATTAGTCAAGAAAGCAAACGGGAAATGGAGAATGTGTGTAGACTTCACAGACTTGAATAAAGCTTGCCCCAAGGATAGTTTTCCCCTCCCAAGGATAGATTTGATAGTAGATTCAACAGCTAGGCATACCTTACTCAGCTTTATGGATGCATACTCTGGGTACAACCAAATCAGAATGAGTCTCGATGACGAAGAGAAAACGGCCTTCATCACAGATCGAGGACTTTACTGCTATAAAGCAATGTCGTTCGGCCTCAAAAATGCGGGTGCAACATATCAACGGCTCGTCAATCGAATGTTCAAAAATCAAATTGGGAGGAATATGGAGGTATACGTAGATGACCTCCTAGTTTTGCATACTTGGGCATCATCCTTCAGTCTGCGTCCGGGCTGACCATCTACAGTTCCTGAATCATGAAAGAAGAAGTATCCCATCCGAAATTATCAGAAAAGGAAAGGGTGAAGGAAACATAACTCCTCAAGCCCCATATTTATAATAGGGGAAACTTCCGAGGATCATGACTTCTTAGGTCATCCTGTTCGAACACGTCATTCCCAGACTTCCCCTGACCGACCACGTATTCTTATCACGGACGAACGAGTAAGTGCACAACGAATGGAAAAGTGAAACATGACTAAGGCAGCCTTAAAACGGACCGACAGTTTATCTACATAGTACAACTCTATGAAAACCGATCAGTTCTGAGAAACCGTGCGGTCTACCGCTACTTCGAATTTTAATCAATAAAAAGCTCAAAGTACAGCGAATGCAGTCATCAAGGTATTCAAACTTAATCTTCGTTCATTACATACCCAAAACAATGATAATGGTAGAATAAAAATATACAATATCTATGTTAAGCTACAATTACGGAGCCTTCTTATGGGAGGAGAAAGGCAGATTGTCAACACTCCAACTCAACATCTCCTCATAGGCCGGTCTGCCAGGCTTGAGGGTTCTGAGATCCAGAGAACGAAAATCTAGCCCGAGAGATTCGAGTATTAACTCCTTGAGACGTTCGAGCCCTTCTTTGTACCCAAACATCCATGACTGATCGCGCAGAGTAGAGGCTCTCTCGAGTTGGGAAGTAGCAAGGTTTTCCCTTTCTCGAGCTTCGGCCAAGGAACGTTGTAGTCGAAGAATGTTGTTCCTGGTTGAAACCCTCATCTTTTCAACATCCCTGGTCTGAGCCATGAAGTGTCTATATAGGGCCTGACGAACGTTGATGGCCTTTTTCTTTTCCTGAGACACTTTTTCAAAAGACTCGTTGTTTTGCCGTAGCTGTTCTTGGAGCGACTCTACCTCGCACTCTAATCTTTCAGTTTCGGCTCGGGCTCTTATCCCCTCGGAGAAGAGAAGATTGGCGTCTGCCTGACGACCCTCGAGCTCTTTCCAAACGGATTCTAGTTCCTCAGTCAGGGAAGATACCCGCCCCTTAATCCATTCCTCTTCCAAACTCTTCAGTCTGAACTCCTTATCTTTAAGCTCGAGGTCGAGAGCCATGACCATGACTCTGCACGCCAGCTTCTCGGTCTCTTTCTACTCAGCACGGAGCCGCTCAATAAGGTATGTGTTCATGTTTGCCAAGGTTGTATTCCTCGCCTCGGTCGCCCGAAGATCCGCCTCTAACTTCCCCTCCCGTAAAAGCAGCAATCCATTCAGTAGCCTTTGATTTTTCAGCTCATTCTCCAAAGTTTCCCTTTCTCTGGAAACCATGTCGGCCAATTGATCAGCAGCCTGAAAATCCACGAGAATTAGACTCCTCAATGAGATACAAGGACAGTAATGATAAAATAATAAATATATATATATACTAACCTGGGCAAACAAGGGTTTGAACTTCTAGGCCTGAGCCTCCAAAGCCTTGGAACGAGCCCATTGGTGACTCGAATCCCCTTCTGGCCCAGCAGCAGGTGGCACCTCCTCCTCTGGAGATAATGACAACAGATTTGGACGGAAAGACGATGCCCAGCCACTTTCCCGCTGGACAAAAATTGCAGCTGCAACCTCCTGTTGAGAAGGAAATGGAAGACTTGCTGGTTCTTCGGTCAAGGACGGATCTCCATCATGAATGATTCCTAGGCTAGGCAAATCATTTACATGACTAGTGATGTCCTCCACCCCGACCACTGACCCACTGCCGTCTAGTGGGGAAAAAGATTCATCCAATAGGACCGTGGACACCTGAAATAGACCGTTAACAGTAAAAAAGAAGAAGAAAGAATAAAGAAGGCAAGAAAGAAAAAAGGAAGGAAAATTAGCCGAGAAGGATGAGAGTTCAGAGCGATCTCCACAGATGTAGAAGGAACCAAACCCGAGGTTGAGCCAGGTCCTGAAGTCCCCTCAGGGCAAAGGCTTTCAGGAACGAGTTGTTTCGAGATCCCAGAAATAGAAGGGACCCCAGCAGCAACAGGAGGGGAGACCGGTCTGGGTATGTCCCACTAGAGGAACTTCAACTCCGACCAACTCCTCCACGGATGAGATCGGACCCGGGCCAGGTCTTGCCTCCTCTTGAAGTAAAACTTCTTCAAAAGAAGGGAAGCCCAGTGGGGCCGAATCAGAGCCCCGAGGTATTGGGCGGTCAACCCTGCTATGTTTGCTTCTGGATCAAAGTTTTTCCTCTTGTAGCTTGGTAACCCGTCTTCCACCGGTTCCATTGCCTCACTTCTATATGCTAGGGCGAAAGATGCTTGGCCTGTTGAGGTTTTTGGTTTTGTTCTGTAAGCCTATAAAATCTTTAGGAACTCGTCAGCCCACAGTCCCTTTCTGTCGCCCATCTTCTTTTTCAGTATCCCCATGATGGATTTATTAGTTGCTTCAACTAGCCCGTTTGCCTGGAAGTGGCTTGGGGAAAAATACTTGACTTTGATCACTAGCTCCGCACACCATTGGCGATAATGTTCGGAATCAAATCGCCTTCTGTTATCAGAAATGATACACTGAGGTATCCCAAATCTGCATACTAGTGCCTTCCATAGGAACCTTGTCACACTTTGGACTGTTATTATTGCCATTGCCTCTGCCCACAATGATGAACTTGATTCCTCCTTTGCTAGGAGGCATAGGGCCTACTAGGCCTACTCCCCACTGGGAGAATGGCCATGGTGAAGTTATAGATTGTAACTCTTTGGGAGGTGCGTTACCAAAGTAAACCGAGTCACCCTGTTCTTTAACTTCCTCGCCTCTTCTCGGGATAAGGGTAGATTACCTATCTCCAAATACTTCCATATATCATCAGCCCATCCCGGCGTATTCTCTCAAATCTGCAAACTTTCCTCTCCTACTGCTGGATTGGT
The DNA here is from genome assembly GCA_003123785.1 of Pterocarya stenoptera. Lineage (NCBI taxonomy): Eukaryota > Viridiplantae > Streptophyta > Magnoliopsida > Fagales > Juglandaceae > Pterocarya > Pterocarya stenoptera. The sequence goes on along the minus strand of QEOT01005047.1, from coordinate 29,358 downwards.
TGCCGTTTGTAGATCAAACTTCCATGGCAACGCCTCTTCCTGCCTTGCTGAGGCCGCTCGTGCTAATCGATCATCCTTGAAATTATCTCCTCGAGGTATTTTCTTGATTTGAAAGTACTTGAGGCATTTGCTGAACCTGGTAGAGATATTTTATGAGTTTGATGCCTCTCTCCAGGTATTTCCCGATGATCTGCCCAACCACTACTTGCGAGTCTGCTTTCATTTCAATCTCCTCCCCTTAACATCTTTGTTATTGCTAAACCGGTGAGCACTGCTTCGTATTCAGTTTCGTTGTTTGTTACTTTAAAGTCTAATCGTATTGCATGGTACGACTCTCCCCCTTCATTTGTCACCACGTACACACCAACTCCTCCCCATGCTCGGTAGGATGATCCATCCATATACACTTGCCATGGATTTTTTTCTGATGATGTATGGGCTTCTTCCCAGAAATTTGAAAACTCCGCTACGAAGTCGGCCAAGATTTGTCCTTTCACGGCGCTATGTGATATGTAATTGATGTCGTACTCACTTAATTCAATTGACCATTTGACCAGCCGCCCCGAGGTGTCCCATTTTTGCAACACCTTTTGTAAGGGTGATGAGTTAATCACCTTTATCAGATGGGCTTGGAAATATGGTTGTAATCGCCTTGCTACTATCTATGACGCCCCGACTCCCATGTACGGAAATGCAAGACTCGTGACGTCAGGATGATGACAACACGGGTCACGCATCCCAACGATAAGTTCCAAGGGTGTGTACATGCAGAAACTGTACAACAAAAATGTAGCGGATAAATTAAAGTCAATCAACTAGGTACCAGAATTTTAACGACAGATTCACTTAAATAAAATGTTTAAAAGGAGTTATACAGTTATCCCGAAAAATATAATACAAAGATCGAAACACATAAACGAGTGGGAAACAAATCCCATAATCCCAAGTGACCACATGTCACTCCTCCGGTGGAGTCGATCCCTCAGGCTCCACATCCTCATCTGTATCAAAATCTACGGTACCGCAGGGTAAGAAATACCACATAAGATATGAATTTCAGTAAGTAACAATCCAAACAACCCAAGAGATATGCGTGCATTAATGCAACCAACAAATATGCGTGCATATGATGGAATATACATTAGACCCAAAACATCATTTTTTCCGAAAATGAATATTTTTCAACGCACGCCAAAATCCTATTTTGGCCCAAAACATTCCATTAAAATATTTCCTGTCATTTTTCCTGAAAATGACCCAAAACAATAATCTACCATTTTCCTAGAAAATAGTTTACATAAAAATCTTTTTATCCAAAACCCGTCATTTTCCCAGAAAATGACCCAATATCCATTTACCGTATGCACCATAATCTCCCCTAGGGACCATCCGCACATTCTGGCTCCCTTCGTCACACCACGAGTAATGACCGTGTGAGTGACTTCGTAACGAGCGATGCCCAATTCCGCCCCCAGCTAGTTCGTGGCCAAGCATCCTCTAACCCCCGCCAGCAAGAGGGGCCACGGAGTCTGCATGAGAGCGTTACCATCCCGTCCGATACCTTTGTCACCTAGCGATAACCCAGTGGACGTCACTCAGTATATTCCGCTCCCGAGTGACCAGATGAGCTCCACCGAGATAATACTCCATCTCGGCTTGGGGTTATGATACACATGCACCCAAAAACCATTTCGCACATGAAAACCTAGTTTTCAAATATACACACGAACATGCATGCAATTATACGAAAACTCAATTTTCATTTACAAACATGAACATGCGTACAATTATGTAATGATAAATGACACGACACAAATGTTCACAGCCAACAAATCCTAGCATAATCCAATCACACAAACAATTCCATCCTCCAATCCAACTGACCCCTTACTTCTCAGACTCAGTCCGACACAATCAACCAATTCACAGTAAATATGAGTTAGCGTAAAAATACATTTAAATCTCAAAATTTCTTTGAAAAAAATATTTACAAAGACGAAAGGCAACTTTGGAAGATTGAGGGTGATGGAAAAACTGGCGAAGCAGCGGCGGGCGGCAGTTTCCAAGCACCAGCCGTGGGTCTCAAAGTGGCAATTTCGAAGGGGATCTACGAGAGGCTTGGGTTGGTCCTGGAGGGGCTCATGGAGGTCAATGGAGTTGATGATGGTGGCTGGTGGCCGTGGGTGGCAGCACACGGAGGAGAGAGAGAGAGAGAGAGAGTGTGGTGGCTATGGGTCACGGTAGGGCATGAGATTGGATAGGGGAGGTCATCGGTGGGTGGGGAAGCCGTTGGTGGTGGTGCGGTGGCCAAGTGACGATGGAAAGGGGAGAAAACCGTGGGGCTTGGTGGGCTTCATAAGAGCAAACAACGGTGAGTTAGGGGGTGAGCTTGGTGGAGGATGTTGGCCGGCGAGAGGGGAAGCTATAGTGGTGGTGGTGGCGCCGTTGGGTTGCGCACGGCAGCGTAGTGGATATTGAGTCCTCTCGGGCTATACACGGCCAGAAGAGAGAAAGAGGGAGCATGAGGTGGTGGCTGGGGTGGCTGAGGTCGTCAGAGGGTGGAGGAGCTGGTGGGCTGGGCGGTGAGATCCGGTGGTGGCGCATGACGGTTGTGACGCCCCTAAATTTCCGCTTGGGATGGAACGGAGACTTAGAGGACATGCAACACATGGTTACATACCCCCGTTCATGACAGTTAATATGCAATGCATCCTAGTATGCAACTAGCAGTATGCAATAATCACAACGGAAATAAAAGGTTAAAATGTAAGATATGCCAGAATAACTAAAAACATCCCAACTTCATTAGAAACTTATCGTCTTCAAAATACCAATGTAGCATAGACTTGTATACAAAGTCATATTATTCTCTCCATGCGTTCTAAAGCATGAAGGACTTGGGCTATAAACATCAGCATTAAATCTAGCTTCTTCACAAAATTTGGCTCCTCTTCAAACATGTGGATCCAGTGCTCCATCAATCTCTTCCTGGCCGATTCCTGACACAACTTCTATCATTCCGAGTGGAATGATAGTAGTGCCATAAAAGGGTGAAATTTACTCAAAATCTCAGTAAGTTAAACAACTAACTGGCACGAAGATAAATCAATCATGAAAAATGATAAATATGCAATGCATGAGATGTACAAAATCAGTATGCATGTCTCCCATCCAGATTCCTCAACATATTTTAAAAATATGGAGACACGGGTTTTTACTCAGTAAGTAATTTCGTCATCATTTTTAAAAAAATATAACTTCTTCATAAAAATTTCATCATAAACTCTCATTATCATAGACTTACATCATTATCTTAATTAATAACATAACGTGTGGTAACGTCACAGTTCCCCATATGCACTGTGAGTACCTGCCGGTGACCGTAGTACAACTCACGTTGAACCTACGTTGTCTATAGACTCGTTCTCAATGCATTGGTAAATATAACATAACATTATAAAATTCATAACGTGTACACCCACCAGCGTTAGATGTCATAACATGTTGACTTCGCTCCAGCGTTCTTTAAAAAGAACCCATTCGAAGCCTGTTGACTATTCTTCGTCAATCCAGGGGTTATCACTTCATTATTAAACACTCCAGAGTGGACAGAGGAGTTCCACCAGGATAATTCCCCATCTTGGCCTTTGGGGTCGGGACAAAATGATTTTCATGCTATGCTTTGGAAAATGTTTCTCATTACATGTGCGTATATAGAAATTTTCATGTAAAAATGACATTTATAAATGTAATATGCAAAAATGAGAAAAATGTCACATGTCATGTAAGTATGCACTTAATGTATCATATAACATGATAATTTATGCTAAAAAAATAATAATTGAAGTATGGAATGAGCATTTATCAATAATTCATAAATAATCTATCAATGTGTAAGTTAGAGGCCAACATACAAACTTCTGGAGAAATTTGAAATTAGTGTTGTAGCTGCATAAATCATATGTATACTACGTTAGGGTTAATACTCTTATGGATAGGTTCAAAATCAAAGGTTTCAAAAATTGGGTATTTACAAGAATACCCCTAGACTTTCAAAAATTGCCATTTAAGCCCTAAATTTTCACTAATTGCAAACGAACTCCAAATTTAACCAAATTTCATAGACTTCATATTTTTGGCATTATAAAACTGTCTATGCCCTTGTATTTTCAAAATTCAAAGTGAAACTTGTCCAATTAGTCCCAACCCGTGGCATGCATCCTAGTTGATGCCTATGTGTATTTTCAACTATTGATCCTATGAATGCATGCATATGAGATTTTCTTTAATCACTAATAATCATTAACATCGTTAGGGACATTCTTAAGCCTAGTCCTTGAGTAATCAAGTTCATCCCAACACTTAATCAAAGCTAAGAAATCCTTAATCACCAATATGCTTAAAACCGATCCATGCTTGAAGATCAAAACAAGATAGA
>QEOT01005046.1:60028-77811 GCA_003123785.1 Pterocarya stenoptera | reverse complement strand
TATTTTTTCCAAAATTACAAAAAAAACCACCTATTGTTTTTAACAAAAACCTAAAAGATAAATCTATCAGGAAACCTAAAAATAAAGCCAATGCCTGGATGGCATATATGGTCCTAGCAGTGGTCCGACCATCCTTGGAGGTTCTCGAGCTGGTCGGCCAACAATAGCAATTTTAACGAGCTTTAAAATATTTGTGTACTTAATAATAGCTATTCCTCCCATTTTTAGGAGAATGGCTACTCCTTACTTCGATGGAATGGCTATTCTATCCAATAAAAAACTAACTGAACTATTTAAAAGTAGTCCAACTAAACCATGTAAAAATTATGAATATTGAATAACTTTTAAAAGTTATTCTATATTCATAATTATTCCCATTTTAAGGTTCTATATTACACGAACCAAACCGTATCCTTAGTTTTAGGGAAATAATTACTATATATGCCAACGACACTCAGGGAAATAATTACTCTCTCATCTAGAAATAGAATAACGTTTCATTCCACAATTGTAAAGAGTCGACATAGAGGCCGGTTATCCAGCTCAACTCTGAGCTGTTGCTAATTGCATTTTTTGTCTAAACCAAAAGCTATGAGAAAATTAGCTTTGAAGCGCAAAAACCAAGACATAGAAAGAGAGAGGTGCATGAGAGTTGGAGTTGGAGTAGAGAGACAGAGAGATGGGCATGACTGCTGTGATGATCAATTCCTACATTGCAGATCAGAAAAACCATTTCCCATCTCTTCCTCCACCCCACAAAAGTTCACCTGGAGGATGGAAAGCTGCTCAATATATTCTAGGTAACGCGCTGCATGCATGCAGAGCTCATGATTTTAATATTGTTTTTTTCTCATTGATATATATATTTCTTAGTTTTTATATGACTAAATAGAAATTAGGGAGTTCAATTTGCGTGACATGATTTCGTGTTTTGCTATTTTGAAGGGACCGAGACCTTCGAAAAATTGGCAGCAATGAGTTTGGTAGCCAATTTAGTGGTTTATCTGAATACAAGATACAACATGGACAATGCAACGTCGGCTTATGTGTTCAACATTTGGTCTGGTCTCATCAATTTTCTACCCATAGCAGGCGCTTTTGTTTCCGATGCCTATTTGGGAAGGTTCGGCACTCTTCTCTTTGGCACGACAGCATTGCTTCTGGTAAAAATCAATTCTGATCATATGATCTTCCAAATCCTGAAAATAGGGTTGATAGAATAATTGAAGGGATCCATGCATTAGAAAGAACTTGGTATAATTTGTTTGGATGCATGTAAAGTGATATAAACTTTGAATTAAAGTTATATCTATAAGGTTCATCAAAATCTGTTATCTGGTTATAAGGTCCATTAATCTTATTCATGGGAAGAAATAATCAGAAGGTTCGAAATCTATTTTCTTACTCCCATTTCCGAGGTCCCCAAAACCAAAGAAAGCTCAGTTTATTTATTTATCTATTTTTATTAGTAATTTGTTTTCTTAAAAGACAATATGAATAATATACGTTTCATTTTCACAGGGCATGGGGACCATGACCTTAACTGCAGGGATACCTATGTTAAGACCCTCTTCCTGCATTAATGAGGAATCCAATTGCGCACAGCCTCAGGGTTGGCAGCTAGCCGTCCTTTATGGGGGTCTTGCACTGGTAGCCCTAGGATCTGGAGGCGTTAGACCCTGCAACATTGCCTTTGGTGCCGATCAATTCGACCTCACAACAGAGAAAGGGAGAGCACAACTAGAGAGCTTCTGCAATTGGTGGTACTTCTTCTTTACAGTCGCCCTCTTCGTAGCTCTGACGGGAGTTGTCTACGTTCAGACTAATGTAAACTGGATTCTGGGATTTGCCATTCCAACTTGTTGCCTTGCCCTTTCTATATGCATTCTCCTGCTTGGTTGCCATACTTACATACGCATGGAGCCGCAAGGAAGCATCTTTGTTGATATGGCCAAAGTCATCACAGCTGCATGTGGAAAGTCTGGTCTTACCATAGGACAGCCCTCTCAGCAATCCTACTATGATCCTCCAATGATTGGATTAGAGCCACAAAGAGTGAAGCTTGCCCATTCTAATATGTTTAGGTTTCTTGATAAGGCTGCCATAATTACTGATCCAGGTGAATTGGACAGCCTAGGCAAGCCCAAGAGCGGTTGGAGACTATGTAGCTTGCAACAAGTAGAACAACTGAAACGTGTGATAGGTGTCTTGCCAGTTTGGTTAACAGGAATTTGTTGCGTTGTAGCCACAACACAAATGAAATCATTTGGCGTCCTTCAAGCAATTCAAATGAACAGATCGATTGGATTAACCCATCTCAAAATTCCACCAGCCTGGATGAGCCTCACATCCATGATTGCACTCACAATGTGGATCTATACTTATGAGCAAGTTTACCTTCCTCTAATGCGGAAAAGGACCCAAAATGCTAAAAGATTGACATTGGAACAAAGAATCGTGATCGGAGTTGTGATGTCAATTTTGTGCATGTTGGTAGCTGGGTTTACTGAGATAAAGCGTCGTGACTCAGCTTTGAAACGTGGGTCCTTTGTGTCACCCATAACAGTTGCATTGCTTCTGCCTCAATTTGTTTTGTCTGGTTTGACTGAGGCTTTTGCTGCCATTGCCATGATGGAGTTGCTTACTGCACATTGGCCAAATAACATGAAGACTCTTGGGGGGGCAATCTTTTATCTCAGTTTCTCTATTGCAGGCTGTCTGAACTCCATCCTCATTGATATCTTCCTCAAAGTCGCTTGGATAAATGGAAAGTTACCATGGTTAGGTGGTAATGATCTTAATAAGAACAGGCTCGAGTACTTTTATTTCACCGTCGCCGCTCTCTCAACTTTAAACCTTATCTATTTCTGTGTCTTCGCTCGCCGTTATTTGATGTATATCGAGCCGCAGAAGTCATTCTATTGGGAAGCGAATGATCAGGAGGAAAAATGGTTGCAGATGAAAGGAACAGATCATTAGAAAAGTAACTGAGTCACCAGTTTTTATTTTTATTTATTTTTTCCTAGAGGCGTTTATCGTGCATTATACCGCTGTGGATTCATCTAACGTGTACTGTAAGATTTGTTTTTGCATTTTTCATGTTAATAAAAAATTAGCCTTAAATTGTGCAGTAAACGTCTCATGTTTCTCTATAATCGAGTCATTAATTTTATTTGTTTGAAGGTGTATATATCCCACGTCTTAGAAGATCTCATAAAAGCAAATTTATAAATTGTAGTTTGATCTAATGTATTAGATTTACTTTATAATAAAAAGTAATTTATATCTGATATATCAATGATGTAAATTTGTGAATTTATTGTAGTGAGATGATCCATTATTTGTGGATGAAGTGTATTTTTTCTTATTTTGAATGTGTCATTTATTGTTTGAATGTGTCAGGTTTTTCTTATTTTGTGGTTAATATCGATAGTTCAATTTTATTTTTATTTATTTTTATAATAAATAGAGTGATTATAATATTTTTTTTTTTTTAATATCTGAGTTTGGATTTTATGATTATATGTAACTCTAGGTATATTATGCATTGTAACCACAGTTTATCCACTACAACACATTTGCTTTTTAGTAACAATTGAAAATTTGTGACAGTTCCTAAATCGTCACTAAAAAGTCTTTTTGTGACAGATTTTGAAAACCGTCACTAAAGATGGATGAGATTTTTTTTACGTTCCAACCAATGTGAAAATTACGTTCGAACGTCACATATACGTTTGGACATGTGGCTACGTATGTGTAAAAGCGAAATTTTTTTACGCAAAACGTTCGAACCTTAGTAATTAACGTCCGAACGTTACTTATAAATTTAAATTAAATATGTTCTAATTTTAAATTTATGTGGTTTTTATATTACATAATTTGGATACAAGTCTAAAAAATTGACTTGTATATATTTATATATACACAATTTGTAAAATATAATTATATATTTATATATATAAATATGTATTTAAATATATATTTATGTTTATGTATATTTGAAGTGCAGTGATTTAGTATTGAAGTTAAAAAATATAACATTAAAGAAGATTGAAAATTGTAATTAAAAAACTATAGATATATTAAATAATATTGTTTCTTACAAATATTAAAAATAAAATATAAAATATGATAAAAGTACGTAAACAACATTCATATGATATCGCCGTTCGGGAAAGTCGTAGCAGCCCGTACCTCCTCACTCAAGGTATCAACCTTGTCGTTGAGGATATGTACACAGTGTGACATGTCGGTGATATACGCCTCTAGAGACCTGAGCCGTTCATCGATCTTACGATCGATATGTGCAGTCAGCTGCGAAATTACTACATCAACCCAAGCAGGCTGCACATCTCCCACAGATGTACTGTCGGCTGCTGACTACTACTCCCCATACCTGGTTGGGGCTGCGTCGGAGGAACTAGATCCTCTACAGGGGGTAGCCGATTCCCCTCGCCTGTCCAATGCTACGTCGTTGAGTAGTCATGTCGAGGGCGCTCATCTGATCTTTGGCTAGCTCTAAGGGCTGGGTTGGCACTCATCGAGCAAGTAGTAGCAGGCTGAGCAGGACACCATATGAGAGGTTGTCCGTGGAGATGATGCTCACCTCGTAACGAATCCTGTCAAAAATGAGCAATGGCAAATCTATGGCATCTCCATGCGTCACCCGTATCAAAAAGTGTGCCCAAGTTTCCCTAAATGTGGTCTTATGTGCCATAGGATCCACATTTGTTGCAACTATAAGATGCAAGATGCGGAAGAATGGTAGCAGATGATTTTGGTGGAAAGAGTTCGGCCTCTCGATTTGCATGCGGTCTCTCCCGGTGAGAATGTAGAAATCCTCGTTTCGATCGTCATCCTTAGCCGAAGGGCCAGCACCCTCGGCCTCTAACTGGTCTGCATCTCTAGCTGATGATGCTTCAAGTGGGCCAGTAGATGATGCAGAAGTGTCTACATCTGCCTCAGTCGATGTCTGAACTCCTCGACGAATCCCGAGGTGGTCGGCGATGACATCGGCTGAAAACTCAAATGTCACACCGAGTACAGTTATGGTGTGAGAGGATGCGTCTTGAGGCATGGAGCACATCTCCATATATAACTCTTGAACCATAAAGGGATATGCCTTACCTCTCAATGTGCAGATATTTCCCCAGAGATTTAATTTATATACATTCGAACGTAATAAATCTACCTTCGGACGCCAAATTGTTAAAAATATAAAAAAAAAACTAAAAAAACTTACGTTGGAACGTTCAATTATACTATCGAACGTAAATGTAGTAACATCCGGACGTATAAAATATACGTCTGGACATGGAAAGCCAACTGTTAAGAAATTGAAACGGCGTATTTTTGAACGTATTGGTGTAACGTTCAAACGTTACAAGACTGAACGGCTGAGTCAACTTAGCCATTCTCGAAAAATCCAAATCATATTTCTACTGGGCTAAATACTGAAAGGTCACCGTAGAAATAATGTATACACTTCAAGAAACATTTCTACGGTAACCTTTTGGCCAATGGTAACCCGTGATGGCCAGAAAATCGAGTTGAAAATCCGGCCACCATGGGTTTCGGTTTTAATACAAATCGATCCTAAATCGATCAATAAAATAAATGTTTTAGATAAAATTGAGATGCCTACCTTTTATTGAAGGTTGTGGCAAAGTTTAACGTAGGCGTCGAAATTGAGAAAAACGGAGAAATGAGTTTCGACCGTTCAGTTTTGGATTTATATACAGATAGTGTTCTAACGTTATATTTATTAATGTTCCAACATTTCAAATACGTTAGAATGTTAATAAATATAACGTTTGAATGTTATCTGTATTAACGTTCCAATGCGGAATGAAATGTTGGAACATTAATAAATATAATGTTCCATATATATTTCCTAACAACGTTCCATTTTAGTATAAATCTAATTTTAAACTTTTATTAATGATTTTTGTTTAATGATATAACTATATAGTATGTATAATATATTATATAACTATAATATATTCTATAACCATAATTGGACAATAGTAACTATATGAATGTTTTAGACTATATAGTAACTATAATATATTATATAACATTAATATATAATAGTAACGATTTATATGTTTTAAATAGATTATATAGTAACTATAATATATTATATAACATTAATATATAATAGTAACTATTTATATTTTCTAAATAGACTATATAGTAACTAGGGGTGTAACCGGTCCGGTCCGGTCCGGTTTTGGACAAAATCTTGGACCGAACCGGTATGACCGGTTTTGTATTTTTCAAAACTGATTACGCACCGGTTACCCTCCTAAACCGGTATTTTCGGTTTTATTGATTTCCGGTCCGATCCGGTCTGGTTTTTTGGTTTTTTTAAAATATAAATTTGATATTAGTATAATATTAGACTAATAGTATTAATATTAGACTATTAGTATAGCTATATAATACATGATCAATTACATTTTCATTTTTAAGATTAAACTTTTATTTTATACTAACATTATCTTATATATGATTATATTAATAGCATATGATCAAAGAAATTACAAATGTTTATATTTAAGATTAACATTTTATGTTATAATTTATAAATTATAGTATGAAATTATTTCATATATGATATATAATTATATTATATATATATATATATTTCACATAAAATTATAAATTATATAAAACTTATATATTAATATATATAAAATATTTTTTTTTATATATATTTTATCAACCGGTCCAATCCGATTCGGTCCGGTCTGGAAAATCTCAAAACCGGAACCGAACCAGTTATGGCCGGTTTATGAAATTTGAGAACCGGTTCCGGACCGATTCGGTTAAAAACCGGTAAAACCGGTCCGAGCCGGTCCGGTTCGGTCCGATTTACCGGTTTTCTGGTTTAAATTTACACCCTTAATAGTAACTATATTATATTATATAACATTAATATATAATAGTAACTATTTATATGTTTTAAAACAACCATATAGTAGGTCTGATTGATATGCCCTTTCTCTCTCTAAAACCTCTCCCTTCTCTCTAAAACTTCCCGTACTTTCAGTTCTCCGTCCAGAGGGAGTTGGAGCTTAGCTCCTTCCCCCTCACTCCCTCCTCCCCTCTCTCTGGTTTCTTTTGTCTAATTTTTTTTCTTGTTTTTTTCTTTTTCAGGCTAAATAAAGAGAGATTCGCCATTCGGAACTCGTCGGCACCCAACAGCCACCACGCGCTCCACCTGGAGGTTGCCCAGCTGCTGATCAGCAAAACCACCGAATGCGGTCTCAACCGGAGTGGCGCGTAGCCCGCACGTGTGGGTTGGAGTTTTCAGAGGTCGTCTGCACGTGGCTCTAACGCGCCACCAACGAACCCACTGCTGCTGCTAAGCGCAGTTGTTCCCGCACCGGCACCTCTGGATCTCCCTAGCTTGACTATCGATTCTCCCTCCATTAGCCCTTTTGTGCACTGTTTTTTCCTTTTTACAGTATTTTATTATGTATTTTATTTTCTATTTTGTCCTTTTTCTAAGAAAACAAAAACTCAAAAATGCATTGTTCGAAGTTCCCCTCTCTGCTTAGGCAGTGTTGAGGGGTTTGGTTCTCCATACTCCGATTAGTCAGGTATGGAGTTTGGTTACTGTGGCCTCTGTCTTAGACAAAGATGGACTATCTCTTAGACTTAGGTCTTTAGAGATTTGTCGTCTGGACTAGACTATGTCAGTCACGGAAGTGTACTGGGATTCTACTAACGTTTGTAATTGGATTATTCTATAAGTCAACTTTGTATGTCCTCTTTGAATGAATGGAAATGATCCGTTTTTATCCAAAAAAAAAAAAAGCTATATAGTAACTATATTATATGTTTTAAATATACTATGTAGTAACTATAATATATTATATAACATTAATATATAATAGTAATTATTTATATGTTTTAAATATACTATTCAACTTAATAAATAAATAAGTATCAACTAGTTATAATGTTATGAAAATTACAACTTAGATAGATAAGATTAAATATAATAAATAAATATAAAATTTTTAACTTAATAAATAAATAAGTATCAACTAGTTATAATATTGTGAAAATTACAACTCAGAAGGATAAAACTAAATATAATAAATAAATACAAAATTTTTAACTTAATAAATTTTCAACTTTATTAAGGGAAATTCTGAAACAAGCATGGAAAATACATCCAAAGATGAAGAATAAAAGTACTAAATATGTTATTCATATAGGTGACTATAAAATATTTAAATTTTCAATAATTTTTTTAATTAATTTTCTTTATCATATTAATCATGCCTCAAGGATGCCGCCAAAACGACAATGAAGAAATTTGCTCCCTTCGCCTAGTCCAAGTCCCGAATCTGTTAAGGACTCCCCACCCGAGTGTTTCCCTCCTGAAGATCAAGTGCAGACGCAAGAGAACGACAATCAGTCAACACCTACTTGTAAGAAAATAACAACATAGTTAATTATATATAAATACTTTTATCTCAATAACTGCATAACTATAATTATATTATATCTAATAGTTGATGCATCCACTCGTCGCAGTCGTGGTTATACATGTGGCATTTCTCTTAAGAAATGCCGAAGGCATGGAAAACTTAAGGTAAACATTCCTGAAAATTTTACTGGAGGCGTGGATAATAGTGCAGCAGCGCTTTCCTGCTATATTGGTACAGTTGTCCAAACTTATGCTCCATTTTATGTGTGATCATAGCGAGATGTTTCGCTCGAGATTAAGGAGCACATTCGGAGCCATGTGCTAGTAAGTTTAAGTTGAAAGTATATTTTTTGTATACTAGATTAGTATATTATATTTTTGACGTAATTCGCTTATTAGGATGAATTCGACCTCGACTTTGACCATAGCGAGAATTTGAGAACTGTGAATGGGTTGATGGCTACACTATTCCGACGTCACAAGGGACGATGTCATGACCATTTCAAGAAGTTTGAGACGGTTAAAGAGGTTGCGCAATCCCCTTTCCAGCAGATGAAGTTAGACGATTGGAGAAAGTGTTGTGATCTTTTCGCAACTTCAGATTATCAAGTATTCTAAATTAATAAAATCTAATAATTATTTACATATATATTTGGGCTATATATTTTATGTATATATATTACAATTAACATTCTTAATTAATTTTGTAGCATTTAAGTTCTACGAATGCTAATAATAGATCCACTTTGACTGTCCATCATTGTGCTGGTTCAAGATCATTCCACCGTCTTGCTAATAAAATGGTAATTAATAATATTATAGAATTTATTTATTTATTTAAGTACTAATATTATCTTTTTAAAATTGCTAATGTGGCTTTGTTAGGAACATGATGATCTAGAAAATTTTTCCCTCATCCATATTTATGTTGCTGCTCACACTAATGAGCGTAGTGAGTGGATGGATCCTGTCGCTGCAGATAATTATATAAACGTTATTATGTTTGTTAAATAAATTATGCAACATGTGAAAAATTTATTTTTTATTTTGTATTTCTTTTAATACGGTACTTATTGTGTGTTTTCTTTGACATGGCAAAAAAAAAAAATGATGGAGATACAATCAGCTTCTGGGCAATCCTCTCCGAGTGACATAGACATATTGACGCAAGTGCTCGGGCCCAACTCTAGTATGACAAGAGGTTTGAGACGATCTTTCAAGCATTCTTGTTCATCATTCTTATCCTTTTTTACTTCACAAATTAATAATCTTACCAAAGATTTAGAAGTCATGGGACGCGAGAATGCGTATATGAGGTCGAGGTAGCAAGAGTTTGAGTCCCTCTTAGTGCGACAATTTCATTTAGAGACGCGTTTGCAGGACCAATAGAGAGACCAAGAAGAAAGAATGCACAATAAAGTCCAACAGCAAGTGCAACGGGAGATGATGGTGCAAATGGAGCGTATTATGTCATTGCAACAGAAGCAGGGTGGGCGAGGAAAGAAGAAATGAATCCTCTCAATTTAATTTGTTTATATAACTTTTATTATCTAATTTTAAAACTTTTTAAGACATTGTTCGTTGTAGAATATTTATGACGTGTAATATGATACAATTAGTATTTTTCTTAATTTCTTAATTTCATGAACTTAGTGTATTTCTAATCTGTACGTTTGAATGTAAAAAAAAATGTTCCAACAATATTTCACTTTTGAACAAACGTTCGAACATAAATACACAATTTGAAGATTAACGTTCGATGAAACCTTCGAACGTACCATGTTCGTTCAAACACTTCTTCTTAAACATTCAAACACACATCCGAATGTTATACTTGTTACGTTCGAGCGGTATTCCCATAACGTTCGAACAAAAATTTGAACGTTTAATGCTTTCGGACGTATAAATGTTCGAATGCAAATATTATACGTTCAAACTATAATCAATCAATGAACGTCAACTTCTGACATTCGAACGTAAATTACTCTGGTTGGCGTTCGGATGTAAAAAAATTACGTCCGAACGTTAATTTCTGTGACAATTTTCAATCGTCACAAAAAACTATAACATTTGAACGTCACTCCGAACGGAACAACTCTAACCGTCACTAAAAATACTTTTAGTGACGGTCCAACAGTAAAGCGTCACTAAATGTATTCTGTGACGCACATTAGGTGACGGTTTCAAACCGTCACCAAATGTCTTTAGTGACGTTTCTCTAGTTTTTTTGAACAATTTTCTCTGTCACAAAAGGTAAATTGTAATTTAGTGTCCTCCACCATAAGTGAGGGTTATCATAAAATTGGGGTATCGTCATTTTCTTGAAAAAAGAAAAGAAAAAGAGAATCAGTGTATTTTCTCTATTCTAAATGTTTACGTTCCTTTTTCTAAGGCAAAAATGAAATCAACTACATGCAGTAAAATCCTACAATAACAAAATCCTGAAGATGAACTAATCTTAGAATTCAATGACAAAAACACTTCAAAATCACTAGTTAGTCGATGGAGGATTTAGAAGAGATCAATATCTGTATTTGATCCTTTACAATCCAAATATCTTGCTTGGGACATTAAATTAATTAAGATTAGACTTGGATTTGGAATATCAAATCCAAACATGATTATTTTTAATGACTCAAAAATCTTGAACTTCAAATCTTATTTATTAAAAAAAAATTCAAATTAAATCATTAACAAATGTGGACGTATCAAAACAAATAATCAAAGTAAATGAATGAATATATATAGTTAACTCAAGAACGTCAATAATATTATAACTTATTAGCTACTAGCTAGTTATTTTTGCAAACTATGGATCGATCAACATTTGTGTGGCATTTGATGTGGCTTGGTAGTCATGATGACCATAATCTTGTGGTTTTTTTTTTTTTTGGATGAGATTGCAAGATTATTTGGCATTCAAGTCAAGAGAAATTAATTAAGATTGAAGCGTTTGACAATTGAAGGAATGAATTAAGTACTGGACGTTGGGGTTTTGCTTGTTGGTTGTGTGGTGCATGAAATCAGGCTGAAAAGGATGTGTACTGTTAATTTAGTGCGGTAAAAATGGCTGGTGGCGTGAGTCAATTTATAACAAAGGAAAATGATAGCATTACTACTCTTCTACTATCTATTTATTACTCTTTTTGTATTTGATTTTTTTTAATTATTAATTTTACTTAATGATTAAGGAAGTGATTATTAGTAAAATTATTATATATATTTTTAATTTTTTCTTAATGATTCAGGATGTTAAAATAATATTAAAAGAATATAAAAAAAATAAATACACTATAAATTATAAATAAGTAGTAAAAGAGCATTAACCCTATTACTACCCTATAACAAAAATATATCTTAGGCTTTAAAGACGATATTATATAAATATATATATATAAATATATATTTATAGACACACACTACTAGCGGTGGTTCAAAGTGCGAGGCACATTTGCATGCCCAGTTGGAAGAAAAAAAATTCTACTAAAATATATAAATCTTCTATAGAGGCAGATCTAATATCACAAAACATATTAAGAAATATAATTATCACATCTAATATATATAGAAGAATGATCATGTGTCTATCTTACAGTAAATATAGCATAATCTTATATATGACAGAAATTTTGATCTGATTGGGTTACATACTACTCTATAATGAACAAGAAAGTTCAAAAGTATGTAAAACTAAATAATAAATTGTGTAATATACATAAACATAAAACTAAATACCAGCAAACATTTATCTGAATTTACTAAAGTAAAAATAAATACATGGATGGATCATAAACTGCATGTAGAGATAGCAATAGTATTAAGTTACTCAGTTGAAAGTTAGAAATTGGTACAAGTTTAGTGAATATGTAAACTATGATAATTAGTTATAATTTGGAGGTGATTTTTTTTTACCTATTAGCAAATAATCTTTGGTCTAGATTGAAGATATTGAGCTCAAACATTCCAATTAAACGTCTTTGGCCTTCTCTAATACTCAATCTATGGATTTAAATCTCCTGCCCAGCAATTTCTTAACCCTTTCAATGAATATTGTTGCAGTTTTGTCTCAAGGAAGCAATCATACTCCCAGTCAGTTACCACAGTGGGAAATTGCTAACCAAGATCAAAGTATTGAATGTCAAATTCAATGAGACCAAGAAATGCCCAACAACTGGAACAACCTTTATCTAGAATGGAGCTAAAGCAAAATGCATCTGTTATTGAAATCAGCAACAACAGAGTGATGCCCCAGATGTTCTCAATAATATTGTCCAGCCAAATGCTAGAGAAAAGAGCCCAAGATGATAGTCAACAGAGTCAGACACAAAAATAATTCCCTACAGAATCCCCAAACAAATGGGATGCAGATTGATTTTTGAAAAAACCTCCATGTCAATACATGAGTCTGATAGAAGACCTGGTCTATAAGGTGAATCTCAATATGAAAAATTACAAAACATGAGTAATCAACAGGCGACTTTTCAATAAGAGAGAGAGGAGGTTTACAAATCAGTTACGGGTGCTACTCGCCCCTCGCCTCACATGGGTCGAGGGTGGGGTTTTCACCCCTGGCACCCACCCCCTGTGTGCAGGGGTTGGGTACCCGGTTCGAATACTGGGGTGTGGGTAGACACCCCAACCCCTCGGCCCCCCTTCCCCCCCAAAATGGGCAATCGACCTAGAAGTTATTTCTAGGCCCAAAATGGCCCAGAACCAGATTTTGGGCCATTTTGGGCTAAGAAATTAGAGCATTCGCTCGAGCGAGGTGTTGAGTGCCTGTCGAGCAGATGTTTAGGGAAGGCACTCGCTCAAGCTGACTATCGAGCAAACTCACGGGTTGGCCTCCTGCTCGAGTTGACCGTCGAGTGGGTGTCGAGCGAACTCACAGGTTGGCTTCTCACTCGAGCCAAGGTTGAGCCACAATCGAGCCAGGATAGAGCAATTGTCAAGCCAAGCCTCTAAAATGACATTTTCAGCAGGAACCAAGTCAATTAAGTGATCATTTTTTTTCCATTTCTTCTTACACATGCAACACCTATTTATTGCTAACACCTATTTAGGAGCTCTTAACACCCTAGACTAAAACGATGCATTTTGTCTATGAAAAAACAGCATCGTTTTGGTCTGGGTGGTTTAAAAAAACCCATGCCACAAAACGACACCATTTTGTCAGATACAAAACGATGTCGTTTTGTGACATGGGTTTTTTTTTTAATAATTACATATTATTATTATTATTATTATTATTATTATTATTATTATTATATAATATATGTGGGGTGGAGGAAAACTGAAACCGAGTTGGGCCCCCTCCGCCCCCACCTCCGCTAGAAGCCCCAGATGTGGCGCGAATCCACCACCCCGCCCACCCCTAAAATCAATATGGCTTNCAACCCCTCGCCCCCCCTTCCCCCCCAAAATGGGCAATCGACCTAGAAGTTATTTCTAGGCCCAAAATGGCCCAGAACCAGATTTTGGGCCATTTTGGGCTAAGAAATTAGAGCATTCGCTTGAGCGAGGTGTTGAGTGCCTGTCGAGCAAATGTTTAGGGAAGGCACTCGCTCAAGCTGACTATCGAGCAAACTCACGGGTTGGCCTCCTGCTCAAGTTGACCGTCGAGTGGGTGTCGAGCGAACTCACAGGTTGGCTTCTCACTCGAGCCAAGGTTGAGCCACAATCGAGCCAGGGTCGAGCAATTGTCAAGCCAAGTCTCTAAAATGACATTTTCAGCAGGAACCAAGTCAATTAAGTGATCATTTTTTTTCCCTTTCTTCTTACACATGCAACACCTATTTATTGCTAACACCTATTTAGGAGCTCTTAACACCCTAGACTAAAATGATGCATTTTGTCTATGAAAAAACAGCATCGTTTTGGTCTGGGTGGTTTAAAAAAACCCATGCCACAAAACGACACCGTTTTGTCAGATACAAAACGATGTCGTTTTGTGACATGGGTTTTTTTTTAATAATTATATATTATTATTATTATTATTATATAATATATGTGGGGCGGAGGAAAACTGAAACCGAGTTGGGCCCCCTCCGCCCCCACCTCCGCTAGAAGCCCCAGATGTGGCGCGAATCCACCACCCCGCCCACCCCTAAAATCAATATGGCTTGAAAACTTTTTCAGAGAGAGAGAGAGAGAACTTTCAAAGAGATGCGTAAAAGAGGCACCGCATGAGGGACAAAAACATAAAGAAATTAGTAAACCAAAATATACCATTCCTATCATGCGATAGCCGCTTTTATATAAAGAAAAGAGATATGGTACTTTTGACCAAAGTTATCATGGCTTGTGGCATCTATTGAGCCATTGGATCACCTTTTAAAAAATTATTTTTTATCCAAAATTTTCATATCAAGTAGTGGTATAAGTTGAAAATGGATCAAATGAAACTAGAATTATTACGTGTATTAATAATTCTATGATCTTCAATTTTGTACAGATAGGACGGCGTTCGTTGGATCATGTCCTGATCACTTGCCTGCCATGCATGCATGTGATCTTCAATTTGGTACTGTTCGACTTTGCTGCATTCAATATACAGTCATGATGTATATATACGTGTATTGCCAAATAATCATTGACATTGCAATGATCAGTTCATGTTAGAATCAATAACCGATGAAAATAATGCATCAATCAATATTATAATTAGTACGTATGATGGTATTGGGGCTAATGCAGCTCCGATCCTCGTACGCGTACGAAGGACCAAACAAAGTGATCAGACGGTACTGAGCTTTCGGTTGCATGCATGCAGGTGTCTCGACTCTAATACGCAGAATCTTCATCCGGAATCATGTTCAACGTTGAATTTACGATGGACGTATGTCTGGAATATTATTCAGTATCAGCAAGGGACGTACTTTTGCTGGACATCCGAACAATCAGCTTCAGATCATATATCATTTTTCAGCTGAGACCAAACTTTAATGGTACTGACGTACGTGTACGTGCAGGGGTCATGTATTAATTATTGAATAAATTTGGGCATCCGCAACCATTTAAAATCAGCCAACACACATTATTGTAAAATGACTCAAAGACTCTCTTAATAAAATCCACTTTCTTTTCATTTCACAAATTTCAAACTCAAAACATTGAAAGAAAAGAGAGCTCAAAGATGAGAGGGAGATTTGAGATGATGAGAGAGAGAGTTGAGGTGATGAGAGAGAGACATGAGTGAGAGAGATCTGAGATGATGAGAGAGAGACGAAGAGAGAGAAAGTTGAGATGAGGAGAGACAGAGAGAGCGGGAATGAGAGAGAGACCGACGAGAGAGAAAGAGTAGAGATGAGAGAGAGAGAGCGGCGATGAGAGAGAGAGACTGAGATGAGAAGAGCGGCGATGAGAGAGAGACGAGGAGAGAGAGAGAGCTCAGACTGAGAGAGAATGAGAGGATGAGAGAGATAGTCGAGGAGAGAGAGACCTGATGAGAGAGAGACCTGAGAGAGATGAACGGGTGAGAGGGATGAGAGAAAAAAAAAAGAAGGAAAAAACATGGGATTGCCACGTAGGGTGTGCAAAGTTGCACACCGCTATAGTGTCGGATGCCTATCATAACTCTTAATCATTATGCGCTTACTAGACTTAAAAATAAAAATATTTTAATAATAAAATGAAATTTACCACTTAATTAAATTAATAACATGATATCATTTAATCTTTAGGGCAGTATTGAGTGGTAGTACTCCTCGATCCAGTACCTTAATAAGAAATTCTGTCCTTGAAATTCAACAAGAACACGTATGGAGATTTCTCAAGATTACCTGCCTTGAGAAACAAGTGCATGTGAATACTTGTTTCGTATGTCGCATGATGCCTAATCGATCTCATGCATGATTCTTCATAATACTTTGACTAGAGAGATTTTCTGGTTTCTTAGCTAGCTCCTACATCCTATGGTCCAAAACTTCTATAGCTAGGACTCTTTTCGTAATTGATCCTTCCAAACTTGTAGTGGCTCACGGGTTTGAGTCAGGTCTAATAAGGCTACTACAGCTCACAAGGATTTTGCAACAATATGCCCCCATGATTTGTGCCTTGACATATTCCTTTGATTACCTTCCTTGTATGTCTCTTAGGCTACAACTGTATATGACAATACATATCTTCTTGTAATCCTATATATACATCAATACAATGACACTACTCTATATTGAGGGAGATCATTATAAGATTTTTCTCTGTCCTTACTTTATTATGGTATCAGAGCCAAAAGACCAACGTCTAAAGAATCCTTTTTTTTTTCCTATGGCCTCCACATCTTCTGCTAGCACCTCAAACCCGAATTCCTCTATTGTTTCTCAAACAATGTCAATGTCCCTTTCTGCCCCACTTAGCCTACAAAACCTTGTCATCATAAAACTCACAAAGGACAATTTTCTTCTATGGTGAGCCCAGATTTTGCCATATCTCAAAGGCCAACAATTGATTGGCTACGTGGATGGATCAATTCCATCTCCTCCTCCAATGCTTCATACTACCTCCAAAGAGGATGACAAAATCCAAGCCATTCCAAATCCAGAGTTCTCCCACTAGTACAACTAGGATCAAGTCATCATTGGTGCTCTAATGTCATCCCTTTCAGGATCTGTTATCACCCACATGGTGGGACTTGAAGCCTTTAGAGATGTATGGTTCGCTCTTGAGCACATGTTTTCCAATCATGCACGAGCACGGGTGGTAAGCATACATCTTGAATTATCAACCCTAAAAAAGGGTAGCATGTCCATGTTCGAATACTACTAGAGGGTCAAGACTTCTTGGCAGCAATTGGTGAACCCCTTCGTGATTCAGAATTCTTGACATACATCCATACTGGCCTTGACTCATCATACAACTCTGTTGTCACTTACATTTCAACTTGATCGGGTTGATAGTTCTCCCTTGAAGATGCATATGCTCATCTGTTAAGCTTTGAACTAAGGCTTGAGCAGCAAAATTCTGCTCTAGATATTGCCATCAAGTCGGCAAATATAGCCACCCAAAATGATAATTCTCGTGGCCGTGGTGGAAGGGCCTCTCAACGCTCCTTTCAAAACAGCCAAGGCAAGAACAACCATGGCAAAGGACGAGGTTCACAAGGCAATTTCTCTTGAGGATCACACACTATTTGTCAAGTGCGCAGAAAAAGTGACCATAATGCTTGCAGTGTTATCATAGGCTTGATTTATCCTGTCAGGGTACACAACCACCTATGCAAGCTTTTGTGGCTCTTCCACAAACATCCAGTTATCTCAATTGGTACACTGACACTGGAGCCACACGTCACCTAGCCAATGACTTTCAAAATTTGAATCTTGGTGCGGAGTCATTCGAAGGGACA
>QEOT01005046.1:43984-54641 GCA_003123785.1 Pterocarya stenoptera | reverse complement strand
AAGGAAAAAACATGGGATTGCCACGTAGGGTGTGCAAAGTTGCACACCGCTATAGTGTCGGATGCCTATCATAACTCTTAATCATTATGCGCTTACTAGACTTAAAAATAAAAATATTTTAATAATAAAATGAAATTTACCACTTAATTAAATTAATAACATGATATCATTTAATCTTTAGGGCAGTATTGAGTGGTAGTACTCCTCGATCCAGTACCTTAATAAGAAATTCTGTCCTTGAAATTCAACAAGAACACGTATGGAGATTTCTCAAGATTACCTGCCTTGAGAAACAAGTGCATGTGAATACTTGTTTCGTATGTCGCATGATGCCTAATCGATCTCATGCATGATTCTTCATAATACTTTGACTAGAGAGATTTTCTGGTTTCTTAGCTAGCTCCTACATCCTATGGTCCAAAACTTCTATAGCTAGGACTCTTTTCGTAATTGATCCTTCCAAACTTGTAGTGGCTCACGGGTTTGAGTCAGGTCTAATAAGGCTACTACAGCTCACAAGGATTCTGCAACAATATGCCCCCATGATTTGTGCCTTGACGTATTCCTTTGATTACCTTCCTTGTATGTCTCTTAGGCTACAACTGTATATGACAATACATATCTTCTTGTAATCCTATATATACATCAATACAATGACACTACTCTATATTGAGGGAGATCATTATAAGATTTTTCTCTGTCCTTACTTTATTATGGTATCAGAGCCAAAAGACCAACGTCTAAAGAATCCTTTTTTTTTTCCTATGGCCTCCACATCTTCTGCTAGCACCTCAAACCCGAATTCCTCTATTGTTTCTCAAACAATGTCAATGTCCCTTTCTGCCCCACTTAGCCTACAAAACCTTGTCATCATAAAACTCACAAAGGACAATTTTCTTCTATGGTGAGCCCAGATTTTGCCATATCTCAAAGGCCAACAATTGATTGGCTACGTGGATGGATCAATTCCATCTCCTCCTCCAATGCTTCATACTACCTCCAAAGAGGATGACAAAATCCAAGCCATTCCAAATCCAGAGTTCTCCCACTAGTACAACTAGGATCAAGTCATCATTGGTGCTCTAATGTCATCCCTTTCAGGATCTGTTATCACCCACATGGTGGGACTTGAAGCCTTTAGAGATGTATGGTTCGCTCTTGAGCACATGTTTTCCAATCATGCACGAGCACGGGTGGTAAGCATACATCTTGAATTATCAACCCTAAAAAAGGGTAGCATGTCCATGTTCGAATACTACTAGAGGGTCAAGACTTCTTGGCAGCAATTGGTGAACCCCTTCGTGATTCAGAATTCTTGACATACATCCATACTGGCCTTGACTCATCATACAACTCTGTTGTCACTTACATTTCAACTTGATCGGGTTGATAGTTCTCCCTTGAAGATGCATATGCTCATCTGTTAAGCTTTGAACTAAGGCTTGAGCAGCAAAATTCTGCTCTAGATATTGCCATCAAGTCGGCAAATATAGCCACCCAAAATGATAATTCTCGTGGCCGTGGTGGAAGGGCCTCTCAACGCTCCTTTCAAAACAGCCAAGGCAAGAACAACCATGGCAAAGGACGAGGTTCACAAGGCAATTTCTCTTGAGGATCACACACTATTTGTCAAGTGCGCAGAAAAAGTGACCATAATGCTTGCAGTGTTATCATAGGCTTGATTTATCCTGTCAGGGTACACAACCACCTATGCAAGCTTTTGTGGCTCTTCCACAAACATCCAGTTATCTCAATTGGTACACTGACACTGGAGCCACACGTCACCTAGCCAATGACTTTCAAAATTTGAATCTTGGTGCGGAGTCATTCGAAGGGACAGACAACATCCAAGGTGGGGATCGCGTAGGTTTGCCTATTCATCATATTGGTTCTTCCCAACTCTCTCTTGATAATTCTACTTTTAAATTAAAGTCTATTTTACATGTCCCTCACATAAAAAAAAAAAAAAGTTTTGGTGAGTCAGTTTACGGCTGATAATAATAGTTTACGACTGACAATAATTTTATGCCAGGTATTTTTCTGTGAAGGACAAATGCACCAAGAAGCTTCTGTTCATGGCAAAATTGAGGGTGGTCTCTATCCTTTCTATCTACTCGTACCCCACAAGCATTTTCTTGTCAACATGTTCCGTTGGATGTTTGACATTCTCGTCTTGGCCATGCTTCATTCGAGACTATCAAGCAACTGGCTTCTGGGGCATCTCTTCCAATTTCCTCAAATAAAATTCTAGTGGTTTGAAACTCTTGCCAACATGGCAAGAGTCATTTTCTTCATTTTTTGTATTCTCGTCATATTTCCAATGGTCCCTTAGATTTAGTCTTTTCAGATGTATGGGGTCCCTCTTCTATAATATTCAAAAAATGAAATTAATACTATGGTTCCTTTGTTGATCATTTCAGCAAATATACATGGATATTTCCAACTTCTACAAAATCTTTAGTTTTTCGTACTTTTATCTCTTTTCAAAAACACATTGAGCAATTATTAAATTGAAAAATTAAATGTGTTCAATCGGATTGGGGAGGAGAATTTCATGCCCTTGATACTTTCTTTGGCCAACAAGGCATCACCCATTGCATTTCTTGCCCTCTTACTTCCCAACAAAATGGGATGGTTGAACGTAAGCACCGACATATAGTTGAGAGTGGTCTTTCCCTCTTATCTCATTCTTCCGCTCCCACCTCATATTGGGATGAAGCTTTCTTCATGGCCACATTTATTATGAATCGCCTACCTGCATCCCTTTTGCATACCTTGTCTCCTTTTGAGAAATTGTTCAAACAACTACTTGATTATTCTATCCCCCGTGTGTTTAGATGTGCATGCTGGCCATACCTTCACCTATACAACAACCATAAAATTGATTTTCGCTCAAAGAGACGTGCTTTCCTTAGAATTAGTAAAACTCACCATGACTATCAGTGCTTGGATGGGTCCACTTGGAAATTCTATGTCTCACGGCATGTTATTTTTTATGAGAATAACTTTCCTTTTTCATCCACTACCCCAATTGGCCAATCCGATCCTCCCATTTCATCACCAGCTCATATAGGTGGATCTTCCCATGTAGAGCAATCTGTCTCGCACCCACTTCCCATATCCTCTTTGTTGGTGCCTATCTCATCACCTAATTTTCTGGTTCCTTCAGGTCAAGCTATGAGTCCACCAAATCTGCCTTCCTCATCTAATCGATCGGTCCAATTTCCATCTATACCCTAATCTCCTTTATCTTCTCCAATTAATTCAGCTCAATCTTCCCCATTACCATCCACTCCTACAAATCCGTCTTTGACCTTTTCTTTACCTCCTATTTACTTCTATATTTCCTTGCCAGCTTCACCTCCCATATCCACACGTGATAGCTATGAATCACCTTTTTCTGGGATACTATTTTCTGCTGACTCTCCTTCTGAAAATCATGCTCCTAATCACCCTCCCGCAATAGGTGCTCCTCCCTCATGCATTCATCCAATGCGTACACGAGCACATAATACTATTTTTAAACTGATTTTTTTTTTTTTTTTGATGATGGTATTCCTTCTCTAGCACCAGAAACGTTTATGGCAAACCTAAGTCAGGTACCTGATGATCCAGGATGTTATTCACGGGCTGTCACTCATGAGCCTTGGAGGAAGGCCATGGATGCTGAATTCTTGGCCTTTATGCAAAATGATACTTGGCAGCTAGTCCCTGTTCAGGATGGTATGAACTTAGTTGGCAACAAGTGGGCCTACTATGTTAAACAAGATTCCACTGGCAAGCCAACTCGTCACAAGGCACGTCTTGTAGCAAATGGCTACCACCAACAACCAAGGATTGATTATGGGAAAACTTTTAGTCTAGTGATCAAGCCGACCACCATACGCTTGGTCCTTACCTTTGCCATTTCTTAGCAATGGCCCATACGACATATTGATATATCCAGTGCCTTCTTACATGGTTTTTTGGATGACAAAGTTTTTATGACTCAACCTATTGGCTATGTGGACAAAAATTCTCCTCATCATGTATGCCATCTCAACCAGGCGCTTTATGGTTTAAAGCAAGCACCCCGTGCGTGGTATGCCCGCTTAAGTTCCAAATTGATTGATTATGGGTTTCATAATTCAAAGTCAGATATCTCTTTGTTCATTTTCAACTCCCATGGCATACGACTCTTTGTTCTTGTGTATGTGGATGACATACTTATTACGGGCTCCTCTCAAGCTGCGGTTGCTTCTCTCATTACGTCACTCAATTTAGAGTTTGTTGTTAAGGATCTTGGCCCCTCCATTTCTTCCATGGCATTGAAGTCGTGTCTACACTTGAAGGACTCTTGCTTAGTCAGAAATGGTATGTGCATGATCTTTTATCTCGTACCAGTATGTCCATTGCTAAAGCCATGCCCTTTCCAATGGCGTCCATCATCCACCTTTCTTTATTTTACGGTACAAATTTTTTCAATCCCAGCCTTTATAGGAGTGTTGTTGGAGCTCTTCAGTACCTATCCTTTACACGTCCAGATATAGCATTCTCTGTCAACAAAGTTTGCCAATTTATGCACAAGCCCACCGATAAGCATTGAGCTACTGTAAAATGCATATTGCGTAATCTTCGAGATACTGCAGATTTTGGATTGCTGCTGCACCCCAGCTCCTCATTTCAACTCTCTATATTTTCAAATGTTGATTGGGCATGGAGCCTAGATGACAGAAAGTCTATAGGAGGTTATTGTGTCTTCTTTGGTCAGTCCTTAATTTCCTGGAGTTCGAAGAAACAACCCATTGTGGTTAGTACAATGCCATTGCTAATGCTACATCTGAATTACTATGGATTAAATATCCTTTACAAGAGCTTGGCATTTCCTCCACTAAGTGTCCGTGCCTATAGTGTGATAATCTTGGGGCTACGTATTTGTCGGCCAATCCTGTCCTCCACTTGTACCAAGCATTTTGAGATAGATTATCACTTTGTCTATGAACAAGTTTAGAAACGTGCTCTTAATGTTCAGTTCTTGCCCAGTGAGTCTCAACTTGCAGATGCCCTCACAAAGCCTTTGCCCACTGTCAGGTTTTAAGCACTTCGTGCCAAGCTATGCATTCGGTCGCTCCCGCTTAGCTTGAGGGGGGATAATAAGGCTACTACAACTCACAAGAATTCTGCATCAGATATGCCCCCATGATTTATGCCTTGACATATTCCTTTGATTACCTTCCTTGTATATCTCTTAGGCTACAACTGTATATGACAATACATCTCTTCTTGTAATCCTATATATACATCAATACAATGACACTACTCTATATTGAGAGAGATTATAAGATTTGTCTCTTTGTCCTTACTTTATTAGTGTGATCATGGACGTATATATCTCCTTATAGCATAGACATGTACTGGAATACATCATGAATTGGGATTGGTCCGGTGGTAATTAAAGCTATCTTATAAGCTATTATCCTACTTCTTTCCAATATTTCAAAAGGTCCTATGAATCTAAGACTAACTTTGTGGCTAGAGTATTTCTCATACAATAATAGCTATTATTGTAGCATCTAAATCACGATACATATACCTGATGAAGTTTTTGTGGAAGGAAGTACGCCTAGAGTTGTTGTATTGGGATGAAGTACTTGGAGAGCGGAATACGCTAGGACCTGAATAATCCTATTATCGTATATTGCAAATCTATTAAAGGAATATAAGTTCAACTTTCTCTTAAAATCAACTTCAATCAACATATCTAACACGTATCCTTCAGAGCTTGGATTGTTTGGTCTAATTGTCCCATCTGTTTGAGGTACTGGAATGCAGTACTGAAATTTAAGGCAGTTCCAATGATTTCTTGTACACCCAACCTCCTGAATCTAGACGAAATTGGGGGATCATGACGAAAAGTTAAAATCCGAGTACTGTGGGAACATGCAATACACGTCGTGCTTGCTGATCAGCCTGATGACAAAAACAATACTACCATCCCTGTCCGGCCCTCCAACGGCTATAATATTTTCACTTCCCGCGCTCTCTCTCTCTCTCTCTCTCTCTCTCTCTCCGCTTTGACTCTGTTCTCTATATACCTGGCCTGCACATTCCGTACCACCAATATCCCAAGCTCCAGAGTCCTTCCCAAGCTCTCTCTCTCTCTCTCGCTTAACTCTTCTCCGAATCCGTTGAAACCCTGACCTCTCTCTCTCTCTCCTCCTTTCCCAATTCCCAAAGCTCCTTTCTTGCTTGTAGCTAGCTAGCTACCTACCTCGGGTCCTCGCTCGCTCTCTTTTAATTAATTTCCATCAAGAAGATTAATTAAATCACACCTACTTCCATCGTCAACCTCCCACCGTAAGTATGGGCAAGATCGACGCCCTCCGTCGATTACTCCCTTCTTGCTTCTTCCCCACCTCACAAACCAACGCCGCTACCGCCACAACCACTACCAAGAAACGCCTCAGCACCTCGCTCCGGGACGACCTACCCGACTACACTGAGCAAGATATTCACAAGAATCAAGACCGAGACTCCCAGGCATCCTCCACCTCCAATGATAGCGTTCCGGCTTCCATCACCTCCAGTTCTACCCTTCTTGCCCAGCCTCGCCCTTCCAGATCGATGGTGGTCGGCACCATCTTCGGGCCCCGCCGCGGCCACGTCTGGTTTTGTGTCCAACAAGAACGCCTCTCCTCCAGACCCACCGTCCTCCTCGAGCTTTCCATCCTGACCAACCAGCTCGTCAAAGAAATGCGAGGCGGGCTCGTTCGTATTGCCCTCGAGTGCGACAAGTCCGAGCTAGCGTCGTGCCCGCTCCGCTCGGTTCCCGTCTGGACCATGCACTGCAACGGCCGCAAGCTCGGGTTCGCGGCCAAGAGAAAGGCAAGCGAGCGGGTCAGATCGATGCTGAAGACCATGCAATCCACGACGGTCGGAGCAGGAGTCATACCGGCAGGGTTCGGGTCTTCCGGGTCGGAGGAGATAATTTACATGAGGGCTAACTATGAGCATGTGGTGGGGAACTCGGACTCGGAGTCGTTCCACCTCATAAACCTGGACGAGTGCAGTACTGGTCAAGAATTCAGCGTGTTCTTGCTTAGGTCCAGGAATGGGAATTTCCTTTGAACGGAGAGAGGTATTTTCAGTGCACAAAACTGGTTATTTATGACCATGTACGTTGTGGTAGGCATCGGTATGTTCATCTTGGGACTAGAAAATTAGGGTTTTCAGTTTTGGGTAACCCTTGCATTAATGATCAAGGTGCTTCAAAATTTTTTGTTTTCTTGCACCTCATGATCAATCTGACGTTTTGGATTCATTGTTATTGGATTTTGTTTTAGGAAGAGTTGGGAATTAGGGATCACTAGTTATGTTAAGAAGATGATGAGTTTTCTCGGAGTAAGTCCAAAGGAATATTGGTCTTTTCAGACCATGAAATCGCATTCGTGTAACGTGTCATGCTTAATTAAACAGATAGATAGCTGGAGCCTGGAATATTGGATGGAAATCTTTGAAATTCTATCCAATTCAATTCCGCTTTTTCACCTTTTTTTTTTTTTAATACATATTGTAGATAGATAGTTTAACTAACTTTGACTATGATAATTAATTACAGAGAAATTTTTATGATTTTTTATAAAGATTTTATCCACCAACAATATAATTAGAAAAATTCTACTCATCATCTTCATACCACACATTACACATAATTTTTTATTTTTTTCTTATTAAATATGTGGTGTGTGGATATTAGATAAAAGAACTTAATTAGTTTAGAAAGAATCTGATCGTCTTTTATATACAAGTAATATTAAGTATAAATTTTAAATTGACAAGCTTTGCGCAGACTCTTTCTAAAAAACTGGATCTCACCAGAGCAAAGAATGATTTTACACTTTTTTTTAAATGTGGAGTTTACTTTTTTACAAAAATTTATCCGAAATTTATCTACCTAAAAATTGTACAAATCATTTCTTATATATATATATATATAAATATATATATATTTATATTGGCGAGTTGGGTCTCTCCTGATTCTAAGGTTGGGCTACCACTAGCTTAGAAATAAATTGATACCTGGTTTGGCCCATATTTTGATGTTTGGGCCCTAACGTAGTAGGGACGTACTAGTATTAAATAAATATTTCCAACTTCAGAAAAGGATTACCTTAACGGATAGCCCAACCTTTCGGACGTGGAGGTCCTTTGTTACACAAACGGAGCAAAAAGGGTCAACAAAAAAACCAAATCCAAATATCTCAATTACTAATTATTAAATGAAATACAATCAGTTGCGTTTTTCTGTCCGTTTCATTTTATAACTATTGCATCCTGCTATAGCTATATATGCTTCATCAGAGAAAAAAGGAAACCTTAATAAATATTAAAAGATAAAAAATAAAAAATAAATTGGTTAAGGGTGTGCATCCAGATTGGATTTTTTTTCGATCTAATTAAAAATCTAGAAATCTGGATAATCCGGACGGATACAAAATTATTATATCTGCCCGGATTGGTTATGGAACCGGTATTTAACTGGTGTAATCTGTAACCGGCTTTAACAAAAGCTAAAACTTAAAGGATAAAGCAACCCATTATCCTTTATAGATATACATGCTCACAGAACTATAAATTTTGTAAAACTTTTTTTACTTTTGAAAAGTTATGTTTAGATACTTTCTCGGTTTGTATATCACTTTCCTCTCTCGTTGGTTGTTGACCACTTTGGCTAGATCTATTTCTGTGTTTTTAGATCTGAGTTTCTGTGATTATAAATCTAAGTTTCTGGGTTTGTAGATCTGGGTTCCTATGCTTGTAGATCTAAGTTTCTTGCTTTTGGGTTTGTAGATCTATGTTTTTTTTTTCTTTCCTTAGGGTTTGGATTCGTATCTGTGTTTGTTTTTTTTTTTTCTACTGAAAATATTTTTTTGTTGTTTATTTGCAAATTTTGCATCCTAGAATGAGAAGACAAGATATGACTTTGCAAATTTATATATATATAAACTCAAAACCCCTCATTTTGTAAATTTCTTTTTGTTTGGTTGCTGGGAAAGTTTGAATGTTATGGCTTCGAGATTGTTTCCTTTTTTACCATTGGATGCTGTTATTTTGCTCGGTTGAGTAACATTTTAAGATTGGGGTTGGAAAACGTTTGTGTGATATTTATGATTTTACGCTTTACTTGTTCTGAGAGAGGACCTTCCTTAATGTTGATTTGCTACCTCTCTTGAATGTAAGAGTTTTTACATAAAATTATTCATCCTAAAAATAAATTTTACGTGTAAATTCTTCCCTAAATCCTAATCACAAAATTTTCAATTGTATAAACTCATATGTGATTTTATTTAATTTGCAGGAATCGTTTTGTCAGATGCTTGGAACAAGGAGCAAAGGGGACTTCTTCTTGAAACCAATTCGATTATCTAATGTCAATAAGCTTAAATCCCATTTGTTGAAGTGTAAATCTAAGAGTTCCTTGTAAACTTCATGTTTTGCATTGTGATGTAAACAATGTAATATGTAGTATTGTGTGTTGATGTCTATTATTATTTATTTTATTTTAAAAAAATTTGAATGGACAAAAAAAAATTTTAAATGCCTATCAAAATATTTATTATATAAAAAAAATAAACATGAAAGGAATATAAAAAATAAAAAAATATAAAAAAAAGAAGAAAAAAAGTCTATAAAAAAGTGTTACGAAAATTTATAAAAAATCAAAAAGCAAAAAAATTAAAAACCGGGTATAAAATCCGGTTATCCAGATATCCGGGTTGACTAGATTTTGGCCGGATATCCGCCTGGTTTTAAAAAGCCAAATTTGGATACGGATGCAAAGCCCTAGTTTTGGTCATTCTTGTTGTCTATCCTCTTAAATCCCATGTGCCACTCAAATGAGATGTCAGTTAATAAAAAAAATTATATATGTAAGTTGGTATGAAGGATAGACCGCCCTAGTTGTTTTTTAAGTAAATCAAATTATGTTATGTCGAAATATGCAAACTTCACACCAACTTATAAGTAAGTGTTTATTGGACCATGATAAAATAGTATAAAGGACACGCCATAATATCGATTTACATTGATTATATGATTCAGCTATATTTTTTTTAAGCAAGCATATTATAAATATATTTAACAATTACATGATACAATAGTCAACAGGGTGGGAGGACCCAACATTCAACTCAAACCAACAAATACAAGTAAAACACAAGAAATAAAGATAAAGATAAATACAAGTACAACACAACATTCCACTACCTCTTTCCCACAATCCTTGGTTAGGAGAAGCGAAAATATAGGCAAATAACAAACAAGAGATGTGTCGGATCACCGAAAGACAACGGTCAGGGATTTTGGCAGTGCGCAGAGGCCATGCGCCACTCTAGGAGTTCGTGGAGGTTGGTTGGATTTGAATAATTTGAGGTTGTTGGCCCAAAAATGCCGCACGTGGCACCAACAAGTGCTCCTCAATGCGGTATCGCGTGGATCTCGTGCACGTGCGACGCGTCGTGGTCTGGTCACGAGGCTTTGGAAAGCAATAGATCGACACTTCTCATTATTATGGACAAAAAACAAAATTTCCACCAGAAAGAAAAGGGTTGCACAGTTTCTAAACAAGCCAAATGGGAGGAGGGAGGGAGGAGCCAAAGCTCCCCCCCCCCCCCCCCCC
>QEOT01005046.1:0-23929 GCA_003123785.1 Pterocarya stenoptera | reverse complement strand
CAATGGATTAACCAAAATTAAAAGGATATTTTTAGCTAATGTAAGATGACTTTGGCTTTGACTATTCTAATTCCCATATTGGAATAGCTATTTTTTCATTATATACCAATAAAATAATATGAGATGAATTTGACTTTAGTTATTCCATTCATATCAAATTCTCACATTGGATTATTCATTTATTCATTATATAGTAATAAAATAATATTACTTTAAAAAATATTTAATTTTTTTAATGTTATCATATTTTATCATTCTACCTATTATATGTAAATTAGTAATCATATTCTAATTAAATATAAAGTCCAATTATTTGGAATTTAGCTAATCCATTATGATCATATTTTATTCTCTAATAACTAAATTCTCAATTGAGGATGCTCAAGATCTTTTTTAGCTTTCTTTCAAAAGATTTCCTTCCAAATTATTATCACATTCTCATAGATACTGAAGAAAAAATTGTACACATCAGAAACTTGTCTGCATAAATAGCGATAGTGTTTTGTGTGTTCTTGAAGCTTATAACCTCTGTAACTCAAGAATCCCAAGCGTCGTGAATAAATTATGTCAAGTGGGTCTAGCTCTCTTCCCAATGATGATGAACTGAGAAGAAAAGGGGTGCCACGTTTACATTTTCTTTTTGGATTTACGATCTCCATCAACTTTCATGCAGTAGCATATTCTATTCCCTTTGCTTTGTACCTTAGCTCACAACAGGCTTTATTAGTTGAAGGGACATGCAAATTAATTCTTTCAAATCTAGGATGATCGAGTAGATTATAGATAACTGATTATATACTGCAGCACTTGTTTATCGGTCTAGATGCTGGGTATAACTTTATTGAACCAGGCAGGTGAAAAGGTAAAATCCCATTACTTTCTGCAATGAAACAGGTTTGTGAAGCCAAATACACTATTCATATTCAAAATCGTCACCTAAAATATAGAATAGATGAGCAACCACACAACCTAGTACTAGGTCTGACACACCACGAGCTTTGGCAATTTAGTTCATGAACAAAAGATTGCAAAACCGAACGTGGTTCTAGCTAGTACATGGTCAGATGAAATTGATGAATGGACTGAATGGACTGAATGGAACTCATATAGTTGGTTTAACTTGCCTGACTCTGACAGAGTATTCCTTGGGCCGCTTCACTTCTTTTGTTGTTCTCCACATCTCTAATCCTTTCTACCTTTTTCTTCACGGGTTCCTACATCTTGATGGAAGCTTCTTTTGCCCAAAATTAGTGAGGCAGCAGTGATCACTTTGCCTCATTTCCCTTTCAATGGCAGGCTTTCCTCACGGCCCTACTCCTCTGCTCCCCCCTACCTTTCCTCAAATGTGCCCATTTTCAACGACTTTTATACACCGCATGTGGCCTATCTCCACTTCGCTCACTTTGATCCACCATGCTTACCCTCCACCTTCCATCCGACGGACGTGTATGCCCTAATGCCACCACCCTTGGCGAGCATGATGCCCGTATGCCTTTTAACCTAGTGGCCTTTTTCAGATATCTCCTCTCCCTTTGTTCCGATAGATTTTTCTAGCTTCAAACTATAGTTTCAGAATCACCTCGTAGTGCTTTCTACATCAACATTTTCACTTTAGATGCTCCTCTCTCCTTCCTCCGAAAGTTCTTTCCGTTAGGTCAAAGATCCATATTAGAGAACTCTTTTCTGTGTAGTTTATACAATTTATGTACCTTGAATTGTTGTTTTGCATCTGGGAATTCCCCCATATTTTGTTATCTTATTATTATTATTATTATTATACAAGCCTTTGATTTGCTATGGGAGAAAAATTGACATCAGCAATGATTGAAGATAACACGATTCAAAATAAAGAATAACATTTCTCAAAAGCTAAAAAGGGTAATCTTGAGCACTAAGAATCACTAAATCATTTATCACGTACTTACTTTTTGTTAAACCTCGATCCAAGACCATATAGCTGAAACCTAAACACCTTCTGAATCAGTTTCTGTAACGTAGCCAGGTAGAAGGCATCTAAAAGACTGAAATAAAGGTCCGTCTTTCACCGAGTCTATTATCTCTCGGGACAAATCAAACCACCATCAAGCAATAAAACCATTTGCTACATAAAAATATTCCTTAATAAACTTTCCTTGCTATAAAAAGATAAACATTTCTGTGTGAGAAGGGACACAACCAGATTCACTAAAAAAATAAAAATACAGGAAAAATCTGCAGAGAGGCAGGCATATAACAAAACTGTAGTGATTATATAATCACCAACTATAATATGTTAGGACTTAATCATTGGATTTGGGCCTGGGGTACACTTGTATGACTCGTTGCGCTAACTATCTATACACAAAAAAAAAATGAGGTCTCGTGTCAGCAAGGACGGACAAAATTTACCACCACAAGATATCTCAATTCTCAACGGACACCACAGAACTATTATTCTTCCAACACCGTAGCTTCTATGAACTTCGTTCTCTTTCTTACCTTCCCATTTTGGAAAAAAGTGAGATTATGAATATGATGGGAACAATCAATGCAGAAAATGGGAAACTTCATCGGCAATTAAAAGCTTCCTGGGACTTGTGATAGAAGCGTCTTTAAAGTCTCATAGGTCATAAAGACAATGCCTACCCCAGGAACAACCTTGTAGTATTCTGGCATAATCCCTCTATACAAGCCCCGGAGGCCTTCATTCCGGATTATGTGCCCAAATGTCCCAAACAAGCCAGTATTATAGACACGGGCTCGTCCACCTGCCCCTTCCAACTGCATCCTTCGCCTCACAAGATCCAAAGGGAATGTCGCTGGTAACAAATCAGGAGTAAAAGATAATCATGCAGAGACATTGAAAGTACCAGATAGTTAATGTCTAGTACGAATCAGCCATCTTATTACGACTTTCGAATAGTAATTTACAATAATATGTCCATAATTACGTCAGTCCATGTCAGTTATATCAACAAAGGAAGAAAAAGAACAGTATTTCCAACCAAATCTCTATAGGGCAGAAGTTTTGGTTCCTCTTTACTCATTTATCAGTTTGTCAAAGCCTAATGAGTACACCACATAAGACACGGGGCAGTCATTCAAATGGTTTGCCTCTAAACCCAACAGCAAAAGTTACATAATTGTCATGCATGCATGTATGAATGTATGTATAGCAAAATTGTACTTTTCATGCACAAACTACCAACCAATTTCTTTTTTGCATCTTAAACTACAGATTTCAATTTGCACACTAAACTACCAATAGGTTTCACTACACATCCATTCATCCATTCATACATACATGTATAAATGTATGTATTTGCCAAGTGGCCAATTTGTTTTTTCATTTTAACATTCATGCTTAACTGAGGGAGCAAATTGAAAAATTTAAGTAGTTTCGGGTGAAATTTGAAACTTTTTGTAGTTTTAGGGTACAAACTGAAGACAGGTGAGAGAGTGTGGATGATAAGTGTAATTACTCACACCACACAGACTTTAATGCATGCACATATATTGTCATCCATACTAGCTTAAGTTAATGAGGCATTTCCATTCAACCATCACATAATATAAATATTTCAATCGATATATATCTAACTTATAGAGAAGAAATTCTTTGAACACAGATTTTCCAATTAGAAGACTTTTCACATTTAAAGATCAATGACTGGTACCAAACATATCTAAATATTCATCTTTTAAATTTTGCCTAAAATTTGAACATCCCACACACAAGTTACAAACCATTGTATACTCCACTGATTATCAATGAAGGCAACAGAATTCAAATAAGATAAAAAAATATATCTCAACTTCTCTACTTCCCAGCACCATTTCCATGAAATCTTTTTTTTTTTTTTGACTACGGGGGAACCACCCCACGGCAAAGCCATTAGGACTCACGCATGGAACCTAACCCCCGGGGAGACTAGCACAGCAACCCACCGCCATGGCCTCCCACTTAAATCACAGTTTGATCCCAAGGGGAATCAAACCTGCGACATGGGGCACATACACACAAGTACGCCCTTACCACTTGGGCTACCCACTCGCGTGGGTTCCCTGAAATCTGTATATACGAGCATTAAAACTAGAGTAAAAATACCAGTAACTACAGGTTCAAGTCACACATTCAGAGTTGGAAGGCTATCTAGATACATTGTTTCAAAAGCCCAGGTAACCAATGCATCAAATAATGGTAAATGGAGTGCTGATCTCAGACAACTCACCAGTTGATGAAGCAATGCCTGAAAGACTGCCACAAGCAAGACTGACCATGACAGTGGAATCATTGGGCCTGATGCCAAAAGAAAATATAACATACTATTACAACCAAGATGCATGAAACAATAAGCGGCAAAAGCAATGCCACATAAATTATGCCTCAACACTCGATAACAAAAACTTGGAGTATTCACCTTTGAGACTGCCAAAAAGATCTCAAGGTCTCATAAACGGAGAAGCTTATAGCTATACTTGGTCCAACACCCTGCGTCATACAAAGCATCCAAAGGGAAAGTTAAGTCAACACAATGAAGCCATATAACAGGAATAAAAGAAGGATAAACAAATACCAAAAGTGTTGCTCCTAGTCCTTTATACAAGCCCATAAAACCTTCATCTCTGCAAATGGTATGAAATGCATGCCAGATACCTCTGTAGTACATTGCATTTGTCTGCAGAGTTTAAGAATAATTGAAATTAGGCAAATGTCCAAATCAAAAGGCATAAGGAATGCTTTTTCCCTAGTCCATTCAAAGTTAGTTTCACTCTTCTTGCCCAGAATAAAAAACTAAAAAAATAAAATAAAACTAGCACACACAGACAGGCTGAGAAAAAATGCCCACGTATGCAGACATTACCTGTACTGCAAGTCGTGTCCTCACAAGATCAAGAGGATATGTAGAAGAGGCAGCTGTTATCCCCGCCAATCCACCGCCTATAAAGTGCACACAAAGGTTCGCACTTGTAGTACCTCTATGATTTTCCCCAATAATTGAATGCAACAACTGCAGAACAGACAGGATATATTGAATGATATTATGCAATGTACAAAGATAATATACTTTTCTACTTTAGCAACCTATCAGAATATTTCGAAAAGTAACATAACTTTATTAATGATCAAATAAAAGAGAAGGTATTATCGAGGTAAACAGAGAGTACACATCAAATACATCTAATCAGAGAAAGAAAGAGATGAACAGTTTTTCAAAGAATGTTGGCACTCACATTCTTGTAGCGTTCATAAGCATAGAAATTGACTGAAGAATAAGGAAGACGATGAGCAATCGTAACCAGATTGCCTTTCCAAAAGGCTCGGAACCCTTCTTCATTGATAATTCGAGAAGCCTCATGCCATATGTTAGCCTTACTCAGTGCTGCAACATCAGAGCGCATGCCTTGCACCTAAAAGGAAAGATACGGAATAGTCAACAACTAAGCAGTTGGAGGAAATAAATGTCTTGTAAAGAAACACTAATGGAGCCATACAGAACGGTTCAGGTTTAGGGATCTGAAGGTCTATTAAACCAAGAAGTTCTATTAAATCCTCTTGAAGTACTTCTAAAAAGGAATCCTGTGAAGTGAATTAGAACTCGGGTAAAGAGAGGAATTTGTCAACCCGAGGGGATTATATTTTAAGTATTTAAAAGACGAGCATTTGTCAATCCCAGAGAATTATATTTTTTTACTTCTCAACAATTTTACTCTTTTTCAGTCCCCCTTCTTCTCTTAGTATGTATGTTTTATCCTTCTATGAAACAAATCCTTTTCTAAACCTTCTGGCCTTATTTCACAGAAAATGCAACCCCAAATAAAATAAAGAAAAGAACAAAAAAGCTCGTTAATCTTCGTTTCTTTTTTCTTTTCTTTTTTAGAAAAGGAAAAGATCAAAACTTTAAGGACCTGTTTGGATAGTGAGATGAAATAAGATGAGTTGAGATGATCTGTGAATAGTAGTGAGATTATTAGTTGAAATTAGATGAGATGAAATAAGGTGAGATGATCACGTCCGTATCCAAACAGGCCCTAAAATTCTCCCAAACCCTAAGGAATTGGCGCAAGTGGTGAAAGTTTTGGTCTTAAGGTATCACTCCCTTCAAGATTCAGGTTTCATCACCTTATAGATGCAAACAATCCTTTAGGACCACACTCCTGGTGAAAAGCCAGATATTTAACTCGTTTCGTGAATGAAAACTTTTGAGGATGCCGTGCACAGGATCAAAATTTACTCTGTAGGATGGGTCCGAATGACCTGCCTTCGCGATTGATGAGATGTTACCCGACATTAAAAAATAAATAAATAAAAACTCTCCCAACCACACCAATCCCCAGCCATAAATCATAAGTTGCACTTCCTAAATCACAGTAAGGCTTCAAAATGACCAACCAAAAAGAAGCACATAAAAAAAATAAAACAAACAACATCTTTTCGCATGACGGTATAAATCACAAGCAGGGAGTACTTATTAAAAAAAATCACAAGCAGGGAGTGAAAAAATTGACCTGAAAGAGGATGGTGAGGCGAGCTAGAGGGGCCGTGCAGGATTTACTGAAAGCACCCGCAATACCACCAGCTAGAAGCTGTTGCACCGTGCCAATCTGCGATTGATGATTTGGTGAACGTTTTTCGCGACTGTGCTGTTGCTGCTGCTGCTGCAGAAATTTCCTGTCGACGACGCTCCCGTGAGCAGAGCTAATAGCCCTCTGCCCTCCTTCGACAACCACACCCACTCGTGCTTCCATATTCATGGATTCTCTGTCCCTCTAGATTCTCTGTCTGTCTCTGTCTCTGTCTCTGTCTCTGGCACCGTCTCTCTGTCTCTCTCAAGTATTCGGCGTGCAGAGGTCGGTGAGCTTGATCTCAAACGGGAGTCAAAAATGGGCGAAGAATCTCAGAAACCCAAGAATACGAAAATAGTTGAATCATAGGGTCAAGGAAATTTTGTGGAAGAAAAAGGAAGAAAGAAACCCTAGAAGCAAATCCCAGTCGGAAAGAATATACTGTGGAACCACGGCACATAAACACTGTTGTAATTTCATTTTTATTATTTTTTATATTTTACTTTTTGACAATTTACTAGATTATCCCGGCACACAAGATAATGCCATACAAGTCCAAATCGTATCTTTAACTTGATGCTGTCTATTATCATTATAATTCTTATTTTTTAAAATAATTTATTTAGAATTTGATGAATAATGTCAGATAAAAAAATCTAATTGTAATATATAATAAGAAAATGATAGGCTTACTACCTACAATCACTTCTTTGCAATTTTATGATGTATTTAAAATTTTTATCATTTTTATTATGTAATTTCGATTTGGATCACGCAAGGACCCAAGAATACCCTTTTTTCCTTTTTTTTTTTTTTTTTGGGAATAAGTCTTTTTAGTATTGTTTTAACATCCTTAATCATTAAAAAAAGTTTAAAATATATATAACTTCATTAAGAGTCACTTCTTTAATCATTAAGTAAAAAAAATAAAGAGAATAATAATAAATGGTGGTAGAAGATAGTAAGTCTAAACTATATCTATAATCCTAAGGAGTAGTTCAGCTGATCCGGCCTTTGATTTGCTTCTTAATGGTCACCAATTTGAGTTCCCTTAGGGCTACTAGAAGTTTATCTGGTCATTAACTTCAGGATCCCATGAGATTAGTCGAAGTGTGCGTAAGCTAGCCCGGACACCCACGATTATTAAAAAAAAAAAATCTAAACTAAATCTATATCTTTTAAATCTTAAGGTGAAACTTTAAGTTTATGGTTGGCAGCATATTTTTTTTACTCTAGGGTGCGATTAAAAAAGAAATCCAACTTCGTCCTAAATATATTTTCACTTTTTCATATAAATATATTATACTAATTAAGAAAATTAAAAGTGGTGGCTACTAGACCACTTTTAGTGTAAGGTTATTGGTATAGACCAAAACACTCGACTAGATAGACCGGTTTCGGTTAGTCCGATGCGGATCAATACTCTTATTGGTCAATCTCGGTGTCAGAATTTTGGAATTTTCAGTTCAGTCTTGAGATAAGATTTTTTCATCCTGGACCGAGCTTACCGAACTATATATTTATATATCGATCCGCTCGGTCCAGGATTAAGAAATCTTATCTCGAGACCGAACTGAAAATATATATAATAACTTTTTATATAGTATTTTATATAGTAGTTGTATAATTTAATTATGTGATTTTCATCTAATCTAAGACCATTGACCAAATAAAATGTTAAATATACTATTAACTATTAAGTAATATGCTATTAACAATTAACTAATATATTATATGATAAATTTTAATATTATATGCAATGATACATACTCTAATATCTATACCTAATTAACTATTAAAATAGTTAGATACATTTTTTGTAAGATATATAAGTTGCAAGTATGAAGTATTTGTAGACTATGAAAATTATTCATTAACCATATATAAAATATTAAAATTTCAATATAGGTCATTATGTATTAACTATCATAATTCATACACATACTATTGAGTACTAAGTTAATTATATAGTAACTATTAATACCATTAATATAATTATAATCAATAATTTTATTAACGAATTAATTAGAGAAGAAAACAGTCTTGGTAGTTAATATAACACCACGCATTTTTCAACTTAAGAGTTTTTAAATCCTAAACGGTGATGCCCCACAACACTTTTCTCTTCTCTTTGTGCTTCGAGCTTGTTAGGCTCTAGAGCCCCCAATGAAAAAACCCTAACTTCTTTACTCCAAGCCCCTCTACCGCACGCTGCTGCGCCGATCACTAGTTTCTGCCACCTCAATATTTGGACTTGTTTTGACTACGAGCAAAGGTTTAAATTTTTCTTGGATATTGTAATTTTCAATTTGAGACTCTTCATTTGTTTTTAGATATGAGATGAGATTAAAGTTGAAAAGCTGAATAAAATATTGTTAGAATATATTTTTTAATATTGTATTTGTTTTGGGATTTAAAAAAGTTAAATTGTTTATTTTATTTTGTATGGGAATTTCAGAAGGTTGTAATGATGTGATGGAAGGTTTTCAAAGTTTTGAATTTTGGTCTTGAAAACAAACAAGACCAGAATTTGAAACATGCAGAAAGGAAAATCACGATTTAGTGGATTAGAATGAAAACCATGAAATGAGCATCGATATGTTTACTATTTATAAAATAGTTCAAGGATAAGTCTAAGCATGATTTGGTGAATTAAAACATAAGATATGACAATTTTATTATGCACAATTTCACAGTTTTTGGAGCTTGTATTATAGGATATTATAATTTATAAATTTGGGGTTATTGATTACAAATGGTCAGTGACAACGACTGACTAGAACAACAATGTCGGAATTTTGGATATATTTTAATCTTAGATCTCAGAAGTAAATAAATGAAAACAACATTTTGAGTCCTTAGTTTGGCCATAGCATTAGCATACAATAATAATTCTTCATAAATTACAACCTTTGTTTACTGCTCAAATTCGCTTTTGATTATAGTCTTTTCATACAAAGTAAATTAATGAAATCTATCTATTTAGGTTAAGAAAGCCAAGTGGATGCAAGAAAATTAACGAAATCTACTAATCCATCTTTTGATTAATAGAATTTTTTTTAGGTTAAGTTTGGATAGTGAGTTCAAATGAGATGAGCTGGGATGAGATGAAAATTAAAAGTTAAATAAAATATTGTTAGAGTTTTATTTATTAATATTATTATCATTTTTGAATTTGAAAAAATTGAATTGTGTATTGTATTTTATGTAAAAATTTGTGAAAGTTGTAATGATAAAATGAGATGAGATGGGTTGAGAGTATTTCTCAATCCAAACTAAGCATTAAGATTCTCTTTTAGATAGAGGATTTAAAAGAAATCCTTCCCAACTCTATGATAGGAAATGTTAAAGATACAACACAAACACAAGGGCAAGGATGATTCAAAAAAAAAAAAAACACAAAGGCAAGGTATTCCTCCATTTCCACCCAATGTAAGTACAAAATCTAGTAGTAGTGATGGGCATAGAACTAGATCAATGGTTTGTGATCACTTCACAAGAACACAAAAAAGTGATCCAATTAAATCTAGGGCTACATGTAATTATTTTGGTACGGATTATGCATGTGTTACAAAGGCGAATGATACAAAATTCATGAAGTATCGCATTGAACATCAATGTAAGTCTTGTTCATATAATGCTACAGATAAGACTCAAACTACCTTAAGTTAGAAGGCCAAGGATGGAAGGACTAGTAATAGGGGCCTTGTTCCAATAGCCTTAAGTGTTGAGGCTTGCGAACAAGCCCACATAGAAATAATTATATTTGATGAGCTATCATTTAAGTTTGTTGAAGTAAGGGTTTTAAAATATTTATGCTTGTTGTCCAACCAAAGTGGGTAGGAATCTCATCTCGTGTTACAGTTACCAAATATGATTATAATGTGTATTCATTAGAAAAAAATAAGTTGAGAAGTGTTCTTCAATGGCAACAGGTTTTCCTTACCACGGATACATGGATGTCTATGCAAAACCTCAACTATAAGTGTCTCACTGCACATTTCATTTATGATGATTGGAAACTACACAAAATAATCATATTTATTATTTAGTTGAAAATCATAAGGGCGATACACTAAATAGGGCAATAGAGATATATTTACTTTATTGGGAGTGGCCAAAATACTTTCAATCACCCTTGATAATCCAAAATGGAATACCAAAGCGATTACCTTTTTGAAAAGGAAGACAAAACAAAAGAAGAATACTATTTTGGAATATGAATTCTTGCATGGGAAATGTTGTGCCCACATCTGAAATTTGATTATTCGTGGAGGATTGAAAAAGTATGATGAATCTATTGCTAGGGTATAAGGTGTTTTGAACTATGTTAAATTATCTCCACAAAGATTGAGTACATTTAAGTCATATGTACAATTTGAAGAGATTATATGCAAAAGCCATACATGTCTATAAGTACTAACTAAGTGGAACTCTACCTATCATATGATGGAGAGAGATGAATAATTTCAAAGGGTTTTTGAATAGTTAGAGGAAGATGCGGGGTTCATTCTTTGTATTAGAGACTAGGTTGATGATGATGATGATGATAATGATGAGATAAGAATGAGAAGTTAGGGCCTCCCAACAAGAATGATTGAGAGAGGTAAGATTGTTAGTAAGATTTCTTACTCTTTCGTAAAACAACTCTTTTTTTATAGAACTAGTTACAATTTAAGACACAATTGACATAGAGTGTGAATGAGAACATGTGAGATTAATGACAATAAATATAAGGCAAAATTTGATAAATATTTGTGTAACTTTCATAATATGAATATATTGTTGTATGTTGAGCTTGTTCCTGATCATCGATAGAAGAGATAATGTCTTGAATTTTCGTTGTAAATAATGTATGCTCATGATTCTACAAGAGCAACTAAGTTGAAATTGAATGTAAAAAGTTATTTGACCCTTATGTATGATACATACGTTAAATACGAAGAAGGTAATAGTTCTTGTCCACAACAACAACCTACAAATTTCTCAACTGAAGATGAAACTAGTACAGGTAGTAGACTTGAGGATAGGAAGGCATTGAGATTGACTCAATTTAAGCAACGATTACAATCGAAAAAATCTTTGGAAAGCAAGTCAAAAGTGGATA
This sequence comes from Pterocarya stenoptera, assembly GCA_003123785.1. Taxonomy (NCBI): domain Eukaryota; kingdom Viridiplantae; phylum Streptophyta; class Magnoliopsida; order Fagales; family Juglandaceae; genus Pterocarya; species Pterocarya stenoptera. Next base: position 12,276 of record QEOT01005046.1, on the reverse strand, counting down.
AATACCTATCTGTAAACTGTGAGGAAAAATGACAAAAAATTTCACATTGTAAGAGTATTGTCATTGGATTAGTCAAATGCCAATCAAATCCAAAATTTACCTCATTTGACATATAAGTGCCAGAATTGGATTAGCCAAAGATAAAACTATATGACTTTGAACTATAGGAACAGACACCCAGTGGTCATATTTGTCCCTTTACTATACAAAGACAAAATTAATAATTTATTGAATAAACGTCCATCCAAACTATCCTCCCTCTTTCCTTCAAAATTTTCTTTTTCCTAACCAAGTTTCCCCTTTTCTCTCCCTCTTCTTTTCATCCTACTCTTCACTCTTCACCATTTCTCAAGTGTTGTGTTCAAAAATTTGTAATTATTTCTCTCATTGTCCCAGTGCGTGTGATTATTTCTTTGATTGTGCTTAGCTTCATTTATGTTTTGATCTTAACCTCTTCTATCCGTGACTTTTATATTCCCTCATCACCATTTTCTCTTTGTGTTTACTTCTAGAAATTTGTTTTGCCATTTGCTTGCTAGTTCCCGTCATCCTACGTGAGTGCGATTTTATTCTCCTCTCTAATTTTGCTTGGTTGAAGAACATTTTGGGTTGATTATCTCTCGATAGCAGATGTTCTTCTCACGACTATAAGAAACTCCTTTGTTGCTCATGTGCTAAAAGAAACCATTTTCTTCCTCTTTCTTATCCGCCCTTACAATAATCGCGTATCCCTTGTTTTTTTTTTTATTATTGCTATGGAGAATTGGAGATTGCTGCTTACTTATAGGTAAATGGGTCCCAAGCATCTAGTTTTGATTTCTAGGTTCGCACTACATTCCTATTCAACCTATTCTAGTTGTATGTTTGATTTCATTTATTTTTTGCTCATGTTATTTTTGTGTTGCTAGTTCAGTGGTTGTTTTGAGTTCTGGGTTTTTGTCCTTACTTATTTTTATTGCATATTTTGTTCTGGTGCTACCTTGACTTCTTGGTTTGTGCTAAATATTTTTGCTTCTTTTTTTTATCCTTTAACTAGGTCTTCTTATTTCCATATATTTACCTAGTGTTGCTTCCTTTTCGATATCTATGATGAGTTTTATTTAATTAGATGGTAATGGTTACTTGTGTTCTTTGTAATAGATTTGTTGAAATTTTAGTGTTGTGATACATCAACAGATTTATTGTAATTTTATTGACTATTTTGGATTTGGTGATTAGGATTTTGAAACATGATTTCTACTTTATGAAATAATTCTTTATTTTTGTTCATTTTATTCCAAATTCTTGTTTCGTTCATTCTTTTCCTATGAACAGTAGATAACTCATGGCTTTTATAATTCCAATTCAGGTTTAGTTGTGACGAAAGATGTGTGTAAATTTTCTTAGGTACAAGCCTACCTTATGTTTGGTGTAAAATTGTTCTCTCTTGGTATATGTTTGTATTTGAAGATCAAGTTCTCCATTACCATATGTTTGGTTAATGTTTCTATCCATTAGAAGCACATACTATTTCTGATTTATTTCACCTGTCTTGGAATCTCTTAAGTAATTAAAGAAGTATTTGTTCTATATATCCCTGTCTTGAATTTGAAAAGCGAAAGAGATAAAACTGAAACCATATCCATTCATATATTTACCATTTCTTTCTAAACCTATAACTTGTTTATCCTGTATTATAAGTTGTTAGCGACCTATAAATGTGAGCTATCGAATACCCTAATGTTTGAATCCGAATGTACTTGTCGTTTTACTTCTCCTTGGTCCCAAAGCTACATATGGAATAGAATACATGTAATTTATATACATAACACATAACAGGGAGAGAGAGAGGAAAATGACTAAGTTTGTTTTTTCTTAATGATGATGACTTGGTTCTCGGGTTCTGGATTTTATGCTACATAAGCTTAAACGATTATAGTTTTGTTGAAATCTCACTATTTTAGGTGTGAATCATATTTCAATAGAGACGATTGTTTTCTCCAATCAAGTTTACTTCATGTAGTAATGTACTTTATCATATTCTTCATGTAGTAATGTTCAAGACTGAAATAAATTCAAATCTATATATGCAATATAATCTAATATGATGATTTTGTTAGAATAAGTCTTTATCATATTCTATAATAAGTTGCTTCATTCTAATGTTATGTTGTTGTCTGCCAACATTTATGAATTGATTGTATTTTTGTAAGTGCTTTTCAGAATACCCAAAGTGGCTGGCTAGCATTACTGAAATTATTTGACCATTGTTGAAAGCTATTGCTGAAGCTGCCCAACCAGATTTATGTATCTTGTAAGATCATTTTCTTACAATTTATACTCTTTACTATGTTAGTTTGATTTATGTTCTACCTCAACTGTTTGATTCATTAAAAATATAATTTTTTTAAGGATGGACACACCATTTGATGAGGATTCATTTTTCATCACTCTCTGGCAAAATGGTGGACAAGGGAAAGATAATACCCCGTTCATTAACATAAATTATAATGTTGTGGTCCAAGTATCACAAGCTGAAGGTGTAAAAAGCTTAGGAGGACAATTTCCTTGTTTTGGCTTGGCTAAAAATTAGGATTGATGCTATATGGGAGACTTACAAAAAACGCACACAAATGTGGGAGAGAACTTATGAATATTATAATGAGTATAAAAGCCAAACACTCATGAACGTTATGTTGCGTTATTAACCAACCGATGAAAATCTATCAAAAAATGTACGAATAAATTTTATATTGTTGTACCACAAGTTGAGTCATTACATTCAAGTGGTATCACGGAGCAGGACAATGTATTAATTTTGTTTCACCTTTAATTTTATATGGTCTCGGGCTCATTCACATACTAACATTCTTGCTTGGTTAATTTAAGATTGAGAATTGAGAGTTGAGAAGGCCAAAATTATGTACAAAGAGATTAGGTAGGCCTATTACACCATGGAACATTGTTAGGAAATGAAATACCTCTAGACAAGACCAAGAAAGAAAGTGAGAGAAAGAGGAAATGAAGTAAATATTAGATAGTTAATTTAAATACACCTTAGCTCGCATGGCCGATGACAGAAACAAATGCATGGTGGAGAGAATAGAAGCAGTCACCAAGGCAAAGCGCGATAGAATTGAACAACTTGCACTTCAGAAGAAAAAATTTTGATATGGAGATTATAAAATTAGATTTTGCTGGCATGAATGCACTACAGCAAGATTATTTCCTAAATCTCCACAAGGAAATTTATGAGTTTTCAAATAATAATTCTCCATCCACATCTATAACTATATCTCCATCCACATCTTTTGGAGGTGCTTAACTGTTAGAACTCCACTTTTTGGGTTGTAGTTGATATTAATATTTTGTATATGCTACACTTTTCTGATTGTAGTTGTTGCCTAGCCACATGTGATGGAACTACATGTGGCTAGGCAACTACAATGTGACCAGATAATCATGTTTCATAAAATCCAACTCAGATCAAATGCGACTAATTAAGATTTATAAAGTGCAGGGATAAATTTAACACAAAGACAGTTAAGTTTCCCTAAATGTATTAAAGTCAAAGTCAGTTGCTAATCACTCTATATATATTATATGTATATATATATTGCAGATCAAAAGTAATTTTGAACACACCTTAGTAAATACTCAAATGCATCCACAAGATTGATTAAACGCACAATAAGCATAATCATATAAGATTAACGAACTACCAAGTCCCTAATGCAACTCAATTAGACATAATATAACAGATTAACACATATATGTTAGTATTCTAAATGGCTTCAAGAAGTTTGCAAGTTTAATGCAAATTCAAACACTGAATGCTTTAAAATACATGACAAAAATCAAATTATAAAATACATTAGAAGGTGGGGATCGACAACAGCCAACAAGAAAACCACCTCAACATAGTCTGGTGGGCGTAGAATTCACATAGATCAGATTTTTCAAAAATCTAAAATTTTGAAATCACACAAAAAAAAAAAAAAAAACACATAGATCGATCTAGGGTTTTATAGGAACCCAAAATTTTGAAATTACATAGATCCATTTATATTTGGTTACCAAACCAAACTCAACTCATCTCACTCATCATTACAATTTTTTCAAATTTCAACATAAAATATAATAAACATCAAATTTTAAAACAATAATAATATTAAAAAATAATATTCTAACAATATTTTATCATCTAAACTTAATTCAACTTAACTCAGTTTAACATCCAAATGAACTTAGAGTTTTCTAGGAACCCAAAATTTTTTGTAAGAGAGAAGAAAAAGCATTACCAAGTTTTAGCCAATTATTGCTTCCACCATGTCCAACTTCTTCCTGGAAAAAAAAAAAAAATTAGATGGGAGAAGACACTCAAATGGGAAAAAAATTATTCTTCTTCATAGAAAAAGCTAGAAGACGATGCACAGAAGGGAGAAGACACAGAAGCTTTTACTTACCTTTCTATGTGGGAAGAAAGACGATGCACTCAGTTGGGAGAGAAGGGCGGAATGAGAGGGACTTTTTCCACTTAGAGAAGATGCACAATGAGAGAGAGTAGAATGAAAGAAGCATATTCCAAAATGAAGTTACACTTTTGCCCCTCAGTAAGAATTCAAAAACAAAGCTGACAAGGCATTTGCCATGTCAGTATGTAAGTAACACTACGTTTTTCGTCCGTATACTTAGCATTTCTCATATATATATAATATATATGTCTATTTTATGAATAAAAGTGGCTATTGACAATGAACTGGGATTTTGCTCATCCATATATTTTATCCTTGTTCTTTTGTTTTATATCATTTGTGCCTTTGTGTGCATTGGTGTTTCTATGTAAAAATTGGATTTAAGCGTTTCAGCTGGTTATGGGTAGCATGTAATTGGGTTTAGGTGCTTTAGGTGCTTTAGGTGATTTAGCCGGGTATGGGTAGGTCAGGTGAGGGGATGGATTGATTGGCTAATGGGATGTGTATTTTGTGTTAGTCTGTCTAAATCGTTCTTTTTTTCTCTCTCTCTTCTATGTTGCTGGTCAGTGTGGTTGGTGTGGCTTTTGATGTTCTATTTTTTCTTTTTCTTTTTCTTCCCTCTCCTAGCCCTTTCAATCCATTTAGTTGAGTTTTTAATGTTTCTTTTTGTTTGTAATTACGGTTATGTCCTACAGTTTGATTAATTGGTTTGTGGATATAGTGTGATATCATTAGTGTATGACCGAGTGTTTGTATTTTCTGTTCATTGGGTCTTATAACCGATTCTGCGAAAACTGGATTTGTTTCTATTTTGTTGATCTTCAATATCGTTATGGAATATTATTAGGGTGAGAGGATTTTTATTCTCTTTATTTTTTGGTTTCACATATTTGGTCTCTGTCCTAATGCATTGCAAGTATGGTGCTTGTTCATCTCTTTTCTCCTCTCTTTGGGTTGTGGATCTTAGCGTAAGAGTTAGAAATATTTTATTTGGTGTTATTTTTATATCAGAAAGTGTGCTGATTGTTGTTTTTCTCAGGTCCATTAGTTTTGCCGATTGAAGACATTTGGCGTCTCATGTTTTTGAGCTTTCATCTGCATGTTGGTATAATTTATATTTTGTTTCTCTCTATTGGTTTTGGATCTGAGTGTTGATCTGTAGTATTTCTCATTCCCTCACCCAAGCTTCTCTCCATTTTTATTCTCTCTATTTTTTGAGTTGAAATATTTGGTCTTCGTCCCGCTTCGTTGTGGTTATGATTCTTGTTGATTTGTTTTATCTTCTCTTTATGGGTTGTGGATCTGTGCGTCACTTTCAGAATTTTTTTTATTTGCTTTATATTACATTTGAAAGTGTGTTGGATTTTGATTGTCGATTTTTCTCAGGTCCGTTGGTTTTTTTGATTGAAGACATTCGGCCTCTCACATTTCTGGGTTTTCATCTACTTGCCAGTATACTTTATATTTTGTTGCAAAGCATAAATCGTTTGTTTTTTTTTATGTTTCTGCTGCTTAAGTTGTCGTTGGTTTTGTAGTGCTACTTTGTTAAGCAAATATTAGTAAAACTCTTAGTTGTTTTTTTCTTGGTCTGTTCTAATTGTTTGATTTTTGTTGTTGCATTAATCGATCCAGTTTCTTGGTTTGGTTTGTCTTTTTTGTTATTGTGATTTTGCATGTGTCTTAATCTACTGGTCCTACTTTTTTCTTGTCATTTCTTTTATTAAAATAGAAAATCGATCTCTTCGGATAAAAAATTCTAAAAATCACTTGAACCTTATATCAAAAGTAAGAGATAACATTAATCTCTTTGGATAAAAAATATTGCACGTCTTTTGTGATTAAATTACCAATATTAATCTAATCGAAATCTCTCTCTCTATTTTCTCTCCAAAGAGCTGCCCCAGAAAAAACCCAATCTAGGGGGGGTGGAGCTGCTCCACCCCTCCCTCCTCCCATCTGGTTAGGCCAGGTGTAGCCCTTTATTTTCTAGTTTTTGTTTGTTTTTCCATCCAAAGCATGGCAAAACACCGTTCGACTGTTTCATAAGCCCAGTGACCACCACGTGCCCCTCTGCAGGATTCTCAGGTTGCCGACCCTTCAAACGGCCCAAAGTTTTCGTCAAATGGAGCAATGCATGAGTCACATACGCGGGTTATAGTAGCGCATGAGATCTAGGCGCCACCGCACCAGAAAACTTCTACTGCTGCCATGCATGGCGTTTCTGGGATCAGGGACCTCAGTTTCTTCAAACTCAACCGGCCGCCACACTCCTAGCATGTCATGTGTTCCTTATGCGCCTCCACAGTCTCTTTATTTCTTGTATTTTGTTTTTCTTCAAGTTGAAATTTTGGATTTATAGTTGTACTCCATCATTCTCATATTTATCTTTATGTTTATCGTTATTTCCTTTGTTTAGGTAAAAATAAAAAAGAAATAGTCTCTTGGATGTTTTGTCCATAGAGTTAAAGTCATCTCCTCCTCTGGGTTTAAAATCTTTGTTTTAGGCAAAATATAGTCTCTCAGACGGTTTGTCTATAGAAAGTTATAGAAGTTAAGATCATACCAATCATAAAGAAATTTATGTTTTAGTGGAGCCCCAACCATGAGTAGTTAGCTTATAATCTGAGATTTTTTCTGTATGTATCAGGTCACAGCTATAACTTCACTTTTATGAATGAATGAAGTATATTTCTTTTCAAAAAAAAAAAAAAGAGAGATAATATTAAATATTTTTAAAAATTAATACTATCTTAAAAATTTATACTTTAATATTATGAGATTTAATTAATGTGTTTCTTTTTGTTTTTAATAGACTTCAAAATACTTTTTTCCAAATTCTAGCATATCTTGATTTGCCTTTAGACGTTTCTGTAAAAGTCTTAGAAAATGGAGATACAGTATTTATTGAGGTGGGGTCATTGGCCCCTAAATAGAAAAAAAAAATCAACGGATTAGGATTATTTGGATTTTTAAAAGTAGTTCCTTTATATAGCTATTTTAATGGAAAATCTTTACCAATTGTTTTTAAAAAATGGGATAAAAGAAAATTCTCAAAATCTTGTATGATTTTTTATGTGCTTTTCCATATTTGACAAACATGTGTTTGTTTTAATTTTCATATTTATCCTACTGATGTCTCATCTTGTCTTTTCAATTCTCTTTTCTTGCCCTTCCGATTTCACTTGTAAAAAGCAGGAGCTAGTCTCTCCCCCTCTCACCTTTACATATATGTTAACAATATTGTAATCTACATAAGGAGATTATTGTTCATTCTTCTGCACAATTGTTTTATTATTTCTCTCTTATTTCATCCTCTTTTTTTTTATCTTATTTTCATTTTAACTTTTTTATCACTTTTGCACACACCCAACTCTCATATCTCTCATCTCTTCTCTAACACTCTGTTTATAGTCTCTTCGACTTTTATGCATGCAGAAGTTTTGATATTTTTAATAATAAAGGCAGGTATTTTTTTATCCTTTTTTTAAGTAATTTAAAATATTACATTATACATAAAGAAATATTACAAATATCAAAATATATTATGTATAGAGAAATATTTGAAATATATGATGTGTACAGAATCTAATATTTGAAATAAATAAAAAAGATTAAAAAGTATAATATTTAAATGATATAAAGAAAAAATAGATTAGCTGATGTATGATGTATTATAAAAGTCAGTATGTAAAATAGAAAAAGTGAGATTTGATGATATATTTTAAAGATATGATAAAAAAAACCCATTGGGAGAGCTCTTAGTTCTTCCTGTTTCTTAGAATGTTATTTTTCTTGGGGATGATGATCTTGACCCTGATCATGTACTACTGTATCTTGATTTCAATATGCAATAAAATCATGAGGTGCTTATTTCAACATACATTCAAAACTCATCATGTTTTATCTCAAAATCAACTTAATAAAATGGGTATTCTTAATCCTTGAAAACCTCATAAAAATTTGATCTATTTAGTTACCATGAATGAATGACAACAATAGGCAGATTGTTAAGATATTACATAATAAATAAAAACTTTGTTAAATTGTTAACAAATTTAACAAATTTGTAAAGTTTTATAAATCAATGAATGAAAAAAAAAAATTGTTAAATTTTGTTACCAAATTAAAAAAAAAAAAAAAAAAAAAACAGAGAGAGAGAGAGAGAGAGAGAGAGAAAGTATAAAATAGTGAAATTAATTAATTTTTTTAATGTATTTAGGATAGTATATGTTAAGATATTATATAATAAATAAAAACTTTAAAAACGTGTGATATTGTTAACACTTTTATTTAATAATTAAAAACTGATGTTAGATGATAAATATTATGTAGTAAATGCAATATTATGAATGATTGAAGATAACAAACATAAAGTCATTTTTTTATCTTATCATTTTTTGAATGTTTTAAAGTTGCTTCAGATTTGTTTGGTTATAGAGATTATTTTTTTGCTTCAGATGTGTTTGATTATACAGATTAATTAGCACTGATTCCATCTAAGCTGGTTTAAATAATTATTGAATTATATTGGTTTGTTTTTTTTTTTTTTTTGAAGGATATATGGAGAAAGGAAAATAATAATTGGCTTAAGGAAATATTGTAGCAGAGACTTCCCAAAAGTAAAAAAGAATGGATGTTTGAACTTGGTGCAGAGTCTGCAGACCCTGATCGACCAAGCAACCCGGGACAAAAATTTCAATGTTCTTTCAATCAATTCCATAGGAGAAGACACAAAATGATCAATTATTCCACAAACCAGCCAACCAACATTTTCATGTGCTGAAAAAACATTTCCATCGTCTGTTCTACTTCTAGGAAAAACTAAGACTTCAGTTTGTCTACGTTACTCTACTTCACAAACTTGCATTAAATTACGGTCTATTTTGAACTAATCTTTTTGTTTTCTGATCTATCCAAACATGTAATTATTATACTTCACTAGCCTATCATTATCCAAAGATGTTTGCTAAAAATTTGTTTTTCTGTTTTTATGCATTAAATTATTCATTAATCAATTTTTTGTAAAAAACCATATTATTTTTCTTGCTTTGCATGTTGCTCCTGACCTAGTGTGTGTGTCTATATATATATATATATATATATTGACAAGTATATATTAAGTTACATATGCTTGCTGTTTTGAACCAAAAATAATATTTTGGGTTTAAAAATTATATTTGGGTTAAAAAAAAAATCATTTGGCTCAGAAAAATCAACTAGCCCAAAATCGAATCATGCCTATAAAATCAAACTGAACTGAAAAAGAATTGAAAAATTTGAAAGTTTCAGTTCCCTGGATATACCAATCAATTACCGATTCTTAAAATGCTAAAAACCAACTTTGACCTGTTCGATTCAATAGTATGTCCAAACCTAACTTATTAGACCCCTCGGTAGTCGTTGCGACTACCCGGTGGTGGTTGGTTACTACAAGCCACGTCGATAATATCTTTTTTAATTATTAGTATTTTTATAACTTAAATAATAATCTTTTTAAAATTTTCTCATAAATTTATGTTTTAAATATATATTAAGATGAAACTCATAATTTTTATCAAAAATTTATAATTAAAACTCTAATCTCCGCTTCATTTCTTTATTCTTAAAAAAAAATCCACAAGTTTATACATCTAAACATCTCAAGTTTGGATTCCATATTTACATATTTCAAGCAATTAAAAAATGTGTATGTTCCTTTTTTATTTATTTTTTCTACAAAGCTTTCTAACAAAAACTTTTTATAACAACATACATGGTTTTATTTCTTTTAATTTTAATTTGATAGATATGTAATAAATAGGTGAGGAGATGTCCGATACAACACTTGGATGATATCCAATTTTAGTTCAGTTTGTCACAACAATTGTTACGCAAAAGAAAAAATAAAAGTCTATAGTTAATGTACTGTACAATTTGCTATATGTACCACTGTACACACTTGCATGTTCCTTCCGCAGGATAAGATGGATGATATCATGACATTGGCTTGTATATAGAAGTAGTATATCGCGGAAATAATGCACATTTGGTTTCAATTAGACCACAAATAGTGAGAAAAAAAGGGAAAGAAAAAAAATATATCTCATTGTGCATGAGTTCTATTCATAACTCTTTAATCAACTCTTAGTTTTCTTAATAAAAACTTTAATAGTAATAGTAATCGATATAGTGGGATATAAGTGTAACATATAACATTACTTATGAAATAATAAAATATTTGTCTTGTTAGAAAGTTTTGAAGAGAGATTAACAAAAAAATACCTTTTTAAATTGCTTAAAAAGAGTGTAAAAATTGAAACTAAAATTATTGAAAGTTCACCTTAAAATTGAAGAGATATAGATATAATTTTATGAGAAAATCTATTTGTTTTCTTGATATACCAAACAAACTATTGAAATAATTTGTATTTAAATTTTGAATTTTAAATAATAATTGATGCGGGACAAAATATGTATATTCTGATATATAGTTAATAAACAGAAATTAGAAATTGAAATTGAGAAAATATGCAAGATAGAGAGAGAACTTTCAAAAATATTGATTAATGATAAAATTGGAAATTAACTTGATGAAGCCTACAAGCCAAGTTTAAATAGTTTCAAATTTCGAGATTATGAGAATTTTTCCAAGAGTGTGAAAATCAAATTATTGCATTAAAATTAAACACGTAAGTAAACAAGAACCCTACTAAGAATTTGGCCAAAAACAAAATCAAATCAGTTCCAAAACTTGAAACAATATTTCCTAAGAGTACAAAAATGAACGTAAATAGAAAATATGGGGAAAAAAAAAACAACTAATATATCTTGCCCAATTCCAAGGAAGATTATTCCTGTGCCATATTTGTGCAAATTCACATTTTTAAGATAGTTCTGTACAATTAACGTGGAATTTAGACTCGGATCTCCCACACTAGTTTGGGTTTGCATTATNACAATTAACGTGGAATTTAGACTCGGATCTCCCACACTAGTTTGGGTTTGCATTATTCTCGCCGAGTAGAGAGTTTTTCATTGAAATCTAAACTTGCTTACCTCGGTCTCTTGGGTGTCTAATTAAAACTCTTCTTTTTTTTTCTTTTTATTTTTGTAGTCTCATCCCAACGAACATGAAAAAAAATTAAAACTGATTTAAATAGCTTGAAATAAAATAATATAGAGCATTTCATACTCCAAAACCAATTTTTTTCCCCACATCTCAAATCCAAAAGCACCATTTTGCATAGGAAAATTTGAAAAGAAAAATCCTGAACTCTTAAGAAAATCAGCATATTTACCTGTCTCAAAAGTTGTCATCAGCTTCCAACTTCAAACTTTCACCACCATCTTCGTTTACAAAAATATTTTCTATATATTCAAAAAAAAATAGTTACATCTTCTATTATGCCACATTCGTCAGGATAGATAATGTCGTAGACCAGTGTAGAGTTTCAAATTTTCCAATCTATGGAAGAATGTTCCTCCTCAAAGATTAACCTTCTTTATGTGTTTCAGCACAATAATCATAACATTATCTGGATCCAAATCCCCCACATCAGTTAGGGCTTGCACTCCATTTAAAACAAGATTATAAATAGATTTTTTATAAAATCTTACCAATTATTACTAGTTGGGTATCTATTAACTAAATAAAAATTGAAGTGATGTCTTCATAGAAGGATGAGTTACGTCATTAACCATTTAAATAAATTTTATTATTTATTCATTCTTTTATATTATAAAGAGAAGTTCTATTTACAAGCTAGTGTGGAGATGGATGATTGATTTGACATGACTTAATTTGTAAAAGAAGTTTTAAAATTAAATAGAATAACTCTAAGAA
>QEOT01005043.1:17542-42117 GCA_003123785.1 Pterocarya stenoptera | reverse complement strand
ACGTGAAACATGACTTGAACATGAAATACATGAACTTGGAATCTTATTTAATAGACTTAACCATTTAAGTGACCATACATGTGCTACACGGATCCGTGTGTCCGTACTGATTACCGCATCACAACACAGGTATCTATACCAGCTATAAGTACGTTAATACGTACTCCACAGTTGTTGTGGTCCCACGTATTCTATGTGTCACAATTGTTGTGTCTCACGTAGTGTATGCTCCACAGTTGTTGTGGCCCCATACTTCATGCTCCACAATTATTGTGGCCCCATAAATTGTTTGTGCTACACTTGTTGTGGACACGCGTAAATAAAGTATGGCTCCATCGACGTTAGTGCCTGGCGCGCTCCGGTGACCAGCTAGCTAAGCCTCATTCGCAACCTATTGACTGTACTTCGTCAACCTAAGGAATTTCACACCTATTTAAATACTCCAGCATGAACAAAAGAGTTTCACTAGGATATTACGCCATCCTAGCGCTTAGGGTCTTGATTGACATGAATAAGTTAACAAGACTATCGAGACAGGATGACATGAATACGGAAAGACAGAAGTCCTGACGTAGCGTAACGTGACATGAACGTAAGATGACTGACATGACATACTTTGGGACATGAGTGTAATAGACAACATTTCATGACATGTCATACGTATAACAAATATTATTTTGTAACATGGCATAACATGTGACAATAAATATTACGTGACATGACACACATGTAACAAATGGCATACATAACGTGACATACTTACAACAGATAGTAACATGTAACATAATATATTATGTAATAGATAAGTATTTAATGACAGAATAATTCATGTAACAGATAAACATGTAATGATATGGCATGACATGGCATATATAACAACATAAAAACATAAACTGTAGTTTCCTTACCCATCACACATACATAGTAAACTGATAATAAGTTGAGAGTTAACTTACCTCGATCGTTGCGTTATATGAGAATAAAGTGTGAAACACGAGGAACTATAAGAGGGTATTCTAAAAGTTAGAAATTTAATTACTAACAATTAGAAATGTGAAAAGAGACAACTTAGAGTAAAATTACCATTTTACCCTCTACATGTGAAAAAATGACCATTTTACCCCTAACTTAAGGATTTCACATCCTAATTCCAAAAGTTATCAAAAATTTACATTCCTCATGTAAATTTATCCTAAACTCAAATATCAACTCAGAAAAATTTAAAACTATACACAACTATTAAAATTCTATAGGTCTGAAACTTACATAGGCTATATTTCTCTTGATTTGTTGCAATTCTTTCAAATTTTAAAAACTTATGATCAAACCAAATTTTTGCAAGAAATATCTTTCCATTTTAAGTTTAAAATACACTTAAAATGTCCATTAAGAAAAAGCTAATCATCAACACCAAACTTTTTTATAAAAAGATCTAAACTTTTTAACAAAAGTAAACCCTTAAATCACAAATTTTAACTTTAATAAAAACATATCCAAGAATTCCAAAAAAAATGAAATCTTACTTCTAACATATTCATAACATCATCCTAAGATAATCCATGCTTTAAATAATCAAACAAAAGTCATAAAAAATCACAAAACAACACTTGAAATTTTTGGTTTTACACTTAGTCTAAAAACAGAAACTTTTCTCTCAACTAACTTTGATAAATCTTTTAATCCATGGCTTAAAGACATGTGATCTTCAAACTAAAACACCACATAGTTTAAAAATGTATCCTAAAGAAGATCCAACCATCAAACTTAAAATCACATGGCTAAAACTCAATACAACATGGATTTAACTCAATAACATCAAATCTTAGGCCTAACCAAACTCCTATTGCATAGAAAAATCATTTCTTTGGAACTAATACCAAATATCTTCAAACTAACATCATAACTTGCAAATAAGAGACTTAGAATCATCACATAAAAATATCAAAGCCTTTGGAGTAAGATTAAACTACGAAATATTCAAACTTTCTCAAAATGGAAACTGTTTTTCTACTTCCAGTTTTCAAGTTTCTAGATCTAAGGAAATCTATCATCAAAATCTTTAGTCATGCAATAAAACCTCAATGAACATTCATAAACACATGATAACAACACTCTATAAAATTTTTAGACCAAGATATGTCTATTAGCTTGGTCAAAAACTCCAAAACATAACATACTCTCCAGTTTCATGCCCAGAATGATATTTCCATTGTTAAAAATACTTTTGACCAATCAAATGAGTATGGAACGAGACAAATAATATATACACGGAAAATAGACTCGAAGAACACATTTTATGAAAGAGTCATCATGATAAAATACTTACAATGGGTTGAAAAGTGCCACGTAAAACAGCCCAGAAATTTGCCCGAGAGAGCGTTTTTAGTTTCTCTCTAAGAACGAGGTGAAAAGTGATGAAATGCAAGAAAGGGTGCCTTGCACGCCTCTAGACTTCTGAAGGGTGTGGTCTGGGCTTGAATGACCCTTGATTAGAGGTGGCTATGTGACATAAAGTGAAGGGGGAGTGGGCTGCTGCTGCTGTTGCCTTCTAAAAGGGGTGTGATGAGGTGGCTCTTTCCCTCACATCAAGGAACTATTTGAGGCAGCCAAGGGCAGTAGATGGTCTGCCATGTGGGGGGAGAAAACTTCTTCAAGAAGTTTTGTCAAGGTGGCCAAATTCGTAAGCCATGGTGGGCCTCAACCAAGTGGGCTTTAATTTGGGGTTTAAAGAGAGTTTGGTTAGGGTTTGAGATGCTATCAAGCCCAAATCCAATTTTTCTTGGCTCAATCAAATTTTCAAGGTTCAAAAGGTTGGATAATGATGTCATAACAAAAATTTAAGAAATTGATAGCATGTAGAAGTGATTTAATCAAGTGATTAAACACATTACTAGAAATCGGATTAAAAAGGGTTTGGAGGCCAACTTTAAGGTTTGGGGAAACCGTTTAGGGTTTCGGTTTCAACCAAGTTTTTGGGGTTTCAATTGGATTCTAACCATTTAGGGTTTCACTAGGGTTGAAACCCTCTTTGGTCTGGTACAAAAATTGGTTGATCAGATGAAAAATAATAAGGTTTCGCTTAGGTGGCATGATCTCACACTTTGATTCCTTTATAATCCAACTCGTAGTTCCTCTTTAAGCCAAGTGTCTAATACTATTCACTAAGTGTGGCTAAGATCTTGCCAAGTGTCCAAATAAAACTTCTCTAACCTTATTTGGATATTCCACACTGTGATTTTGAAAACACTGCACTTGATACGCTTATCGAGATTACTATTCATTCTAAAAAATATATAATAAACTTAGTACTGAAAATTCCTAAATATTCATATTAACCTATAGTAAAAATCGCTTACCGAAATTCAACCCCGAATATCCCTAAAAATAAAATCACAGTTTTGAATAGGTGTTTCATCTGAAATTATGAAAATGGGTTATTACGCCATAAAATCCTAAAAAATCAACTAAGTCTAATGGCGTAGATCATAACGCATTCTGACACTTTTAACTATCTCAAATAATTCAACTCATATTTCTAGCACCACAGTGAGTGATAACACTGATTATGTTGATAGACTAAAACCTACGCGATTGGTCGATTCGTGAAAACTTATAAGATTTTCATGAGGTTCCTAAAGTCAATAGAAATTCCACCAATGAATTTCTAATGGGCTGTTACAACAGCTCCTATGGCATATTCACTAGCATCACACATTATTTCAAATGAGAGAGACTAATCAGGGGATTGTATGATTGGGGTTGTAGCGAGCAACTCCTTTAGTTGCTCAAAGGCAGATTGTTGGTCTGTGGTCCATTCAAAACCAGTCTCATGCATTAGTAATTTACATAAGGGTTTAATAACCCTTTTTATAAATCTCCTATAGAACCCTGCATGCCCCAAAAATGACCTTATACCTCTTACTGTTTTTGGAATGGAGAGTTTGGAAATTGTATCTATTTTCGACTTATCTACCTTAATACCCTTAAAAGACACTATATGCCCCAGTACTATACCCTGCTGAGCCATAAAATGACATTTTTCCCAATTGAGCAATAAATTCTTCTCCTTACACCTGGTCAAAACAGCTTGCAAGTTAGTAAGACAATTCTCAGAAGTGCTTCCAAAAATAGAGAAATCATCCATAAAAACTTCTAGGTCATTTTCAATTAAATCACTGAAAATACTGAGCATGCATCGTTGGAAAGTAACCAGGATATTACACAGCCCAAAAGGCATTCTTCTAAATGCAAAGGTCTCAAAAGAGTAGGTAAAGGTAGTTTTCTCTTGGTCTTCAGGAGCTATTTCAATCTTATAATAGCCTGAAAACCCATCTAAAAAATAATAGAATGCATGACCAGCAGCTTTTTCTAAAACTTGGTCAAAAAATGATAATGGGAAGTGGTCTTTCCTAGTGGAAGCATTAAGCTTCCTATAGTCAATACACATCCTCCAACCCGTGGTCACCCTTGTAGGTATCAATTCATTTTCTTCATTTTTCACTACAGTCAATCCTGATTTCTTTGGGACCATGTGAATAGGGCTGACCCATCTACTGTCAGAAATAGGGTAAATAATACCCACATCTAACAGCTTCACTTCACTTTTCACTACCTCTATCATCGTGGGGTTAAGTCTCATTTGCATTTCCCTAGATGGTTTGACATCTTCTTCCAAATAAATCTTATGGGTTGATACCCTTGATGTCAGCCAATGTCCATCCTATAGCTTTTTTATGCTTGGTTAGGACCTCTAATAATTTTCCCTCTTTACTATTAGTTAAGTGAGAAGAGATTACCACTGGAAAAGTTTGGTGAGGTCCCAAAAATGCATATTTCAGCTGGGCTGGTAAAGGCTTGAGTTCCAAGGATGGGGTCTGCTCTTCTGAAGGTTTCAATGTTGCTGCTGTTGGGGGTAGATGTTCAAACTTCAGTTTCCACTGCATTTCTGCTGGATTTCCTGCAATTGATGCAGAAAATAGTTCATTAAACTTGTCATCATTATCATTAAAATCTTCTAAATCAATTAATGTATCAATGGATTGATTAGACAAATGACAGTTTTCTAAAACAATGCTATCCAACAGATTCACTTCATGCATTTCTTCCACTTTTTGGGCTGCCTGCATAAATTAAAAATATTTAGTTCCAATGTCATGTTCCCAAAACTTACTTTAAGCACACCACTTCTACAATTTATTAGAGCATTAGAAGTGGCCAGAAATGGCCTTCCCAAAATCACAGGTGCTCGAAATAGGGAGTTTGTTGATAGTTTCATATCAAGAACAACAAAGTCTACTGGATAATAAAACTTATCAACTTGAACTAAAACATCCTCCACTACCTCTCTAGGTATTTTAATTGACCTATCAGCTA
Source organism: Pterocarya stenoptera (assembly GCA_003123785.1). NCBI lineage: Eukaryota > Viridiplantae > Streptophyta > Magnoliopsida > Fagales > Juglandaceae > Pterocarya > Pterocarya stenoptera. Next base: position 36,744 of record QEOT01005043.1, on the reverse strand, counting down.
GTTGTAGGGTAATGGAAGTAGGCTTCAACTCTCCTAGGCCAAACTTTTCATAAACATAGTTGGGTAACAAATTTACACTAGATCCCAGATCAAGTAATGCATGCCCAATTTTCGAGCCACCAATCATGCAAGCAATAGTGGGTGAGCCTGGGTCCTTATACTTGGGGGAGTGTTACTTTGTATGATTGCACTAACTTATTCAGTGAGAAAGGCTTTCTTTTTCACATTCAGTTTTCTATTTATGGTGCACAAGTCTTTAAGAAATTTTGCATAAGTGGGAATTTGTTGAATAGCATCTAACAAAGGAATATTAATTCTCACTTACTTTAAAACTTCAAAAATTTCAGCATGATTATTATCTTTGTGCACAAGAATTAGCCTTGTAGGAAAAGGTGCAGGTGCTTGACCGTTGTTCACCTTAGTTTCAATATGCATAGGGTTAGAATCCTTACCAATGATGGCTGGGGATTTACTAGAATTCTTCCACTTCTCAAAGTTGTCACAGCTTTTACTGGTTTAATATTGGATGTCTCCTCTGCTTCCGACACTTGATGAACTTGCCCTTGAGGGTTAGGTTGTGGTTGAGCAAGGAACTTTCCCTTCTCCTGGGTGTTCAAGGTTGTGGCCAATCTTGTTAAAGATCCTCTAATGTCATTGATGACCTGAGAGGTTTGATTGTTGATGGTGGTCTGCCCTTGAATGTACTATTGGAGATTTGCTGCTATCTGATGGACAGTGTCCTAGAGGTTCCTCCTCTGCCCATAAGGTGCTGCAGCAAGATATTGAGAAGATCTTATTGCTGATTGTTGATTAACTGCATACTGAGAAGGGCCTAGTGCATGGTTGGAGGGGTGAGTTGACTGCTCATTCCTCCAACTAAGGTTTGAGTGGTTCCTCCAACTGGGGTTGTACGTGTTAGAAAAAGGACTTGAAAAGGGTTTAACAATCATGTTAACAGCTCCAGATTGGTCCAGTAATACTTCTTTAAAAGCTGGGATAGTGAGGCAATCATTAGTAGAATGTCCCATATCCTCACATATATTGCATTTTTTTTACACTCTTTGAACGGCCTGCACTTCATTTACTTTGTTAATGTTTTTGGTTTCTAATTTTTTTAGTAAACATAGATACTTTAGCATGTAAATCATCCACTTCCGTCAAATTGTATTTTCCCCCTCCAGTTATTTTCAATGGTTTAGTTCTATCATATTTATCTAAAACATCCCAAAACTGGGCGTTTTCAGATAAACAATCAAAATATTCAAAAGCCTCTCCTAGTTCTTTATTAAGAACTCCTTATTACACATTGTCTCATCTTGGGCTATAAACCCTCATAGAAAAAGCTTATTATCCTTTAGTTTTCATACCAATGTTGAGGATAAGTATTTAGTAAATCCTTGAACCTCTCAGCCATAGTTTAAAATACCATACCGTACTGACCGGTATAGCCAAAATTTTCCGTACCGGCCACCGGACCGGTACAGAAATATTCTCGTTTCGTACAGGCAGATATTTCAGCCTTTCATTTTTTTTTTCAAACTATAAGCTCATTTTTTGACTCCCAATTCAAACTAGACTATTTATAATTTCTATATCTATGCATTTATACATGAATTATTCATATATAGACTATTATTTTAAAATATAATTTATATATATACATTTATATATATAATTTATTCACATATCGACTATCCCCGAAACGGTACCGATATCGAAATATTTCGTTCCAGTGCCTTGACCAGTACGGCATCCAGTACGATATTCAAAACATTGCTCTCAGCACTAATAAAAGGTTTCAGTGTCTTTTTGGGCAAAGTTCATAATTTGCCTCTTTAGTGCATTGGTTCTGTGCATAGGAAATAATTTTTTTTAAAAATCAGTCTGCATCTCTTGCTATGTTCCTATAGATCTAGGCCTCAAGGAATTTAGATGTTCCAATTTTATTACCTCCCAAGTACAAGAGGTGTTTTGTTGATGTGTAGTGGAAACCCCAAGGTCGATTTTACAAGGATTAAGATAGCTTTTCAAAACTAATAAAAAAACTAAATGGAAGTTATATCTAAATAAGAGCTCCTCCTTGATCACTGAGTTGACCAAGGGGTAACTCCTTAAGAGATTTGCACCACCCTTTTTCAGCTACTCAAAGATTCAAAAGGCATTAAGGTAATGAAATGTGGACCTATTTTTCTTCTCTTCCTTGACTCCAAAGCTTTGTTAAGAAATGACTAATCAAGTAAATAACCTCAAAACGTGAAAAAAAAAAAAAAAAAAACTTAAATTGAACAATCCCCAAACAGATTCGAAAATCAAATAAAAAGATTTACCTACTAGGAAAACAAACGTCAGTAACCTTCTCACAGTGAATAATCTAAGGATTCTATCGTTCACAACTCTCTTCAAATGTCATCCAGTCTAGGTAAAAACATTTGGGTAATAGAACTCATGTATGCTGAACAAAGGAATAAAAAGATAATCTCATTAAATCTCTTATTGTCCCAATTCAAACACTCATTCAGAACAGTGGAGTTCATACATTTCAAGCATCTATTGTGCATTCAATCTACAACAGATCAAGTAGGGTAGAGACGTCCCCTTACTTAGCTTGAATCGGAAATGATAAAGAAACTCATAAAGATGCAAATAACCACATTCTTGAATAAAAATAAACCTTAAAGATTAAACACTGCTAAAAGGTTCCCCTTGACTTAGGACTCGGAGATTACTCTATATTCATCTCAGAATTCCTCTATTTTCAAATAAAACGAACAACATTCAACCAAGAAAATAAATTTACGAAAAATAAACAGAAACCCTAAAATCCTCTTTTTTGTTCCGTCGCAATAATCGTGTCTCTTCCTCGTGCTTCCTTCTCCTTTTATCCTCACTCCATCCATCCATCGTTGCGCACTCAACCAATTCCTCTCGAATTCCATCCGGTGCCTTCTAGAATATAGGATCTGTTAAGCACACAATAGAGGATTAGGCTTCGAGTGATATGAAAACCGAAAATTCTCTAAGTGTAGTGCACAGGTATTAAGGGTACTTAAGTGCGTAAAGACTAGTTTACCCCTCTAACACAACAAATTCAATTAGAAATTCACGCTCAACCTCTACATGAAACTCGAATACCCCACAAAATCAATAATTCCTTCAGAGAGTAGCTTTTCTAATGGCTACCTGATTTGTTTTGGTAAGAATTGGTGCAGTTTCCAGTGGGCAGTTGTTGCCCAGAAGAAGGTGCTAGCTCACTGTTGCCACAAACCGACAAGCATGCTTGATAAAGGGAACATATATCAGGTTTCCCAAGGCAAATACTAACGAGATAGAGGTTGAATACCAAATAAGCACAAAAAATCAAAAGCACTTGAATACCACTAGCTTACAGCACTTCAAATGAACGGTATGCTAATACAGCAAATCCACATGAATTAAAAACACATACAATATTTTATCATAAACATTTGTAAAATATTAAAGACATACAAATCCTGGGTTCACAGATTCTGACAATAAGCATAACACAATAGACAGTATTAAACTTAATATATTTACATCAAGTGGACAATCTAATACTTAGGCACTAACATTGGGCATCAATTACTTGAAGACTACCAAATTACATGCAATTACAAATAAAAAACCCCCATACATTGCTAGTAGTATGCGTCCACGCCTCATTTCAGTTTCTTGTTCCAGAAGCACATTCTCTCTATTGGATACTACTAGCTCCATCTTCTCGATTTCATCTGCTTTTTTATAAAGCTCAGTCTTCGTCTTTTCCACATCGTCCAGCATTTTCTCCAGCTCCTTCTCTTTCCTTAACAGTTCATTATTTCTTTCTTGAAGATGAAACTCAATATTTTCATTACTATCTGCCCACTTGAAAAATTTACAGTATGGTAATCCCTAATCATTTTATAAATATAACAAAGTTATATGATGTACAATATACTCATCACTATAATTTACAAATGTTAGAACTACAAATAATGTAGCTACCTCTGTATTGTACTTTGGACACCCTAAGAAGGGTCGTCCTGGATTTCTTATAGTACTTGAAAATCTCAATGTGGCATCAACCTTACAGAAGCAATGCGTTTGTCCCAAAGTACGTTTTGCAAACGATGAAGAAGACATTGATGATGATAATGATAATGAGGACATTCTAACATGGTGCTTTATAAATTGTTACATGCGAAATCCAAAACTACATGACTAAGATTGATTAACTGCATCATCATGAAACTTGTGGGTAGACACTCTAGCCATAGGTATACAATGTCTTGAAAAAGATACAATAACTCTAAAGAGTCACATGTACTATGCCATTGATATAATCTGAATGTGTGCACAAAGAAAGAAGAGGAAGATGAAAACATATATGAGCATGTGATGGTATCAATGCAGCACGCGAGAGCTTTTTATTTGTTTATTTTTTTTCCTATATGTCAGTGGGAAGTAAACAGAGGCAGCACCTTGGATAATAGACAAATATGTATCTTTTAGTTTTTATGTTTTTATTATTTTTATATTAAATGAACTGCGATTTAAATTGCAGCATACAAAATGATAATATTGTCGGATGACAAATCCAAATCGTTGTAATTTTCCACATGAATTAAATGACCTCTCTCGAGTAGAGTTGTATGGAAGAAGATCCAAAATATTGTGTGTTTTTGTCTCTTCAAATACAATCTCACAAAGATTGTTAAAGAAGATCCCAATCAATATATTTAAATTACACTTATGGTTAATAAGTCTCCCATAAGGGCTAATAATTGTTAATTTGTTAATTTATTAACAAATACATCATATATTTGTTAATTTAGAGCTAACTTACCAAATAATTCAGAATCCATCTTACAAAAGGGCTAATAATCCAAGGGTACAAAAAGTAATCAATTTTTATAAGAATATAAGAGATAAAGGGTGATTGTCCAACAAAAATCCAATTAATATGCACATGACGCAGTGATAATGTCTAATTTATGGAGATCCTATAGTTTATTCTTTGTGCATAGTTTTATGCCTAATTAAGATTATCTTTTCAATCCTAATTCAGAAACTTCAAGAATATAATCCAATACAACAATAACACTATCAACTTCTAATTATAAAATTCAATTTAAAACAACACCACCAATATCCAATAACCACTTCTAGAATATCCATACTCACTAAATTCATAAACCATTACAATTATAAAGAAACAACATAAACACATGCAGATATCAAAACTTGTAAAATGAAACCTATGTTAGCTCCTCTGTTCGTCGTTGGTGGTAGTGAAGGTATGGAGTGTGTTTAAAGCTTTGAACTTAGAAATGGTTAGGGTTAGGGTTTCAGGTTAGGGAAGATGGGTTAGGGTTAGGGTTAGGGTTTCGGGTTAGGAAAGATGGGTTAGGGTTAGAGTTAGGGTTTCGGGTTAGGGAAGATGCGTTAGGGTTAGGGTTAAGGTTTCGGGGCTTTGTAGGAAGGAGATTTCAAACTAGTGGCTTTGTGGAGAAGAAGACAGAGCGATTTGAAGGAGAAACCCCTGGTGAGTTTGCGATTCGAAGGAGAAACCCCTGGTGAGTTTGCGATTCGAAGGAGACGAGTTGGAGAATTTGAAGACAGTGAATCGAAGGGAAGCCTTTGGTTTGTTTCAGAGAGGAGAAGAGAGGTGAGTTTGCGGGAACATAGCGATTTGGAGAAAGGGAAATGAAATCAAATGAATCAAAGACGTCGAGGACCCCTTCGAAACACACGAAGATCACAAGACGACGCCGTTTTATTTTTTTGCCACGTCGGTTGCGAGGACACATCCCGGTTGTCCACAACATTTTTGTTTTAATATATAAGAGATGGGGCTCTTACTAGGAGCTCCCGTTGGGCTCTAGTGTGTACTTTTTTATGTGTTTTTTTTTTAAGTTATTTTTTATATAGATTTTTTTTACACTTTTAAATATTTGTTAAAAATAAAATAAATTTAGAACATCATTAAAAAACACTTTCTTAATCAGAAAGTAATTTATGATTTTTTATTTTACTTCGTGATTAAGAAAATATTTTTTTAATAATATTATGATTTTTTTATTTTTTGAAAATATTAAAAAATATTAAAAATATCTATATAAAAAAAAACTGAAAAAATACATGAAAAAACTCATATGAAAAAACACTAAAGCCCAACTGAGCCCCCAGCGGAGGCTTTAGTATTATTCATAAGAGATATATATTTATATTAAGATTATTATTACCTTTTATTTTTTATTTTTTAGGATTAATTTGAACAAAAGTTAGTAAATTTTTTAGAGAAATGAACAATTACTGGGTGAGAGGAGGGACACAACAACGACCCAAAATAAAACAATTAGTGAAAGCGCCTCTTCTCTTTCATTCTTCCCTTCCTTTCTTGCTGGTGGGGTGGCCTTCTGGTTGGTTCTGTCAATGCGGTGTGGGTGTTGGTGTTGTAGGCAGCAAACAAAGCTCATACCGTAATTTCTACTTTTGTATGTCCTATCTAAACAGCTTCTCTCTAACTAGTGTAGCAGCAGTATGCATGAGTACCGAACTTATCTTTGTGAAAACATTTACGATGTTCACTCTCTCACATAACTCCTCCTGGCCCCCCGTTTTTCCTTTTAGGGTGAAGAAAGCGGCTCAAGAAGAAGGAGAAGAAGAAGGCGGGCAGTTTAAAGGGTTTGCATTGTTGGGAGCTCGAAGAAACCTCAGCTGCACGTTTTAAAATATAAGGTGACTTCAATCTCTCAAAAGATCTTATCGAGTTCATCCACCAACTTCTTCCAGTCAGTCGCATTCTTTTTTGGGTACTTGTTTTTTTCGTTTAGTTTCCTTTTTTTAGTGATTCGTGAAATTAATTATGCAAATGGAGCCACTGAAAGGCTGGAGATTTGGCGCCGGTATTCGAGATCTGGGGCTGTTCAATGAGATCTTTTTACGCTGATTCATTCCGCATCAGCATCGGATTTCTTCATTTGAATGTCTGCTTCGGAGAGCTCCTATTGCCTCTATTCATTTTGCGATTACGATCGCTAGGGTTTCTCTCGATCTAATGCCAAAATGACTACCAAACGCGCCTACAAGCTACGTATCCTTTACTTCGTCCAACTTCAACTACATTTTGGGTTTCTAATCGTTAACGTTGCTATAGAGGGGTTTCGCTATGTCCCGTGTACTTGTTGTTAAAATGTTGTTAACCGATCATATATATAGGGTTTCGCTAAGGTCATGAAAAATGCCCGTACATTTCGTTGATTTGGTGTCGATTGGGGTGCAGATCTCTTATTTCTTTGTTTTTGCTTTTCTAATGACGTTGTAATTCCTATGCGTAGTTGCTTTCTCAAGTTTGGTTAGCCTTAACAGCTCTTCTGAAACAGAGGAATTTGTAGCGCATTCTTCCAGTGTGAATTGCCTCAAGATTGGCAGGAAGTCGTCCAGGGTTCTAGTCACAGGAGGAGAGGATCACAAGGTCAATCTTTGGGCTATTGGCAAGCCTAACGCCATCCTGGTTCGTTCTCGCTCCTTTTTCTTTCCTTACCCTTTATCACTCTATCCATTCTTTCTTTCCATTATTTTCAAACTATCATTTCCAGCGGTTAGTACTTTTTGAGTTGCCCCATTTTACTTGAATATGTTTGGCTGGAATGTTGAGGCATCTTTAATTTCTAGTTTTCATGTATAGTCTGATTTTCCTATAACTTATACAAAAAATCCTTCTATTTCTAATTTCACATTGTATTTGAACATGTTTCTGTGTGTGTCCATCACTCAAATGCTTTGACTTGTTCCTTTTTTACATTAATTTTTTGCCCAGCAATTTAGAATTGTTAGTTGCTGCTGATCTGCCCCAATTTCCATATCAATGACTGAATAGTGACTTATAACACCCCAACCATCTGTAGTTATGTCTTTTAATGGCTACCCCATGTGACCTCATTGTTAAAGTTTATGAGTTCAGGCTAAAGCCATTTGGGGTGGGGTCATTGAGAAGATTGAGAGTAGGTTGGCAGTGTGGAAAATGATGCATTTATCGAAAGGGGTTATAATTACTTTAATCAAGAGTACTCTCTATAATCTTCCTAGTTATTCTCAAACCTTGTTTCCTTTGCCGGCAAGGGTGGCCATGTGAATTGAGAAGTTATTTCGAGCTTTTTGTAGGGTGGAATTGGGGAGGAGGCCAAGTTCCATTTGGTGAGATGGAACAAAGTTTGCTCTCCAATTTCTAATGGTGGATTAGGGGTCTGTAATTTGAGGATGTTTAACAAAGCTCTTATTGGGAATTGGTTGTTTGTGGAGGGGTACCACTTGGAAAGGGACTCCTTTTGGAGGGAGGTTATTGGGGGTGGGCGTGGGTTAATGCTCTAAGGAGTTGAGAGGCACGTATAGAGTGGGTTTATGGAAAAATATTTGGAAGAGCTGGGAGAGTTTTGCTAGTCATATAAGTTTTGCGGTGGGAGAGGGATCCATGATCAGATTTTGGCATGATACATGGTGTGGTGGCCTTGCTCTCAAGATAGTGTTCCCCTCCCTTTATCATATAGCTCTTGATCAGGAGGCCTTGGTGTTGGACCTTTTGGTCAACACCAATGGTTCTTATTAGTGGAACGTTCGCTTTACTAGAGATGCCCAAGATTGGGAAACTGGTGCTTTTTCGGAGCTTTTCAGTTACTTGTATGCTGTGAGTATTGGCTGTTTTAAGATGGATAGGATGCTTTGGAAGCCTAATGGGAGCAAGAAGTTCACTGTTCGATCCATTTATAGGGTCTTGACTTCTCAGAGGCATCCTTCTTTTCCATGGAAATGTATTTGGAAGAGTAAGGTGCCTTCCAAAGTTGCTTTCATTATTCGAACTGCCTCTCTAGGTAAAATCTTGACTATGGAAAATCTGAGAAAGTGTGGTCTTATTATCATGGATTGGTGCTGCATGTGTAAGAAGAATGGTGAATCCGTTGATCATTTATTATTGCATTGTGAGGTGGCTAGGGCGCTTTGGGTCTCAGTGATTGGGTATCACATGGGTGATACCGGGGAGGGTGGTGGATCTCCTAGCGTGTTAGAATGGTTGTCAAGGTTGCCTCCTGGTGGCTGCTGTTTGGAGAATGATTGCTTTGTATCTCGTGTGGTGTATTTGGCTAGAAAGGAATGATAGATGCTTTGATAATGGGTAGCACACTTTGGAGGAACTTCGGAGGCTTTTAGTGCACACTTTATTGCTTTGGTTTTCTGCTATTGTACTTGATGGAACTAGTGCTTATGATTTTCTTGTTTGTTTTTCTGGTTCATAGAATGTAGTAGGTGTTTTCTTTTGTATACTCCTTGCATACTTGGTCAATGCCTTTTTCATTCTCTTTAATAAAGTTATTTTTACCTATAAAAAAAATGTTAACAAAACTATAGTTTTGATTTTACTAATAGTAAGGTGCATTGAATAAAAGACCTTTTGATCAGTTTACCATTTTGGACTTAGATCATTGTGTTTACAATCTAATATTTTGCCTTTACCAGAGTTTGTCTGGACATACAAGTGGAATTGATTCGGTAAGCTTTGATTCTTCAGAGGTGCTAGTTGCTGCAGGAGCTGCAAGTGGTACAATCAAGCTTTGGGATTTAGAGGAGGCAAAGAGTATGCTTCTTATATCTATATCTGATTTTCTTTAGCCCTATACAAGAATTTTCAATGAAATCCGTTGTAACTAAGAGTATCCTTATTAATCCTCATTAAATGCCTTCATTATATCGATGTTATATTATCATTGAAATTTGATTTTATATGCAGTTGTTCGCACACTGACTGGTCACAGATCTAATTGCATATCTGTCGACTTCCATCCCTTTGGGGAGTTCTTTGCGTCTGGCTCTTTGGATACAAATCTTAAGATATGGGATATCAGAAAGAAGGGGTGTATCCACACGTACAAGGGCCACACTCGAGGGGTGAATGCAATTAGATTTACTCCAGATGGCCGTTGGGTGGTATCTGGTGGAGAAGACAACACTGTGAAGGTTAGAACCGCTTTACTCTTAGTTCAAGGTTTTTGAGGAATTTAGCTAGAACAGAGAAATACAAGTTATTTATGTATTTGAGAATGGAAAGAAAAGTCCCCTCCCCCTAGTATGATCTATAGAGACACATGTAAAGAAACTTATTTGAACGCTTTCTTCAACTGGGTGCACATTGTTTGTGCTCGCATGCGTTATGCAATTGGGGGGATAGGGGACGAGACAATGGTTGAGGCCTTATAATTTTCTTCAAATGGTAGTCTTCACAGATTTTTGCTCTTTTAGTTTTTCATGCTAGTTGGATTATCCTTTTTTATACATTCTGTATACCAGGGTTGCACCTCATGCTTTTAAAATGATTATAAATCATTTAATGCACCCTGATTTGGTGATCTGTGAGAGGACATGTTTTGGAGTCTTGCACGTGTTGACACTTAAGCTGAGGTTGTTTCATGCAGGAACTTATGTTTTTATGGTCTTGTCAATATTGGCCTCCTTGTTATAGCCAACTCTTTATTAATTTCAAGCAGTGGTTCTTTGCCAGTCATTGGGTTGACTGAGTAGTTATAGATATGCAAATCTAATCTACCTAGGCATACAATAGGATCTGACCTGGCTAAATTTAGTGCATTGAGCTGTAAGATATCATTGTGTTTGCTGCATAGATGAAGACAAATACTTAAAAAAAACATCTATACTTTTGTAAATAACTGTGAATTTATAATTATGATTTTCTCAATGGACTTTATGTTGTGCACTTTTCTTAATAGTTGTGGGATCTAACTGCTGGGAAGCTGTTGCATGATTTCAAGTTTCATGAGGGCCAGATTCAGTGCATAGACTTTCATCCGCATGAGTTTTTGCTGGCAACAGGTTAGAAATGAACCGAATGGACTATAATTCTACAGAACCCATTCAAGATAGATGCTTCTTCCTTTGACAATAAACATACGAGAATAATTTACAAATCTCAACAATAAGATCTCCAAAACCTTGATTTCCTGCATATAAGTTTCTTGTAATAATAGCAACAAAATATATAAATCAAACAAAAAGAAAATGTCATCAAAAGCATGGGTTGGTCTATTAAACTTTGCTTCGAGTTTTAGGGTATGTTTGGCAAAGATTAGCATTCTCAAAATTCTCAAAACTTCTCATAATTTCATTCCCAAACATCACTCAAACATAAAACACTTTACAATTTCAAATTTTCAACTTTTTCATATTATCATTACCAAGCTCAAGTTATTTGTCCCATGCTTAAAATTTGGACTTGTTGAATGGCTTGTATGTTTATTTTTTCCATGCTTAGGGGAATTTCAACTGGAAGTCCCAGCCTTGTTTCTAGTCGATATCTGGTGCTATTAAATGATTTTATTGTATTTGGGTGGTGCTTTTTTTTCTTCATTCTTAGGTACTTTGTGCGCCTAAAGGCACATCCTTAACTCATAATGATCAAGGAATTACCCAGTCATTTATAAAGCAAAAATCTACTTTATTGGATTTGTGTGCATGACCCTCTTGAATCAAAATACACTTTTACAGCTTGCTTTTCTTTTATCTATTTTTCCCCTTGCCCAGGTTCAGCAGATAGGAGTGTTAAATTTTGGGACCTTGAAACCTTTGAGCTAATTGGTTCGGCTGGACCTGAGGTATTTTTGTGTTTTGTGTTACTAATGCCTGTACTATTGAAGGCCCAAATTGCCAGTGTTAACCTTTTTGTTATTCTCCATATGAGGTAATTTATCCGTATGATTTGTTCAATGCTATTGCAGACAACAGGAGTCCGCTGTCTGACTTTTAATCCTGATGGTAGGACCCTACTATGTGGGTTGCATGAAAGTTTGAAGGTGAGTTCTTGTAATGGTTTGGATGTTTTCAAAGGTGACATATAAAGCTAATGACTCTCGAGTTATTTTTTTTTTTATTGCTACTTCATAGGTTTTTGCATGGGAACCAATAAGATGTCATGATGCCGTAGATGTGGGATGGTCCAGACTGTCAGATCTCAATGTTCATGACGGAAAACTTCTTGGCTGCTCATACAACCAGAGTTGTGTTGGAGTATGGGTTGTAGACATCTCGGTATTACTTCGATTACTTTCATTTCTTCCTATTAATGGGTCTTTTCTTGTCTTTTTGTGCTTTATGTGTTTGATCTGAATTTTGAACTGATGAATTGCTTGCAACTTCTTACCTTTTGAGCAGCGCATAGAACCATATGCAGTTAGTAATGTTTCCAGATTAAATGGCCATTCAGAATCTAAATCTTCTTCAAGTGGGAATCTGTCAGTACCAAATGAGAACACTGCTAAAGGTAGTGGGGGCCGGCTATCCATTTCACAAAATTCAGATCCTTCAGTGAAGGAAATAAAATCTCTAGGAAGGTTATCAGTTTCTCAAAATGCAGACCCTATTAAGGAGCCAAAAGTTTTGGCACGTATGTAACAATTTTTTTGGGTTTTTGCCTTCTTAATGCTCGCCTGTTATTATTTTGGTTGAATACTGCCTTTTGCTTTACTCTGTAATTTTTAATTTGTAAATTGTATACTTGGTATAAAAAATTCTAATTATCTCCAGTTTTCTCATTCCTGATTCTTCGATGTGGTTGAAGCCCCAGGAAGTGTACCTGCTACTCCTCAGAGGATTGGTTTGAATGCTACTCCAAAAACAATTCCTGCTAGTTCTGTGGCAGTTCCTAGTGGAACAGCTCTGAAGAGGAATTCCACTAAGGTGCTGTCGACAGCTACTGCTCCAGTTATTAACAAATTGGATGTGATACCTGTAATCGTCCCCAGAACCAATATGAGGTCAGAGCAAGCAGCTGAGTCCAGAAGGGAAGTTTCTGTAGCGGGAAGAGCAATGCCATTCACTTTCCAGTCAAAGGCTTCTGACTTCCGAAAGTTCCCTAACATCAGAGATGAAGTGGATAAACCAATTGTCTCTGTTGTGCCTGAATTCACAGGTTCTCAAGCTGTTGAATTGGGAAATGGTGCAGATAGGAATATGTTTCATGCAGTTAAAAGTTCGATTCAAGGAATGTCTGCTGCTGAAAAGAGCATGAAGGATGACAGATTTGTTGGATCTGGAAAGCAGGAAGTAAATTCAATGACAGAGACAGTTGCTAGCTATCAGCATGAAAATTGTGTGTATTTAAATCTCTATAATTCAACTGGTTTAATTTTTATATAATTTCTTGCTGCTTGCTTATTAAGAATAATCAATTTTGTATCATTTCGATCAAAATGCTTTTTATATGACATGACCTGATAGTTACCATGAGGTTTTGAGTCCTCATAGTAACATCTCATTTCTGGTGAGATATGTGCATCTAGAGGACAGAGGCATGAAACTACAAAAACCTGATTGTAAATGTAGCTGACAATCCCTTGTCAGTTGTCCTTTAATTAACGGGCCTTTATCAGGCTTATGTGAAAGCAAAGCAGATGGAGTTTTTGAGCATATTAGAAGAATTGATTTAGAATCTGCTTGGACTAAAGTCCAGTAATTTTCAAGTTCCAGCTAGAATGATGAAGGAAAACTTAATGTTAGAAATGAAATTGCGTCTCTGCATTCACGAATGGTAGATTAAGGACATTTGATTGTTTGACCATTAATTTCAGTCCTGGTTGCAGGCCATTTGGTAGTTTTGGTGTTGCTTGTCTGCTGCCTAGGTCTTTGGTTTGTTGGAATGAGGGGTGACCCTCTTAGAGCATGGGTTTTGGATCTTGTCTTAACATTTACATCTGTCACTTGTGGCTTGAATTGTACTTTTTTTGCTTAAACTCCATTTTTGTGTTTTGCCTCAGATGATGCATGTGGGCATAAGGTGAAGAAAGATGCATGTTCAATTGAAAGTGAAAGAGGAGGTAAACATTTTACTTGCAGTTGTTGTTCATGAGTGAATGGGGTTGTATGAAGTATCACTCATGGTATTTTCTGCAAAATATCCAGGTAGAACGCGATCACTTGTTGTGAATTGGGAGAAAAGAGAACCGACTTATGAGGGACCCACTTCCTGTATTCCCCCTGGCACTGTCTCTGCGGCAAAAATGCTCCCTTTTAATGCAGTATGAGCGTGTTTTAATTGTTTTATACCTTTTCATTTGATCTATCCCTATTGTACATTATCCTTCTATGTTTGAATAGCGTGACAATTCTCATATGACAGTTTTACCGAGTACATACTACATTATTGGGAATTTTTATGAATGCCATTTTAATAGGGAGGGAAGACAAGTCTTGGTTTTCATTTTCTTTGCTATTAGAATTTTATCGTTCTGTTAATATCAGGGAGACTATAACTAGTTGGAGATGGGCTCTTACATAAAAAATCATGCCAATCCTTTAAGCTCAGTATAGAATTTAAGGGCATCGACATCTTTCAATTCTTGTTATGGTTGGATTTGGAATTTCAACTTCTCACGTAATCGCTAGAATTTAGTTGTGTCAGCATTTTTCAATTCATATTTTTGCTGGATCTCAAACATTGACGTTGTGATCCAGTTTGAAGATCAGTGTACTGCATCTCACCGTCAAAGGCCTGGATATGTTTCTTTCTTTATGACGATCATTGTGTATGGTGTTTTTTCTTTTATGATAAATATTATTTAGGAACATAAAACGATAACAGAAAATAATCAGAATTCAAAATTTCTATCATTCATTTCCCTCCAAATATACCACCCTAGACAGATACGAGCCATCCTCCATGCTGATGCAATTTGAGGGCTGCAATATGACCCTCTCCATTTTACAAAGAGGTCTACTATCCTTCTAGGCATAACTCAAGCCAATCTAACTCTACCAAAGAAGGTGTTCCACAAGGCCCTGACAACCTCACAATGGAGTAAAAGGTGGTCCACAGATTTTTTGCTCTTACTACACGTACAAAATTAATCTGCCATAATGGTATCACTTTTCCTTCGGTTATCCATGGTGAAGACTTTTCCTAAGAGCAAGCATTACAAGAGAAAAAGGCTGCTCTTAGAGGTGTTTGATTCCATTAATACCCTTCCAATGAAAGAGTTTCTATTCTGAGGTAGAGCCAAATAGAAATATAATGCATATAAGTTAAGAGACAGGTAGGAGAACTTGTACCTGTACAAGTTGTCCTTTATTATAACCAATCTGTTCATATTGCTTAAAGCTCAATAAGGGATTTGTAGCATGTTGCTTCATCCGACCTTGTAGATTAAAGAGATTTTAGCGTTACGGTTGTATTTGGCGTGTCATTTTGCTAAAATGCAATCTTATTTTTGGTTACAGTTTAAACAGAGAGGATATCTTCCATCTTCTGAGAAAGAAATGGTGTCTGCAAGTGATGACGATGGTATTGCAGATGTAATGGAACAACATGATCAGTTTGTCAGCTCTATGCAGTCTCGTTCAGCCAAGTTACAGGTGATTTACCTTTAGTTATGCTCATGTTTTGTTCGATGCCATTATTATGTATTTTTATCTTTTTATTCTTCTCTTTTTTCATCGGTAAACAAAATTTTATTGATCATGAGAATGGGCAACAACCCAAGTATACAAGAGCATCACCTATGCATGCTAGTTTTGTGATACAAGAAATTCATGAAAGTTCACGTTAAAATTAATTACAATCGACCAATGGAGTAAAGTATTGGAAAAGAAATATCTAAGCTGATCCATGGACCGCTCTCGATTTCGAAGCTTCTTTCATTTCTCTCCCTCCAAATACATCACCATAAATATATTGGGACCATCTTCTGTATTTCTCAAGTCTGAGAATTACCCTGAAGGCCTCTCCAAGAAGCGTAGAGATCAACCACCCTTCTCGGCGTCACCCAAGCTAGTGCCACTCGAGCAAAGAATTCATTTCACATGGCCATGGAAATCCCACAATGAAGTAATAGATGATCAACAGACTCCTCGTTCTTTTTGCACATATAACACCAATCTATGACAACAACTGTTTCCTTAAGTTGTCTAGTGTGTAGGATATTTCCCAAGGAAGCCGTAACCCACCCCCCCCCCCCCCCCCNGCTGAGTCCAGAAGGGAAGTTTCTGTAGCGGGAAGAGCAATGCCATTCACTTTCCAGTCAAAGGCTTCTGACTTCCGAAAGTTCCCTAACATCAGAGATGAAGTGGATAAACCAATTGTCTCTGTTGTGCCTGAATTCACAGGTTCTCAAGCTGTTGAATTGGGAAATGGTGCAGATAGGAATATGTTTCATGCAGTTAAAAGTTCGATTCAAGGAATGTCTGCTGCTGAAAAGAGCATGAAGGATGACAGATTTGTTGGATCTGGAAAGCAGGAAGTAAATTCAATGACAGAGACAGTTGCTAGCTATCAGCATGAAAATTGTGTGTATTTAAATCTCTATAATTCAACTGGTTTAATTTTTATATAATTTCTTGCTGCTTGCTTATTAAGAATAATCAATTTTGTATCATTTCGATCAAAATGCTTTTTATATGACATGACCTGATAGTTACCATGAGGTTTTGAGTCCTCATAGTAACATCTCATTTCTGGTGAGATATGTGCATCTAGAGGACAGAGGCATGAAACTACAAAAACCTGATTGTAAATGTAGCTGACAATCCCTTGTCAGTTGTCCTTTAATTAACGGGCCTTTATCAGGCTTATGTGAAAGCAAAGCAGATGGAGTTTTTGAGCATATTAGAAGAATTGATTTAGAATCTGCTTGGACTAAAGTCCAGTAATTTTCAAGTTCCAGCTAGAATGATGAAGGAAAACTTAATGTTAGAAATGAAATTGCGTCTCTGCATTCACGAATGGTAGATTAAGGACATTTGATTGTTTGACCATTAATTTCAGTCCTGGTTGCAGGCCATTTGGTAGTTTTGGTGTTGCTTGTCTGCTGCCTAGGTCTTTGGTTTGTTGGAATGAGGGGTGACCCTCTTAGAGCATGGGTTTTGGATCTTGTCTTAACATTTACATCTGTCACTTGTGGCTTGAATTGTACTTTTTTTGCTTAAACTCCATTTTTGTGTTTTGCCTCAGATGATGCATGTGGGCATAAGGTGAAGAAAGATGCATGTTCAATTGAAAGTGAAAGAGGAGGTAAACATTTTACTTGCAGTTGTTGTTCATGAGTGAATGGGGTTGTATGAAGTATCACTCATGGTATTTTCTGCAAAATATCCAGGTAGAACGCGATCACTTGTTGTGAATTGGGAGAAAAGAGAACCGACTTATGAGGGACCCACTTCCTGTATTCCCCCTGGCACTGTCTCTGCGGCAAAAATGCTCCCTTTTAATGCAGTATGAGCGTGTTTTAATTGTTTTATACCTTTTCATTTGATCTATCCCTATTGTACATTATCCTTCTATGTTTGAATAGCGTGACAATTCTCATATGACAGTTTTACCGAGTACATACTACATTATTGGGAATTTTTATGAATGCCATTTTAATAGGGAGGGAAGACAAGTCTTGGTTTTCATTTTCTTTGCTATTAGAATTTTATCGTTCTGTTAATATCAGGGAGACTATAACTAGTTGGAGATGGGCTCTTACATAAAAAATCATGCCAATCCTTTAAGCTCAGTATAGAATTTAAGGGCATCGACATCTTTCAATTCTTGTTATGGTTGGATTTGGAATTTCAACTTCTCACGTAATCGCTAGAATTTAGTTGTGTCAGCATTTTTCAATTCATATTTTTGCTGGATCTCAAACATTGACGTTGTGATCCAGTTTGAAGATCAGTGTACTGCATCTCACCGTCAAAGGCCTGGATATGTTTCTTTCTTTATGACGATCATTGTGTATGGTGTTTTTTCTTTTATGATAAATATTATTTAGGAACATAAAACGATAACAGAAAATAATCAGAATTCAAAATTTCTATCATTCATTTCCCTCCAAATATACCACCCTAGACAGATACGAGCCATCCTCCATGCTGATGCAATTTGAGGGCTGCAATATGACCCTCTCCATTTTACAAAGAGGTCTACTATCCTTCTAGGCATAACTCAAGCCAATCTAACTCTACCAAAGAAGGTGTTCCACAAGGCCCTGACAACCTCACAATGGAGTAAAAGGTGGTCCACAGATTTTTTGCTCTTACTACACGTACAAAATTAATCTGCCATAATGGTATCACTTTTCCTTCGGTTATCCATGGTGAAGACTTTTCCTAAGAGCAAGCATTACAAGAGAAAAAGGCTGCTCTTAGAGGTGTTTGATTCCATTAATACCCTTCCAATGAAAGAGTTTCTATTCTGAGGTAGAGCCAAATAGAAATATAATGCATATAAGTTAAGAGACAGGTAGGAGAACTTGTACCTGTACAAGTTGTCCTTTATTATAACCAATCTGTTCATATTGCTTAAAGCTCAATAAGGGATTTGTAGCATGTTGCTTCATCCGACCTTGTAGATTAAAGAGATTTTAGCGTTACGGTTGTATTTGGCGTGTCATTTTGCTAAAATGCAATCTTATTTTTGGTTACAGTTTAAACAGAGAGGATATCTTCCATCTTCTGAGAAAGAAATGGTGTCTGCAAGTGATGACGATGGTATTGCAGATGTAATGGAACAACATGATCAGTTTGTCAGCTCTATGCAGTCTCGTTCAGCCAAGTTACAGGTGATTTACCTTTAGTTATGCTCATGTTTTGTTCGATGCCATTATTATGTATTTTTATCTTTTTATTCTTCTCTTTTTTCATCGGTAAACAAAATTTTATTGATCATGAGAATGGGCAACAACCCAAGTATACAAGAGCATCACCTATGCATGCTAGTTTTGTGATACAAGAAATTCATGAAAGTTCACGTTAAAATTAATTACAATCGACCAATGGAGTAAAGTATTGGAAAAGAAATATCTAAGCTGATCCATGGACCGCTCTCGATTTCGAAGCTTCTTTCATTTCTCTCCCTCCAAATACATCACCATAAATATATTGGGACCATCTTCTGTATTTCTCAAGTCTGAGAATTACCCTGAAGGCCTCTCCAAGAAGCGTAGAGATCAACCACCCTTCTCGGCGTCACCCAAGCTAGTGCCACTCGAGCAAAGAATTCATTTCACATGGCCATGGAAATCCCACAATGAAGTAATAGATGATCAACAGACTCCTCGTTCTTTTTGCACATATAACACCAATCTATGACAACAACTGTTTCCTTAAGTTGTCTAGTGTGTAGGATATTTCCCAAGGAAGCCGTAACCCCCCCCCCCCCCCTCCCC
>QEOT01005042.1:136909-205829 GCA_003123785.1 Pterocarya stenoptera | reverse complement strand
TAAGAAAATCCTTAATTAAAGCTAAGAATCAGAGGTACCGCATAAAGCAGTACCACTACGGTACTTACCTGAATTGGAGCCTGTTGTACACGTACTCCTAAAGATAATGCAAAAAATCAGAAGATTAGAATGAATCAGAAACTACTGAAAAAAATTATGTATCTAAATCAAATTGATTCATTCCGGAAATTGCGATCGGTTCAAAAAATCAGGAAAGCCTACGATCAAATCATTTAAGAATCTCCAAAAAGAAGGTCATATTTTCGTATTAATTCTTTAGCTCGGTTTTATCGGAAACCAAACAGTGCAGTAAAACAGTAACAACGTCGTACTTCCGCCATTAAAAGAATCAAACTTTGCTATATTTCCCTTTTCCGAGAAACCAAACCGTGAAAAATCAATTAAATCCCATGTCAGAAAATTAAAAATAAAATCGAGATATGCAAGAAACCAACAACTTTTTTCTCGCCTATATCATTCACCAAAAAAGTTCAAAACACATTTTCTGTCACTGTCACTTACCAAACAGAGGGCCAAATACCGAGAGAGAGAGAGAGAGAGAGAGTACCTCGCAGATACCATTGACAAGATAGCCAAAGAAGAACCCAGCAGAGCAAATGAGGAACTGTTTCCATTTGGGTCGGTCTGAGTCTGAGAGCGAAATCCCGAACAACGACCGTGCTTGCTCCTCTTTCCTCATCACTTCCGTTTCGTTCAAACAATCACTCACAGACTAACAGGTTCTTTCCCTCGGCCTATTGGGTTTGGGTATCAATCAGAGTGTTCAAATAAATGAAACCATTGGTACCGAAGTTTGATCAAAGACTACCAACAAGGCTTCCGGTTCATTTGCATGTTGACCCTCCCACAGAGAGAAAAGAGTTGCGGAAAGATGGAAAAAGGTATCTGTTTGATTACACTAACCATGTGAAACTCACGAGTATTATGGAAGATTTTGGTTACATTCTCAACTTTGGACTCAGCTCTCGCTTTGTAAGTTTGTAGGGGAGAGAGAGATTTTCTTCTCTCCAGTGCACGATGTGCATTGTGCAGAATGCTTTTCAGGGGTTATAATCACGTGTGGGTCCAGTGTACGATATGGTTTTGTACACATTAATTTGAGGTAAGAGAACTCGGTAGTCGGTCCCACCTGATCCACGTAGGTCCTCTCAGAATCTTCTCATTTTTATCTTCTTTTTTTATTTTTTATTTTTTTTAGCAGAATATCCAGTTTGAGTGATAACTACTGCTCTCAACGGCAAACTCGTCACCGCAACGTTTCTAAGAATACTAATATTGGATTGGCTACATATATTTTTAAATTTTAGTTAATATCACATTTTTTTATATTTATATATTCTATTTAAATTTAATCTCCATATTGAATTAGTCATTTACTCTCTTTATAATAATAAAATCTTATTAAATTAATAATTTTGTTATTTAATTTTTTTATATCACATTTTATAATTCTACCAATTTAATATTAATAATAAGTATATTCTAATTAAATTAATATTAAAAAAATCATATTTTTAAAAGTCATTTAATGCCAATAACAAAAAATATTTGATTAAACTCATCAAAAATTCTATCTAAATTTCTTAATTACAAATCAAATAATATTTTTATTGGAGTGAGAAATTAATATTTTAATATTTACTTGGAGTGAGAAATTATTATTTTAACTTTTGGTGAATCAATTTGATTTTTCAAATTTGGCTAATCTTTAATATGGAAACTTTTTAGCACATATTATCTAAAATTTGGCCAATCTTTAATTTTAACCAAACTAATACTAAGGCCCTAAAGTATTCAGTTATCTCATAGTTTAGAGGTCAGACTTTCCTAGGACAAGTGGTTTCAACTTATACAGCTTGAGCTACCACCTTGATGGTCTTTTCATTTTTATCTCACTCTTGTCTAATCTAGTCCAAATAGATAAAAGAATTATTATTTATAAAAATATTTTATAAAAATAAATTTATAAGTTAACGTAATTCGTTAAATTTATTTATAATAAAAATAATTTTAAAATATAACGTACTACATTAAAACAAGTTAATTTATAAATTTATTATTATAAAAAAATTTTATAACTAAAATATTTCTAATAAAAGAAGTGCTATATATTAATCTATTATATATATAATCTGTTAGATTTATTTTATAATAAAAATAATATTATAATTTGATGTATTATATTAAAATACGTTAATTTATAAATTTATTTTTATAACAAATAAATGAATAATATTAAATATAATTATTAATTATGTAAGAGTCGTGTATTTTTTTAATAAAAAAATAGATATATTATTAAAAAGTTAATTTTTTTTTATATAAATTTTATATTTAATTATTTAAAAGAAATACACTACACTTACACCATCTGTCATTTCTGAAACAAAACGAAATATCCTGAGCTCTGTAGCCTCTACTCAAATTTTCGGGAGTATCCCTCCGTACGTTTTTAAAAAATTGATTTTAAAGCTATAAAAGTTATAAGTAGAATGAGAGAGAAAAATAAAATAAAATGAAGTTAATCAACGACGATCCCTGCATGGCCGGCATGCATGCAATAGAGGAGAAATTCTCAATAAATTACTGGACAGTGAAAACAAGCACAATTTCAAATGGACGTGCATTTAAGAGCAGGACTCAGACTCAGACTCAGACTCAGACTCAGACTCAGACTCAGGACTTGACTTGACTCGTTATCAGGCCAGGTCTATACATACCATTAAATCCTATTCATTGCTTATCAGTATCATTTTATGGCTTACTGAATATCATTGGTTATCAATTTTCTAGCTATATCTTCGCAATTAACGAAAATATTCTTTCTTTTATGTTCCAGATTTTTTTTTTTGTCAAAATGATTTGAAACAAAAAAGAGCAATAAAGAGAAAATAGTGCACACAAAATTAAAATGGTTCCATAATTTTCTTACAAATTAAATTAAGGTTGTTTGAAAGTGTGTTTAATTAAATATGCGAATGCAAATCTCAACATATTAAAAATAAAACACCATTTCAAAACACATACATCGAAATACATACCCACGCACCGAATTGTTATGGGCCTAATTTTATAGGAGAAATATTTTTTTTAACTACAAAATTTTTTATAAAAATAAATTTATAAATTTATTTTTATGGAATCTTTTTATGATTGTAGTATTATTCATATATAATTGGATTTACTTGCATGCACACTGTGAATGAGATAGTTCCATAATCAGGACCCTAAAGTTGCAAAGTATTTGTAGCAAGAATTGATAATGAAAATTTATGCATCATTAATAGTTGTAGGTTAGTTTTTTCATGTTAAAAACAAAAGGAAAAGTTAAGGGTGACAATATATGATACGACTCGTTAACTCAACACGAACACTATACGATAATAGTGGGTCTGAGTTTAGCCTTAACGAGTTCGAGTCAAAACAGATTGACCCATTAAGACACGATTGCTTAACTGGTCGATGACGGATCAACTCGTTAAAAAAGTTAAAATTACATTAATACCCTTATACCTAAAAACTAAAAACCCTAACACTAAGGACTCTTGCTGCACTCTCAGTCACTAAAGATGCTTCATATTCTCAACCATGTCTATCTGCTCAACTGCCAGCTTCTCTCCAGATTTCCAGCAACAAGGTAAGTTAACATCTCAAACCCTAACACTTAAATCTCGATCTTTGATATTGGCATATTGCTTTGATTTGATTTGGTTGATGATGGTGATTTGAGATTTTCCATCATTCTTTATTCTTCAAGCTCCATCTCTAAATATTTCCATGGTTTTGGCTCTCCCTTTTTTTGGAGGTAGATGACGTCTTGGATCTCTTTCCCGACAATCCACAATGCCTTGGATCTCAGACTGTGGCAGCCCTTTCTTGGTTCTCCTACCATCCTCTACCATGGCGGCCCAAAGAAAAAATCTTTCTTGGTTCTCCTACCATTTCTTGGATTTCTTATTGTGGCGATCCAACTTTTTCTTTGTTCTCTTACCGTTTCGTTGATCTTAGATCTCCCCATCTAACGTCTTTCTTGTTTTTCTTTTCCTACCGAATGAATGTCAATGCCTTTTTTTTTTTTAACGTTATACAAGGTAACTTTATATATGAAGTGTCTACTTCGATCAAGTTTCTTCATCTTTAAAAATAAAATTCTTACTCAGTTTCAAAAAGGTCCAAAATCTCCCAGATTTCATGCACAAACTCAAAGAAACGTAGGGCCCCATTGTACATAATATTTTAGCATACTCAAGATGTCGGCACCTTCTTTCTTTCTTTTTTTAACAAAATTATATGGCCTGAGACCATTCATGAACATTAAGTCATGCAAGCTTTTAATTATGAAGGTATGGCCTTGGACCATTCATTTTGCTTAATTTGGCTTATTTTCTTCTTTTTGCTCATTAAGCTGCTTTTGGCAAAATGGATTATAAATTTCTATTTCTTATTTGAATTCGTGGGTCTAATGTGGTATATATATATATATATATATAAAGTGAGTCATCCGTTAATTATTATTATTATTATTCATATGATCAATAAATAATATAGGATCTACTTCACGTATCTAGTTATATATCTCTCTGCTCAATATTGCAGATACTAGAATTCTAAACAAGATTTTTAAAGATCTCACACCCAGCTTAATATACATGTGAGCTTAATTATAAGCTTAATCTTTGAAATTTATGTATCTAAATAGGAGATGCTCTCCCAGCTTACAGTGATCATGAATATGCATGAATGGGTGCATTATGACGGCTTGTTAGTAAAATTTCTTGGAGTAAATTTGAAACTGTTAAACCATGCTTGTTTGTTATGGATTGTGGTAGTGTTCTGGAATGCTGATTTTATTGTTATACACTTGTAAAATCATGTTGATTTTTCATATTCAATTTTGTTTTGTTATGTCAGATGTCTGAGGCAGCAGGCGAGAACGATGATTTAATTAGTTGACTTGGATTTGTTGAAAGATATCTCAGCAAGTTGTCAAAATGAAGGAGGGAAGGCAAAACGAAGGAAACGATCAAATGTGTGAACACTTCAANCTTGGATTTGTTGAAAGATATCTCAGCAAGTTGTCAAAATGGATGAGGGAAGGCAAAACGAAGGAAACGATCAAATCTGTGAACGCTTCAATTCCTTTTATAAATCAATCAAAAGTTTAGTTGTGTTTATTATTATTCGGATTGTAACTTTAACGTTATTATAATATATTTATGTTTGTCTTGTTTATTGTAAGTTTGGACTTATGTTTAATATTTAGTATTGTTGGGATTTTATCTTTGGTATGTGGTATAGTTGAGACTTAAGTTTGGACTTTGTTATATTGGTTGGCTGTATTGTTTCTTTATTTTATATTTGGTATTGTTGGGACTTAAGTTTGGACTTTGTCATAGTGATTGGAACTTGGCTGGGTTGTATCTTTGTGATATTGGTTGGTTGTATTCAATGTATTGTGTCTTTATTAATAGGAACCGTATTCAATGGAACATGGCATGTTCTACTTGTAGTTGGCCTTTTTTTTTCTTTTTGAAGAATATTGGATTGTCATATTTGTTTTAATTTTATTAGATGTTAACAGATGAATAATAATAATGATTTTTTATTAGTAGTTAATTTTATGTTTTTGGATGATATTGTGATTTTAATTTTAATGTGAAATTATGTGAATTAGGTTAAAATAAAATATTGGGTTGAAACGGGTAAGTTCAATCCATTAACATATAACGGGTTGAAATCAGTCGTGTCGTATTGACCTATTTTTTATTAATTAATAACGGGTCATGTCATGTTTGCCCGTTATGTTAATAGGTCATATTAAGGTTTGAAATCTTGACACGTTAAGCTTAACGGGTCATATTCATGTTGACTCATATAGTATAATATTCATGCTTGGACACGACACGAACACGACTCGTTAACACGATTTGTCATCCTTAGAAAAAGCTATGTTACATGTAACACCCTGCTCCTTCCTTCCTTTTTCTGACGTAAGCAATTACGTCAGATGCGATAGACAGCCCGCTCCTCCCCTCTAGTGTCTAAGAGTTCCGTTATACATGCCAAATCTCGATGGCGTGTTTTTAGAGATATTACGTGATTTCTAAAGTTACCTTTGTGTTTTAAAGTTATGTATATTTTAAATGAAAGATTCCTATTATTATTTAACTAAAGAATATTTTAAATAACTCAATTATAACATGTTTGAAGAGCTCCAAAAATATTATAATTGTGAAAATTATTTATATAAATGATTCCAGTTATTTAAAATATTATGTGATTTAAATAATGAGGGAATCTTTAATTAAATTAATAGTTTTATTCTTTTAAATATATTAAGTAAGACTTCATCATTTATAAAATGATGAAGGAATGTTATTTTAAATAATATTCTAGCTTTATCCCTCGCAGTGCTTTAAATTAAATAAATATTTATGTGTTTTCAAATTAGTATTTAAGGGTCATCGTAGACCATTTTATAGAGCCCCAGAAGTCGGGTTTCAGTATAAAACCCCAGCCCCTCTCTCTTTCTCCCTCACTTTTCCCTCCCCTCTCTCGCTCCTCTCTTTCTCCCCTTCGGCGTACGCAGTACGCAGCACCCACCTACACCGAACGGCTCCAGCCCCAGCCCGGCGCTGCCGTGCGTTGGCGTGCCTCACCGCCCACACCACCGGCCTCCCCTCCCTTCGGCAAGTCTCCCAGCATCGGCCTTGCCCCCTCATGCTCTCTCCTCCTCCTCCCTCGATGGTGCAAGCCCGAACGGGCTTAGTAGCCACAGCGCCGCCGTGCGCCGTTCTCTGGCGCCACCACTCCCATGGCAGTCTCCCCTGCCACCGACCGGTCCCCTCCAATGGCCTCAACCCTCCCATGCAGCCACCTTCCTCCACCATGCACGTACACAGCTCACCCACGTGTGGGTTCACTGTGCGGCCTCCTAGCTCAGCCGTGCGCGGTCACCTTGACCACCGGCCACCACCATGAGACTCCCCAGGTCTCCCACTTCCTCCTTCCTCCTCCCATGAACTCACGGCCAATAGGCCTCTCCTCTACCTCCCGGTATCCCCCTCTCCACCGCACTGGTTTAGCCTCCCCCGCCGCCGTACGCCGCCACCCACAGCGAGTGACCACCCTCTCCGGCATCCTCAGGCAACCATGAACCCAATCGGACCACCCATGGCCCCACACTCTCTCTCACTCTCCCATGGCTTCTCCTCCTTCACAATGCACAGCCAGCCACCGTAGGCCACCTTGCTGACCACCATCGAGCCTCCACGGCTCCGCCAGCAACCCCCCAACCTAGCCCAAGTCTAAACCACCACTTTATGTAGTGGGTAATCACTGCACGTGATGGACAATCACTATGCGTGACTGACCACCACTGTACACGGCGAGATCCGCCTCTATACGCTCCTTTCTAGCATCATCAAGGCCACCTTAGGCCCTTCCAAGACCACACCTAGCTATCCAAATGCTTAAACAGCCACTGTACGCAGTGTAGCCACTCCGTACGCTCCTCCGACGTTATTGCTGTGACGGCTAGCGAGCGACGCATGGGTTATCTCGTCGACAGTATAAATCTTTATCCCTCGCTTTTTATATTAAATATTATATGCTAGCTAGTTGACTAGGTTGTGGACTGTGTTGTTAGTATTATAAGTTGTGAACTGTGCTGCTAGTATTATAGGATTTCCTGTGTAGTGGTGATGTGACGTGATGTGATGAAGTGTTGGGCGTAGTTGGGAAGTGTGCTATGTAGTATTGTGGATTGTGCTGTGAAGTGTGGTGGTAGCGTATGTGCAGTAGTAGTGGCGTAGCGTAGTGCACGTGAAAGGAGTACACGTGGAGTGTACTCTATGTAGTGAGACAATGCACCGTATGGCCTGTATGCCATAGCGGTGACGTGGCGTAGTGCCGTGAATGGAGTACACGTGGAGTGTACTCCATGTTAGGAAATGATGTACCATAGGACATGTGTGCCGTATTGGTGATGTGGCGGAGCGTCGTGAATGGAGTACACGATGAGTGTACTCCATTGTAGTGGAGTGATGTACCATATGGCGTGTGCCATAGTGGTGATGTGGCGTAATTCTGTAAAGGGGGTACACGTGGGGTGTACTCCATTTGTAATAGAGTGACGCACCATATGGCGTGTGTGCCATAATGGTGATGTGGTGTAGTTCTGTAAAGGAAGTACACGTGGAGTGTACTCCATTGTAATGGAGTGATGCACCGTATGGCATGTACGCCATAGCGGTGACGTAGCGTAGTTCTGTAAAGGGAGTACACGTGGAGTGTACTCTATTGTAATGGAGTGATGCACCGTATGACGTGTACGCCATAGCGGTGACGTAGCGTAGTTCTGTGAAGGGAGTACAGGTGGGGTGTACTCCATTTGTAATAGAGTAACGCACCATATGGCGTGTGTGCTATAGTGGTGATGTGGCGTAGTTCTATAAAGGGAGTACACGTGGAGTGTACTCCATTGTATTGAAGTGATGTACCGTATGGCGTGTACGCCATAGCGGTGACATAGCGTAGTTCTGTGAAGGGAGTACACGTGGGGTGTACTCCATTTGTAATAGAGTGACGCACCATATGGCGTGTGTGCCATAGTGGTGATGTGGCGTAATTCTGTAAAGGGAGTACACGTGGAGTGTACTCCATTGTAATGGAGTGATGCACTGTATGGCGTGTTCGTTATAGCAGTGATGTAGCGTAGTTCTGTAAAGGGAGTACACGTGGAGTGTACTCCATTGTAATGGAGTGACGCACCTGATTACGCCCAAAGAATAACGCGGTAGTTGTAGCAAAACTTTGGGGTGTCGATTCCACAGAGAGACAAATTAAAAGAATAGTAGAAGAATACAAAGAAACTAAAAAAAAATATTAAGTGATCAATGGAGAACAAAGTTAATTTTAAATGTAAATTAAAGTGAAGCAAAGTGATTAACGGAAAAAGTACTTAATTTAACAAACAGTAGAGCGTCAGGAATCCCTTGCACAAGTCCGGTATTTTAATTTATTCTTGATTCATTGGATAACTCAATTGGAAACTCAATACCCAAAATTTCCAATCGGAAGATATAGATTTATAAACCAAGATTAAACCAAATGTAACCCTATGAAGAATCATTCACCACTTTTAAAAACGTAAATTATTATCACTATTGAGAAAATCCTACGACGACAATATACTTTGGGAGCGATATTGCAGCAAAGAATTAATTCAATATAGATAAATAATTGATTCAAACATAATCAAAGAACTAATCCATTCAATAGAAAAAGCATGACTGAATCCATAAACAAAATAAATTCTATGATTATTCGGAGAAGAGAACATCAACGATATGGCCTGAGTGACGCACCATATGGCGTGAGTGCCATAGTGGTGATGTGGCGTAGTCCTGTGAAGGGAGTACATGATGAGAGTACTCCATGAGGTGCAGCGATACACCGTATGGCGTGTTGCGAAGGTAAAGGTGATTGCGTAGATGGGTGAAGAGCTTGATGTATGGTGTCGGGAACTGTAGAACAGTGTTCCGAAATAGTGTGAGATATGGCCTGTAGTCCAAGGCGACGAGTTTCGCCCTGTGACTGGCTTATGGCTAGAAATAAGTGCGAAGTGGCTAGAAGGTATCAGAGTAGCGCAGCGAAAGC
This sequence comes from Pterocarya stenoptera, assembly GCA_003123785.1. Classification (NCBI taxonomy): domain Eukaryota; kingdom Viridiplantae; phylum Streptophyta; class Magnoliopsida; order Fagales; family Juglandaceae; genus Pterocarya; species Pterocarya stenoptera. The sequence continues at coordinate 196,148 of QEOT01005042.1, read as the reverse complement.
ATGACTGGGCAACATCACTAAGTGACGTGGTCGATTAAGAAGTCGTGCTTGCGACCGGTGAAGAGTTAGGGTAAGAGTGATGTAGAGGAAACGTGACAAGGTGTCATGTTGTGACGAGGGTACGTGAGGAACCGTACTCGTTATGAGTTGAAAATTAACGTAGCGGAATGTCAGAAGTGACGTGACAAGGTCACGGTGTAGCTTGGGAATGATCTCGAACTATATGGTGTGACGTAAGGTGTTATGGTATGTGCCGTAGTAGTAATACGGCTGTAGTCTACGGCGATGAGCGTCGTCGTGTAGTGGGCTTATGGCCATGAGTATGTGCTAAGTGGCCAAGAAGTATCAGAGCAGTGCAGCGGAAACGTGATTGGGCAACGTCATGAAGTGACGTGGTCAATCATGAAGCTATACTGTGATGGGTTAGGATGCATGTGAGGTGATGTGACAGGGTCATGATATAGTTTGGGATTTAGTCTCGAGCTATGTGGCGTGATGTAAGGTGTTCATGGATAGAATCCCATCGTGCTAAGTGTTGGGATGAACTGTCATGAGGTACGGCTGGCATGAAGGATCGTGCTAGCCGGGTTATGAGAAGGTTGGTAACGGAGTATGGCGTTCGCCATAGGAGTCCGTGACCAATGTATTAAATGATGGTCTTAGGTGATAAAGGAGTAAGATACGTGTGTTGTTTTGTTAGACGCACGTGCCGGACGGATTCACCATATGTAATGGGTAATCTGTCCTAAGCATGGTTACACGGTGCTCGAGCCTCAGAGTGGCTTGGAGCCGTGTAGTGCAGATGGATGATCATGAGAAGTAGAATGAGCTAAGATACATGAGGATAACGACGATGGTATTGTCTAAGAGTGGGATGCATGACTTAGTTAGTCTAAGTCATGCGTCGGAAAGTGGTAAATGAGAAGAACGAGACAGAGGTCCTAGTGTCTTAATCCTAAGGTGAATCATGAGCTCACCTTAGTGAGTAGGCACTCGAGGTAGAACATAAGGTTGAAGGAAGTAGAGACCGTAATGGGTCTCCAAAGGTTTTAGCATACTAAGGAGCGTGAAAGAGCATGGGATAGAAGGAGAGTGTTCTAAGTAAAGCATAGTTCTATTTTTAGTTTAGCTATTTATGCACTAGATAGAAAATAACGTTAAGGTTATGTATGCATGTAGGTTGCCATCTGATATGCGCATGAATGAGCTGCATGGTATGAAAGTAGCATGGAGTCCAAGTAAGTGTTACGTTCATGCTTTTCTAGAGTATTTTCTAAAGTATGAGAAAAAGAAAGATGAACTGTTTTCCCATGAAAGATGCTTTAAGAAATGACACGAAAGATGTTTTTAAAGAAAGCATGCTAAGTATTGAAGTATACGTATGTAAGGCCCCTCCATGAAGGCCCCTTTTTACGCACCCAAAAGTATTAATTGTATGCATATGAATGGATGACTATACGTTGTAGATATTGTACATATTTTCTAAAGAAAAGAAAGAAAGCTTCGAGGTTCGTGCCTCGAGTTTCAGACTGATGCTTTAAGAGACGCGAAGAAAGTGTTTTAAAACTGGTCCCTGAGAACTGATGTTTTAAACGATACCATGAAAGATGACGTTTAAGCCCATACTTTTTAAACGAAAAGAATGTTTTCTCATAAAAAGATGTTTTTCCCATGAAAGCATGAAAAGAAATGAAAAAAAAAAAAAATGAATGCCCATGCCCATGAAATGAAATGAATGAAAGCCTCAGCTCGTTAAAGCTGACATGAATGAAATGAATGAAAAGATCGGCATGTGGCATTAAATAAATGTATGAAACTACGTAATGGCCATATGAATGAACTGAAAGGGGTACCCAATGAATGAATGGGCAGATTGCAATGCCGGACAGTAGTATCTGGTAGTGCACCCAGTGCTGCACCCTAACGGAAATGGATTCCAACCGTGGCCACGGGCGAATCCATCGGCCCAAAAGGCCGCTAACCCCAGCACGCGGGGCGTAACGATGTGCACCTGCCTATGAAAGTGAAAAGAAAAGTAATTGTATGTATGAATGCACTGCATTCTTCAAGAAATGAGCTAGTGAAGGGGGAAATGTTTTTAAAGAAAAGAAAAGCATATTTAAAGAACGAAAGCCCCCGTTCACTGATGTTTTTAACGAAAACATATATGCATGTACGTATAGTATGTATGAATGATGAATGCATGAATGAAAACCTACGTTGCTATATTTTAACGTTATGAAGTAACACTTACTGAGTATTCGACTCTAATTTTTATGTGTGCCCCTCCCCCCACAGAAAGCTAAATGGGCAGTACGCCCAGGAGGGACACAGCCAAAGGGAAAGAGCACGGAGGTCTAGGCATGAAGGTTTTAAACGTATGAAAATGTCTTTTTATTTTAAAGAACTTTTATTTCCCACTCCAAAACCCTTTTATTATAAAAGCACTTTTTATTTTATAACGTAGAGTCTTGCACCCTGAGAAGGACTGTAAAAGGTTTTAAATTGGACGGTAATTCCTGTCATATTTTCTAAAATATTTTCTTAAAAAGGTCCACCCTAAGGACGGGCGTTACATTATAGGATAGAATGATGCTAGAGTCGTGCTACACCTACCAAGCGTATAGCACGATGATGGGTCCCGATAAGGCTAAATGTTTTTTTATTTTATTTTATTTTTTATACATTCTTTTAATATCCTTAAACATTTTAAAAAAATTATAAAATTATTAAAAAAAATTAGTTAATAACTAAATAAATAAAAAACGTTAATGCTTAGGATGCATTATAAGGAAAAATATTGGAAGCAGCCATTATTTAGGATCATCCGGATTATACCCTACGTGGCATGATCCAAATCGCTGAAAGAGAGAGAGACCTGATGAAAGAGAGAGAGACCTGATGAGAGAGACGAGAAGGGAAAGAGACCCGATGAAAGAGAGAGAGACCTAATGAGAGAGAGAGACGAGAAGGGAGAGAGACCTGCTGAAAGAGAGAGAGACCTACTGAAAGAGGGAAAGACCTGATGTGAGAAAGAGAGAGAGAGAGAGAGACCTGATGAAAGAGAGAGAGACCTGAAGGGAGAGAGACCTGATGAAAGAGAGAGAGCTGATGAGAGAGAGACCCGATGAGAGAGTGACCCGTTGAAAGAGAGAGAGACCTGATGAAAGAGAGAGAGAGACATGATGTGAGAGAGAGAAGAAGGGAGACAGACCTGATGAAAGAGAGAAAGCAGATGAGAGAGAGAGAGAATCGAGGAGGGAGAGAGAGAACAGATGAGAGAGAGAGAGAGATGATGGTGCATTTTACATATATATATATATATAAAATATTACCATATAGGGTGTACAAAATTACACACCACTAGAGTGACTGATTCCTATGAAAACTCCTTCTCATTATGCCATGCACACCTGCAAGTTGCAACCGTCCGCACAAACAAATACATGAACAGTAAAATCCTTGTTTACGTGTGTATCCGCATGTGTTTATCGTTTTTGAAAAGATAAACTTATACAGCCTGTATAATACAGGTGTCAAACGACACAAGTTTTCCTAGAATATCTATTTGAATTTCAAGGTATAGATTGAAAGAGAAATAGAAGTGTGAAGTAGATTAGTCTGTAATATTTATTGAGTATTTAAAATTATTATACAATTTTAAATATTATAAGACACACTTTATATGTCTATAGTCTTCACATGAAATGATCATGAGAAATATATACATAGTAATGAAATAGTTTGTGAATAATAGTGAATAACTTGAGTTAAGATTTTTATGAAATTTTAGAAAAGTATAAAAACAATTATAAAATTATAAAATATTATTAGAATATAATTTTTATTTTGAAATTTAAAAACCTTAAATTATTTTTTATGTTTTATTTAAAAGTTCAGAAAAATTGTAGTGATTAATTAATGATGAAATGAAAAAATTGAAAACGTAAAATTAAAAAATATTTACATTGAGATAAAATAAAATGAGATAAATTGCCACGATCTGTCAAATCAATCCGAGCCTATATTTGTTTCGCTTTACAACGTTAGAGTTTGGGTTGAAATATACGACACGTTAGGGTTTGGGTTGAAATATACGACACGTTTTACAAGGTAGGCAATCAGCAGATGGCAAAATGAGTGGCTTTCCCTGCAAACTTGAGGTCTCATTTGGATGAATCTCCTCAAACGAACGTACGAAACGATGCCGTAAGGTATTGTCGATCGGGACCAATCATATATGAACATACGTAGGACTCGTGGTTACTTATAAGTTGATGGATGAATCTCATAACATACGTACAAATAAGTATAATGGCGTATTCTTAAGGTCGTCCTTTTCTTTCGATCTAAATAATTTACTATGTAGGTCCAGAAAGAGCGACTCCGCACATGCCAATTTCCAAACAATCAAACAAACACTCACTATCATTCTATGCTTCCCAACAAAATACAACTTGTACAAACTAACTGCAAACTTATGTCATTTTGCGTCATTTCAATGTCACCAGCATGCATGCAAGCAAGCTTGGGTATTAAAATCCTTTTTTTTATTCCTTGTCGGTGTAATTAATCAACGTTAATCTCAAAAGTTTAAGATGATAGGATGCCAAAATATGGGTTTGATATTTCATATGCGTGGATATATATATATATAGACCAATCCATTATGAAAAAAATTTAATATTTTAACCAAGAGGTCGTTTAAAATACTAATAATTATATGGATAGACGATGAATATTGCTACCGAGTCATTTGAAACTTATTATTTAGGTGGTCATCTTGATATAGCACCCACATAGTTTATTAAATAAATATATATTTAAAACAAAACGACGTTCGAAAATATAAAAATAGAAAGACTGAAATGCGCGGTAGGTAATTCTTTCATCTACTTCTTTTGTGTTTGTGTTAACATTATTCATGTTGAAATGGTTATATGCTACTTTGTCCTAAACTTCCAATAGACCTACAATTCAAATGGGTTTCATATATTTGATTATATTTATTTTTACAATAAAAGTAAGAAAGGTACTGTTACAACTATAAAAAGAATTTACAAAAGTAATCTCATAAATGGACGTGATTTCATATATATGATACGTTAGATCTAATTTACAATAAAAATAACTTTAGAATCTAACGTACCACATCAAACTGCATCAATTTGTTAGTTTACTTTTGTGCATGTGATCTATTTGTGACTAAAGCGTTTTTTTAAAAGTAATTTTACAATCTGATGACTACATTAAGATATGTCAATTTTTAAGTTTATTTTTGTAAAATTCTTTTGTGATTATAACATTTTTCTTCAATATATATGGACTTGGGCCATCAAATGGGTTTTTAAAATATTGTGGGTGTTACACTCAACAGTTGTGAGATATTTCTTTATTTTTATGTTCTTTTTAGTAAGTCTTCAAAAAATATTATAAGAGAAATGCTATGGAGCGGTCCGGCTGTTAAGCTAAAAATAGCAGCCCTCCAATCACAAGATTACACGTAGACAAAAACACATTAAATCCTTTAAACCTCACCACACAGAATCATAAGCAATTCTCTTCGCAGAATCCGTCCATCATCTACGCCATCGCCCATCTCTGCCGCCAATCTCCCCATCTCCATCTCCTCGCCATCTCCTCTCCAAAATCAACCCACAATCAAACCAAAACCAACCCGTTCTTGCAATCCAAACAATACATATTGCATTCAGTCTGTGGGAATGTGCGTGTAACTTGCATTGAACCAAAAAAATTATCATTGAGCAGAGGCTTCAGCCATGGCGGCCACCTTGTTAGGGACCCCGATCAAGTCCATAAACACTAAGTCCTCCTCGGCTATGATCTCCTTTGGTTGACCGAATTCAAATCCTTCTTTTGCTTGGTTCACGATCAATGGTGGCTATAGTGGCAATTTGGATAAGGTGAGGTTAAGTGTTTAGGCTAGTATGGAGTGGATGGAAGATGAAAAAATGGCTAAGTGTTTGGGCTCACAATGGTGTAGAGTGCACGACACTAGGGTGGAACTAGGATGGCGCCACTTAGAACCTTGAGTTTAGGGTTTGGATAGGGTGATGAATGGCTAGGGTTTAGGAGCTAGGGTAAAGGTGTTGGGCGGCCAAGGCTTGACCGAACTAGCTAGTGAGTGTTTTTAGGAAGGTTTCCTAAAAACTAGGGATATGCTTGTGGATAGAAGGGTGTCCGGTCAAGAGTGTGGAATGAGTCAACTAGGGTTTCCAAGTATGGAAACCTTATTATGGAAAGAGTGGTGGTCGACCAAGGCACTCTAATAAGGAAGGAGTTGGCCGAATTCAATTGGATTCCAATATGGACGTAATGTTCGGCTAGGGCAAAGGTAGAATGTGAGGTTATTTATGGAAAGTGTGTAAACAATAGGGTTGGCCGAAAATATGAGATAGATGGATTGAATGAGCCGAAATTATGATGATCACCAAGAACACAAGATGAACACTCAAGAACAAATGATGAACTTGAATGAACAATGAAAGTAATTCAACAATTGATTCACAATGTGCACCAAGATTGAATAAACTTCATATATTGATAAAAGAAACAAAAATAAAGATAATCAACTTGGATTCAATGAATTGCACCAAGTTGATAAACAAGATAAATGGATTACTCCAATTCAATGAATTGCATGGAGTAATCCTCTCTTTGGGATTCAATGAATTGCACCCAAAAGAGCCCAAGTGTCTAGCACCGAAATGATCTCTCAACAATGTCCTCACTCTAGTCAATTTGCTAAAAGATGTGAAAGAAATGACTAAGGGTAGGTTACAACTTGAAAACTCCCAAAAGGTCCATTTGCAATAAAAGAAATAAAATAAAAAATAAATAACATAAATAAGGATAGTGGCATGGACCACATGGCCATGGCATGCATAAGCCAAGGGTTCGGCTAGGGTGGTGCATGGTGGTGTACGGTCTGGTCCATGGCTAGGCAGCTCGGTATGGCTAGCTGTGGTGCATGGCATGGTGCCATGCATGGGCCAGCTGGTAGGCATGGCATGGTGTCATGTTCGGCCTGCTGATGGCTAGCCATGTGAGCCAGCTGCAAGGCATGGGCTGGAGCCATGCACTGGATGGCATGCCTGGTGGGCAAGCCACTGGCCTGCTCTGCATGGCACGTGCTAGAGCCGTACGCTGGATGGCATGCCTGGTAGGTATGCCACTGGCCTGCTCTACATGGCATGGGCTGGGCCCATGCGCTGGATGGCATGCCACTAACCTCGCTGGCGTGCGGTAGGAGAGCCATGCGGTTGGGTGCATGGCCGGCTGCAAGTGCATGGGCGCACGCATGGGCGTGCGCCTGGTGGGCGTGCGCATGGCTGTGCGCTTGGGCGTGCACATGGCCATGTGGCTAGGGTGGAGGGGCAGCCTGCGTACGTTCGCAGGGTCGTGCGGCCTATGTGCATGCGCTGGGCTATGCGGCTTGAGTGCGTGCGCATGGCCACGCGGCGCATGGGCATGCGCATGGGCGTGCGCATGGCCACTAACCTCGCTGTGTCCGAGGAGTGCGTGCGCATGGCCTGCATGCTGGGCGCCCCGTGAGTGTCAAGGCACAGGCCAAGGCATGCATGTGGCATGAATGTGGCCGGTCTATGGGCATGCGGGGTGCCCTGTGTGTGACAAGACACGTGCCAAGGCATGCTAGTGGCATGAATGTGGCCGGTCTATGGGCATGCTGGGCGCCTCGTGTGTGACAAGACACGGGCCAAGGCATGCTAGTGGCATGATCAAGGAGCATGTCCCGGATATGGTTAGGATATGTGCCGTGGTTTTAGAGGCCACCTTACGTGGGGTCTAACACACCTGTTGTTGTTGTCGTCGTCAGAGTACCCCATTCAAGAAAAACTAAAAATTAAACTCAAACTCAGAAGAAAGACCCAGAGCATTAGCCAATTCGTGCTACCATAGACGAATTAGGGCATACCAGAGGGGGACCACGTCGACACTGTCTTGTCCTCTGAGTGTCACGACTTGAACAAATACTTGGTCGCGGTGGCGGCTTCAATTGAGTGAGGAGGGTCGGGTCTAGTGTCGGAGGAGGGTGGGTTTCATACGAAAGGATGGGAGATGGGGGAGAAGGGGAAGGGGGGAGAGGATTTCGGCAGGTTCCGTGGGTTTTGACATAGGGCCGGCGACGATGGCAGTGGCTTTCATGCGAAAGGATGGGACGGGAGAGGGGGGTGGGTTTTGCTACGAGAGAATGAGACAAGGGGAAGGGGGGAGGGGAGAGGTGGGGGGGATGAGTTCGTGGGGGAGAGTTTAATTCACATGAGGTGCAGCGCATCAAAATTAAAATGGATGGTCTACTTGTCAACAGCCCATTGAATGGCTGTTATTTGAGGATTATTAGACCGACCGGTCTAAAGTTATTCTCATATTATAATTGAACACATTAGGGTATCAAATTGAAGAAATTACATATACACTAGGATTTGCCCACCAAAACATGAAGGCCTAAATATTTGCTGTACTTTCAAGAATATTTTCTATTGGATTACAGAAAAATGCAGCTAAAAAATTATTACTATTACTACTATTATCGTTATTATAATAGGAAGTAATCAACTCTCACCCATTGACCAATTAAATTGTTTGAATCATGCACATGGAAGTGTGGTCATTACTTCATATATAAAAACAAGGAAATTCTTTGGTAACATGATTCAAACAATTTAATTGGGATTAAAGTTAATTTGTAATTGTAATATTAATATGGAGATAAAAATAAATACAAAACATAGAGATTTGTGAAAAATTTAGCCTGATTTTCCGAATGTTTTGAGGATGATGCCTATGCAAGAACATGATGTCACATGTCATGAGTCTGATCATGACGATCCCATGGCATTAATTATAGCTAGCACATGTTACTAGCTAGCTAGCTCGCAGGTGCATGTCTATATAATTAATATGGATCTAGATTAGTCTATGAGTTCTAAATTGTAATGATCATGATCAGACTAAAGGGTTCAAGAGCTTTGCTAAATATGCCGGGTAATTGAATCATAGAAAATTATTAAGATGTCATCTTGTGTTTGTATTTCGAAGGTACCTAATACTGACTCTAGAATCGTAAAAGAACTTGAGTTCGATTCAAGTAGCTTGTGTAGATAAATGGGCTAGATCATGGACGTACATTAATCTACTATATATATATATAATATAGATATCAAACCCCTGCTAATTTTGCCATTAAGATTGATGCTCAACAGAAAGTAAATCTCTAGTACTATACAAGTCTAAGCTACAAAGAGATCAATGGGGTGAAACCGAGGCTACCATGGCCCCTTTGGATAGTTGAATGATAGACGTTTGATCAAACTAAAAAATGATAAAATTTGAAGAACTTAGAGAAGTTGTTTGAAGAAAACAAAATCCATGGACCAAATTAACGATATTCAACCCTTATTTTAAACACAAACTTACATCATGTTGAATTTAGTTTTCATGAATTCTAGACCTCCTTTAGATGTTGAGATGAAATGTACGAGAAGTCTGTAAATAGTGATAAAATTGTTTGAGTTAAGATATTTTATTTGAAATTATATTATTGTTTGAAAGTTTAAGAAAGTTGTAATGATTAGGTAATAATTAAATAAAAAAATTAAAAATTTGAAATTGAAAAATATTTGTATTTAAATAATGTTTAGAAAAGAAATTAAGTAAAATGAAATGGAACGAGTCGGTTGAGATGGATACGCAAATGAGGCCAACTATACTTCATGTCTCTCCCAAAATATTCAGCAAAAACAGCCTAACTAGAACACCATGCGTTAAGGTCCAAGGCCCATTTGAAAACAACATTCCCTTCACTACATCTCTCACATGATTTTTTGAGATGTGGAAAGATATTCTTAGCCTTTTTTCTTACATGCCATTATCTCAAATCATATTTTCGGAATCGACTGGCTGATCATGCCCCTGCAAACTTGGGAGCTGAGGGTGTGGAGGCTACATTTTCATTTGCTGCTCACTTTTCCAAACACATTTTGGCTTTACATTTAGGATCCATCAGGTTTGCCTCATTTCTGACATTAGATACTGTCTTTCTAGATATTGTTCTCGTTCTACTATATATTTTGCCTGGTTTCCTCTATTTTGGCTTAAGATGCTTTTAATTTGAAACTTCAGTTTTTTTCTACTTAAAAGTGTATTAATGATCTGCTAAAAGAGAGGTTTGATTAATAAAACTGGATAATATTATTACCCCCAATGGGGTCCAAGTCACATTGGGGTCTATATTCGAAAATAACTAGTTAATTATATAATTAGACCTCATTAAAACCATGCATTAAAAAGAACAATAATTCTCAAATAATGTAAAATCTCATATATATATATATATATATATATACAGCCTATCCTTATCTGTCATAATAATGTATAAAAAATATCCTATTTGATTAGAAAAAAAAAAAAAGGAAACTTGGTACTTTTTCATTAAGATCTTATCTGATAAAAGGACAAAAAAACAAAATAATTGTTCTTCCTTGTTTATTTGCTAAACAAAAGATAAGCTTCATGTGATAATGTTGCGCAGACCCTACAAAATTGTGCATGAGTTATGCCTTCAAATGTTACAAGAATTTCTTCTATCATAGGTACATGATGCTGAAATTGAAATAGTACTACCTGATCTTAGAGAATAAGACCATATATATCGATAATGATATATATCACCGTAAGAAGAGATCAACAAAAACCTCATCCACCAAGAACCCCAAAACCTGAGTCTCAATTTCCAATGCCACTTCCTGTTGCTCCTCTTCGAATTTGCTCCACATTTCTCTCCTATCCATCTCTCTAACGTAAGCCTCTCTCTTGTTCTGATCTAACCCCCATTCATATAACCCATTAATATGTTCCCCTCTCATCCAGGCTTTTGCCATGCTCACCATCTCCCTTTCAAACTCATCATCATCCTTCTTTGTTTGACATTTCTTTGTACTCAACTGTTCAAGAAAGAAATCCAACAGTACTAGTTCTTCCACTTTGGCCTTGCCAATTTGATCTACTTTGACATGATTCACCAGCTCTCTCACCTTCCTTTCAAGTTCATTTGGTTCTTCTTTCTCGTCCTCATCATCATCCTTATTATCAGGGTGTACTTCTCCGAATTCGGTATTTTCTTCCATTGACATCCATTCCTCTAAGTCGAAAGACTCCGGTTTAGCAAGACTCTCAAACCGCTGGATCTTTTGCATAAGGTTTTGTCTTGTCCCTGTTAGAAAAACATCATGGTTTATGATCAGCATTTTGTTACTATGAGCATAACATATATATAATGTACATTATGGCAGAGATGGAACTTACTCTCCACACAGGCAAGGCTTCGAGTAAAAGCCGAGAATGGCTCTTCATTCTCCCCAACTTCAAAATCATGAAGCACTGAAACTGGGCTTTGCTGTTCCTTCTCCTCCAATTCGGACTCTACGATCTGTTACAGCAAATCAAAATTATAAGTTACAATTTCATGATCAAAACACTATAACAGTATACAATACTGAACATTACACATAAAAGACATGGGTTGGGAAAATTAATTAATTATTTAGAACCGTTTGGATACAGAAGTGAGATCTCATCTCATCTCATTTCATTTAATTTCAACTAATAATTTCATTAATATTTATAAACTATCTCAACTCATCTCATCTCATATCTCACTATCCAAACAGACTATAATCTTCCAATTATGTGTGAGCTTAATTAAAAAGATCAGAGACTCGAGTAAGAAATCTTCAACCGATATTATAATTGAACTTAATGTTCTAAAAAATTCAAAAAATATTTATGCGGAAACAATAACCAATATTATTTTAAAAAAATGACATATTTTTTCGTCAGATTTTGATGAGAGAAGAACTATTTTTTTTCTTAGCTGATGAATCTTAAAATAGACATAATTTTAGTGTACTTTCGTATGTCACATATTTACTTATTTTTATACGTGTCAGAATTACACATTTAAAATTGTATAAATCATTTTTATATATGAAATAATTTTCATTTAAAAATATGATTTTATGGAAAGAAACTTCCTCGTTCCTCCCCAACTTCTCTTTTATCTAATGTGATAAAATTAAACTTTAAGCAATTGTCCCTAATGAGACAAAAATTACAAATAAAAAATGCAATTGACACGAAAAAAAAATGCTAAACAATTCAGTGTTTATGGATAGAAAATACATGGGGAACAAAAAAGCATATTGCTTAGTCAAAAAGTATATATAATAATTATTTGTTGGACCTGATCCATCCCTATTTTATATATTTATTTTAATCAATGTTGTCTTGTACTTTTCGGCGACCAGCCCATTAATATATTAAATCAGAATTAGTTTTACCAATATGAATTTATTGTTTAAAATAATATATTTAAATATTAATTCCCATATAAATAATTAAAGGGATGCACCCTCAACAGCGGACACAAGCAAATTTTTATTAAAAAATATAAACGCGAGGTACTAAATTATTGTTCTCACCTTGGGTCCCACTTCCATGTCAGCGTAAGATTCTGTCCCTGCTGTCACCTCCAGGCAATCCCTACCGACAGATGGTAAATATTTTTTACCCACTTTGATCTGGTGTTCACCGCACTCCTTTGACTTACCGTGCCAGCTGGACGACGACGGTAAATACTCGGAGGAGGTGAAGTCGCTTTCGCACCAACTGGAGCCGTTGGAGGAAGAACTGCAGGTCGTATTACTACTGTTGGTGGTGGTGCAGTAGTAATAGTACTGCTGATGATGATGATCATCGGGTGAGGAAGCGACATCCAAGGGCCTACATTTCTCCTCCACCAAGTCCTTGAAAGATGACCATCGTACGATGTCTTTGACTCTGAACCTGATTTTGGCTCCATCGATATCGCTAGTGCTCCTTCCGGCCTCCTTGCTGCTCGAGTAGTACTTCTTTCTCGACAGGAACGTCGGAGGGTATTTCTTAAACGCGTTAATCAGGGCTTGGACGGCTGAGATTGTGGCTGTTGATGCAGCTTTTGAGCGGCTTCTGAGTAACTTCATCGTGTTGTTTGGATTTGAATAGTACTCATGACTGCAAGTAGTACTACTGCATGGCTGTGTAGGAAAGGATTTGAATCCGGCGCCTGAAGGACATGAATCTGAGCTTTCGCTGAGGAAATCTTTCAGCATTCTGGGCTTTTTACGCTCATTTGCAGGAGCTTTTCTTTGACATTGCACATTCATCTTGTGGATTGGCCTACTATATATATATATATGAAGCTTGCAGTAGCTAGCAGAGAAGATGATCAGAAAGAGAGTGGAAAAATAAGAACACGAGAGAGGGTGTGCGAAAGGGAGATCGAGAATGGGAATGAGATTGAGGAAGAGAGAAGTGAATTTAAAGGGTGAAGAAGAAAGGGAGAGGTAGCTTCTGGCCGGTGGAGATCTCCAGGTAAGAAGCTCGTGCGCTCGAGAGAGTTATGAAAATATAAAATGAGGAAAACGACAAATAAGGTAGAAGCGCGGATGCTTCTTGTTTTGTGGGGATTTAAAATATATAGATCAAAGAGAGTGGGATTTGGAGATAATTTTGGAGGTCTTGTCCTATATATCATGTATGCATGCATGCATGCTGCATGGACTTGAGATTCTCGTCAGAAGTATGTCGTCAGGGAAAAATTGGTTGACTCCCTCAGTCCATCTATCTATCATCACATGCAATACTGCTAGCTTTCATTTGAAGCCTCAAAAACCCTACAAATGAATTTTACCATTGTAGAAAGTAAATATATATCAGGTTGATTAGGATGTAACATGTTTTTGCCAATACCATTTTCAGCTAAATCAACACAATTATCAGTGTGAAGTTATATATTTACTACGCTTTGGTTAAAGATGAATTATTAGATATTAATTTGATGAGTTTTGTTACAAATCAGCAAATGTTCACATCACATAGTATTCCACACATGATGTGGCATTTTTTTTTATAAGGTATATGATATTTTTTATAAGATGAGGGTGGGGGTGATGAATAGTAACAGATGAAAATTATTTTTCTAATTTGAAAAACTGTACTTATTTTTATGCACACCCATCATTTTCAACTTTGTCCGGTAAAAATTAAAAAAAAAAAACACTAAAAACAAAAGAGGGCATCATAATAAATGTACTGGACTTTACTAGTTATGGAATCAGATTAATGTACAAAAAAAAAAATCAGATGAGAATAAAATATGAGAAACTGTTGTGTGGTTGGTCTGCAAAATATGCAGCAATTGAGTTGCTTGGGGTCCTTCCTATATGAATTTATAAATCAGAATGGGACAGGGTGGGATCGATGATTAGATACTGGGTATAGGCTTGTAAGCTTGCAATCAATCAAACAGATATGGTACTTTTTCAGGTTGTCGGGTTGCTCCTCGATGGTCAGGTCAGCCAGGGCATGTTGCACGTGGCCATGAATACGTACGCTGCTTGCAAGGCATCCGATGTTGCCGTAGTGGCAACTCATTTCTCAAGTGTCACGGACTCCGTCGGTCACTGTGCGCCTCGTGGATGCATATCTCGGCTGACAGAGTTCTAGATTACAAAACAGGCAACGATACAGTAACAATCCATCTACAAATTTATAAATTACTTCCTAGTAAAATATAATTTTTTCAAATGTTAGATACTTCAAATTAAAATCAAAATCAAATTTCAAAACAATATTATTTTATAGAAAATGCTGAATGCAACTGGTTTGTAGAACCGGTGTATACCCGTATCCTACATGGTGGCTTAATGAAACGAATAATGTTGCGATTTGTTTTGGTTTGGTCTTCTGGTAGCTTTTCCCTCACTCATTCCCATTCTCCTTCTCCTTCTCCTTATCTCCACCTACCCTTCCTCCTCTAATTTTCTCCATCTCCATCTGCTCTAAAATTGATCTCCATCTTTGTCAGATTCGTCTCTCCATCTCCTCTAATCTTATCTCCGTCTCTTCATCAGTTCTAGATATTGGTTGTAAAAAGCGGCTAGAGGAAATTGATTATGAGCATTCTGTGCAAGTGGTCAAATGGCTAGAGCATGAAGGGCACCTGGATGAAGATTTTAGAGTAAAGTTTCTCACTTGGTTCAGCCTCAAAGCCACAGAGCAAGAGAGAAGGATGGTTAATGTCTTTGTGGCTACTTTGCTTGACGACCCTCCTAGTTTAGCCAGACAGCTTATGGATATACCTTCATGTACAAGATATGCTGTGAACAAAAACTTGTTAATTCTAGGCATGGCTTTTGCTTTAGCTTGTAGCATTAATGCTGAATAGTTATTTTGTTTTGCATGAATATTTTAGAGAGTAACCAAAGACATGTAGGCTTTTGCTGGCAAAACAGAAAAATGTGGAGGAGCTCCTTGATTTTTATCTATATATAAAAAAAAGGAGCCATTCACAAGGTCTCTCTCTCTCTCACACTTGATTTTCAGATTTTAACAAGTCAATCCAACAATGTCCTTCAAACTCGTTCATTCTTCTTTTCTTTTATTTTTCTTTTTCTTTTTTTGTTTCACTAAGAAAGAAATTCAGCTACATTGAAAGCATCCTAGGCATGCTTTTACCCCGTCCATCTTCCTTCGCATTCCCCTTCAACGTGGATGTATATGGCACCCCAAAAGCATGGCAATTCCAAGGCACTGCTCTTGCATTCCCAACTGAATTCTATGATCACCAATAGAACTAGCCTTTGAAAATAACACCTTCCATGAGCAGCTTTGAAGCCCTTATCTCCAAGCTTCCCTCAGTTGTGCCACCAACCACAGTGCCATAGTCACATGAGTTTATATCATCATCTTAGAAGACATTAGAATTTATTGAAATGGAAAAAGTAGTGAAGGAGGAGATTGATGTAGAGATATATAGGCCTGAACTCAAAGTGGGTGAGAGTAGCAGTTCCATGGCAGCCTATCGTCGTCAAAAGCATTTCCATCATAACCAAGATTAGAAAGTGAAAACCGGTGTCTGACCAAACAACAATGATGGATTTTAGGACTCACTATCGGTACAACAACTGGGTTTTTCTTATATTGTATGAGAATTGAGTTCTTGATGCATGTCTAACATTGGGGGTTCCTGATCTACTAGGTTAAGCTTTAGCTTTACGCAAGTTTGAATCTTCCCAGTTCTTCCGCACTAGACCTAGATGCGAACGTGATTTTCCCTTTCCTGATGAAATTTGAAATTTGATTTTCCTTCCCTTCTTCCCGTTTCTTCTATTCTGTGATGTTTTTTCTTTTCTTTTTTTTTAAATATATCGGCTGATGTGGCAAAATGTCACGTCAGTCGATTCCCCAACAATTGCGGGTGACTGTTGCATGTAGCATTGTTGTTATTTTATTCAATAGTAGTTTAAGCTCAATTTGGAGTCGAAAAGTGTTTCATTTCATCTTATTTCATTTTATCATTACAACTTTCTCAAATTCTTACATAAAATATAATAAGCAATTCAACTTTTTCAAATCTAAAAAAAAAAATATATATTAAAAAAAAATATTCTAATAATATTTTTTTTTTCAATTTTCAACTTTTATTTAAAACCATCTTATTTTATCTTTGAAATCCAAACCTGCTATAAGAGTAATAAGTTAGTTGGTAGTATATCATTTCTCAAACAAAAAAAGAAAAATTCTACTTGCACCCAGGGTTGGGGAACCCCCGCGTACCCGTCACTCGACATGTACAATAATGAAACAATGCATTGAAACACCCCCACAGACGAAACACGAAACAAGCTTCCCTATAGACGAAACACCCCTATAGACGAAATACCCCCACGAGAAAGAGAACATGGTGAGAGAAAGCTAACTTGAGGGAGGGACCGAGACTTAGAGAAAGAGAGTGAGAGTTTTACCAAGAGAATAGCCGAGAAGGGTGGAGATACCCTGTGATGGTGGCTCAAGGAGGCATAAGCTCTGTATAGTGGGGGAAAAGGTTAGGTTTCGTGATATTGACCAACAGTGGAGAGAAGAGGAGGAGAGGTGGCAGTTCGGGGGTCTTACCGAGAGGGGCAAAGAGCTAGTGGTTAGAACAGAAGTCGTCGGGGATAGAGATTGTGGGATGGTGGATACGTGGTGGCACAACACAACATGGAGCAGTCGAGAGAGTGGTGGAGGACTGGGCTTCTGTGGTGGTTGGTAGAATGCCCTATTTCAGAGTAGAAAAAGGGAGTATGTTTCAGTTGATTGCGGTGTGGAGTAACGGCGTGAGGTGGAGGCCCTAGGTGGTGGTTGGTGGTTCTTGGTGAAGGGTGGTAACGACAAGGAGGAGCTTGGGCAATACTAGGTGGTCTTGTCCGGTTCTCCTCCAACGAAGGTTGATGTGTGCGTGGGGCTGCTTCTCGTTTGAAGACATAGGGGAGCTGGGCCATGGGGGTAATGGCAGTGGATGAAGTGAAGGGCTGGGCATGGCTGCTACGGTGTGGAGGAGGCTTAGTGGTGGTGGTGATAAGCTGTGGTGCATGGTGGGGCTTTGAGCTAATGGTTTGGCTATTTCACAAGGATGGTGCTTCTAGTGCTAGGGTGGTGCAGTGGCTTCGTTGTTGGGTTAGCGAATGAGGGAGGAGCATGTGGTTGTGGTTGCTGGGTAGGGAGAATGATACGATGTGGGGGAGTGCTCGTTGTTGAGCTTGAAGATGGCACCAGTGGGTTTCATTTCGTTTTCCTCTCTTTTTGTGTTTTGTTTTTTAATATATCGCCAAGTCAGCCAATTTCTCCAAAGGTACCTAACCTAGTGTATCTGTAGCAGAACTGAACAAAAAATAACATTAGAGTTTTTGAGAAGTTGTATTCCTTGTCTTCCTTTATTATCGTCCTTTTAATATTTTTTTAACTTGGTATCATACCATCGACAAATAAAAAAGATATAAATAGTTTCAATCATTTAATTTTGCATCATAAAACAATAGAAATGATGGTGATAAAAATGATAGTGAATACTATTATCTCTTCTTTTTTTCATATATTTATTCAGATATCTCATGTTAAAAGATTTTTCCTTCTTTTATTTTACATTTACTCGTTAAAAAAAGTAATGAGATAGGATTATTTTATTGGCATTTACCATATGAACAACTGTCTAGAGCATATTTGTGAACGAATATTGTTTAGTAGATAATTATAAGAATGTGAATTTGTTTACAAACATTAATCGAATTGAGTCGAGTTTTATATGAGTGGTATTGTTTTATAAGAATTGTAAGTTTATTCTTGGTCTACGTACATAGGACCCTTTATCTAAGGGTTGATTGAAATATAAAGTCTCGTTTGATTACATAAATCATCTAATCTCATATAATCTTTACAATTTTTCTAAACTCTTACACAAAATATAATAAACAATTCAACTTTTTCAAATCCAAAATAAATATTATTAAAAAATTATATTATAATAATATTTTATTCAACTCTCATCTCATCTGTTGAACCAAACGAGACCAATAATTCAACTTTTGTGTCTATCCTAGCCATTATGCTATCCAACTTCAAAGGTCTAAAATCTAGTTTTAAAATTTGGGCTCACTAAAGTAAGGTTGATGATGAAGTATGTTTTGGATTCCTCGAAAGTTATGTCAGGACTTGGCACAAGTCAAGAAATCCAAGTTGAAATTGTCAACGTATTCTTAAAGTTGAAGTTGAAAGGAATAGTTTGGTTATCAAAGGAAGCTCTACAAACTCAAAAGTTATTGATCAAGTCCCATGACATCGCTCAAGATGACCAAAAAGATAACAATATAAAATAGAATTGCAAAGTCCTAAACAATGCTTGAGTTGAACACATTTTAATCATGATTAAGCGTATTGGTGTTAAGATATAAATATATAAAATAAAATTTACTTCTTCTCATCCATTTAAACTTTTCAAGATAAGTAGTGATTTTAATTTCCATTTAAACTTTTTGTTGGGGGGTGTAAATATCTTAACTACACTACCCTTAATCTTTAGGTTTTCTCTTCTGAATAATGTAATACAAATTCTCTATATTATCTATACTAAATTAGTATTTTTCGCCAATAAATAATCAATGACAAAAACGATCCCATTGGTCCGAATCTATCAAACCCAATATGATATTGTAGTTTGATCCTACCTAGTCTAAACAAAGCGCGCCCCGTGCATATGTGGCACACAATGCCACCGTACTACATCACCATCAACTCCTTTGCACTATCTGGCCAACATATGAGCAGTAGAGTTTGCCTACATGTCTGATTTTGAACTTGGGTAAGAGATTTGACAACTAAATAATGTAAAAAAGAATAGCTCCTTGCAAGGACAATTCGAAAGATAGTTTTTCAGCTATATATTCTACCGTCGTCATGGGATCAGACTCAATAATTATGTGAGGTATGCCCAGATGGGTGGTCAACTGCAAGCCTTTTGATATTGCTAATGCTTCAATAGCTTCTACTTCCTATTCTCCAAACTCATATTTGCATGAAACCATTATGATTTTTCTTTTCTCATCGTGCAATACAACACCTAAACTTGATTTTTGTTCCTCTCTGAAGATTGATGCATCAATATTGAGTTTTAGAATTCCATATGCTGGTCTCTGCCAAGATAGAATCCTTTCCCTTTCGAGATTGAGTTAACAAACATGCATCTTCTTGAAATTATCCACCCTACATATTGTCTCTTGAATAGCTACTTCTAGATCAAGATGTTGTTGTTGATGGATGTACATATTTATTCTACACCACGACCCCCATGCAACTCTAAGGACTTTTTACAAATCTATGCTTGCGAAGTTTTGCTTCATATGAAAATGAGAACCCCAGAAGTTTGTTGATCATTAGACTCTGTGGCCATCAGAGGATGGACTTGCTGCCATACTTGTTTGATATGGCAACATGAGAGTAAAGCATGGAGGCTATCTTCCTTTCCCCTTCTACATAATGCACAAAATGCTTCTTGTAAAACTTGCTTATTCTTTAGAGCTTGCTTTATGGGTAAGATATCATTAGAAAGCCTCCATGCTAAGTTTTTTATTCTTATTAAGCAATTTAAGATTTCAAAACATTTATCCAAAATTGTCTCCATCCTGTAGTGTTTAAGCTCTTCCTTGTTACATAGCTTCTTAAGTTTTAACACCCTCATAACCCTAGGCATTTTTAACAAAGAACATGCCATTCTTATACCACCTTGATCTTCTAGCAATGTGTGGCTTAGATGAGTTTTCAAAATGTCATCCACTTCTTGTTTACATAATAACCTACACATCTTTTGAATATCCCATCTATCATAGCCCTTTTCCATCAGTTCACTCACTTTAACAATCTCAGTAATCTGTACTGGGTAGTTTGCATTCGAGTATTTTAGTGTCTATGGAAGCTATCGATCTTTCCATATTCTAATCTTTCTTCCATCTCGCACTCTTCATTTACATCATTTCTTTAAAATACCTTGAATCATATGTTTACCTTGCCTTGCATTAGGAAAGTACTCCGATTTGTAACTAATCTATACATCAAAGATGGGGTACTCATAAGTCGCTTATACGTATAATCCATGGATGCGAGACTTTTAGAGACATGGGATTGATGGAAAAAACAACTTTATAGGATATACAAAGGGAGGCACCATTAATGCAGTTGTGAAAAAAACTCTATAATCCATCATATTTCAAAGACGTATTGCAGATCTCGATTGGTTTAGTTGGATTTATTGATTAAATTTTATTACTTACAAGTTGGTGCACAAACATACTATTTATTTTGAAATTTGTTATAGTTTTATAAAAAAAAAAAAAAAAATTAAAGATTACTATTTGTTATATTAATTGATGGGTTAACCTTTTGGTTCATAACATTTTAAATGTATCAACAAGCATGTTTGCAAAGGCTATTTTGCTTTATTCATTACCAAATTAGGATTTTGTCATTTTTTTTTTTAAATTGAAATGACATTCATGATATTAAATACAAGTTGGCCCTCAGCCATAATAAGCGAAGAAATACAAGGAGCAACATGATTCACTTCTATAACTTCATAATCAAGAAGCACAACTTCTCTAGCAAGTTTATGTGCTATACCATTAAGCTCACTTTTAACATGTTGAATACTCTAGTAAGAACGAACTAGTAAGTTGCGAAACTCTAAGAGGATACAACCAATTCTACAATCATCTTGATTCTTTGACAATGCAGCATGTACAATCTGAAGTGAATCGCCCTAAAAAAATAGTAAATGCTGCCCAAGATCAAGACAGAAAATAGTAGCACATAGTGAGCAATCCCCTTGCTTCAATAATTAATGGTCGAACACAGAAAAGTAATGGTTACATCATACTAGCAATAACATGAACACCATCACAATTTCGAATCATCACACCTATACCAATTTTCTCACAATTAGCTTGGATAGCAACATCCCAATTAACCTAAATTCAAGTAGGAGGGGTGTGATTCCCAATGTAATGTTGCAGGAGATACTAATGATCTAACCACAGTAGAAGTTTGCATGGCTTGCAGATAATCCTCATAGGCATGTATAATATTACCAAAATGAGTTGAAGGAGGTGTAAAACTGCGCTTATAGATTGGGGTGTTTCTCCTATGCAAAAGTGATCGAGCAATGACAGTGAACAACTCAAAAATCTTTCTGTTCCAACCTTAGATTCAATTGCTCAACAATGAGACCAAAGTCAGCTGACGTGATTGCAATTTTTTGAAGGGCCCTAACACTAAGAAGCCAAACATCACTTGCAGAAGGACAAGCCAAAGAATATGACCCGGGTTCTCCTCCTCTTGCAACAGATGGGGCACATAGGATCTATGATGAAATACTTTTTATATATATTCATTTTTGTTGGTAAAGCATCAATACAACCATGCCAAAGAAAAACCTTAACACTATTGGTAACTTGCAATGACCAAATTCTCTTTTAAAATACCACACATTGTCCTTTCATAGAAGATCCCCCAGCAGACAAAGTCATTAGTTGTTTTTGCAAATGGTAAGCACTTTTTACCGAGAATATCCATTGGAAATACCCCTCCACACTAATCTAATAGCACAACCTTGTAAACTTACATGAATATTCATAATTGCTTCAACATCTGTGATTGAATATAGAATGTAGTAGGTCCAGATTCCACCACCCTTTTTGAGTATCAATTAGATTAGCAACCACTACATGCTTAGGTAAAAGTAAAATTGCAGATTGAATTTTCAAGAAACATCATGAGGCAACCATTTATCTAATTTGGATCTATGTCTCATCTCCAACTCTTCATAGAAGACCTTCATGGAATAAAGGAATGACTTGGGTTATACTCCTTCAAATATAAGAAGGTTTATTCCCCAACTTAGCATGCAAGATATTGGTGGCAAGAAAATATTTAGCTTGAAAGATCCAACTTGGAAGCGAGTGAGGAGATTTCAGTATCCTCCATACTTGTTCAGCGAAAATGGATAAATTAAAACATTTCAGATTTCTAAAATCAAGACCCCAATATTATTTTCCAGAACTTAAGAAGTCCCAACTTTTCCAACGAAGCTGGAATAGTTATCAAGATGACCCCAACCAAAAGTTAGCAAACATGTAGTTGGGCATTTTATGAAGAGAATTTGGAAGTCAAAATACACTCATACTATAGATAGGGATAGCTTGGAGAACAAATTTAATAAGAATTTCTTTCGTAGGCCAAGAAAGAAATTTTTTCTTCTAGTTATTAAGCTTTCTGCTAACCCTATCCACAATACCTCAAAAATAAGCCACCCTTGATCAGCCTATTAAAGAAGAAAATCCTAGATATTTATCCAAACTGGAAGAGGCTTTCGGCCCTGCAACCTTCGTAATATACTTCCTAGTTGCAAAATTGGTGTTGCTGTTAAAAAATAAGGAGGTTTTGCCCTATTAAGCTGTTGGCAAGATGCAGCTTCATGTATACCAAGAATCTGATTTAAGATTGCCCAAACTTGCATAGTAGCTTGACAAAATAAGAGACTTGCATAGTAGCTTAACAAAATAAGAGACTATCATTCATAAGAAATAGGTGATTTATCCTTATCACACTCTTGCCTAGTGGGATCTGTGATCAAGCCTTGTTGTTCTATAGATTAGAGTTGAAAACTTAAACTTCAGCACAAAGTATAAATAAATAAGGGGATATGGGCAGTCTTGTCTCAAACCTCCCTGTGGTTTGAACATTTCATGAGAGACACCATTCACAATTAAAGAGAGAGGAGGAAGAATTGATACTTTACAAACCCCAGTTTAAGCATCACAACTATAATAAAATCTCATTCTAGCTTATCATAGGCATTGCTCATATCTAATTTTAAGGTCATGTAGCCATGTCTACAATGAATTTGAGTTTTTATTGTATGGAAGGTCTCATAGGCAGCTAAGATATTATCTGTGATCAGTCGACCAGAGACAAAGGTAGACTGATTTGATGAGATAATTGAAGGTAGTATCATCTTCAACCTTGAGGTAAACAATTTAGTGATAATCTTGTAGATGACATTACAAAGGCTAATAGGTCTATACTCAATGATGAACTATCTTGTTTTAGTCTAATAAAAAAATATTAGATATTTTAAAAATAATAATGTCTTACTTGTTATGCATGACAACATGATATTATTAAATTGAAAAATTCTACTTACCATCTCATACACCATACACCAACATGTGATTTATTATTTTTACCATTCTATTTAAACAAACACATATTGATGTGTGAATATGTGTGTTTAAATAGTGGGATAATTTTTTCAATATGTGTGTAAATATGTATGTTTAAGCACACACTAAAGAAGGTAGGGTTGGAAGTTTCCATCACCCAACTGGGGCTCATTTGATTTCCCATTTATTATATGTAGATGATCTCCTAATTTTTGTTAATGGTGGGAAGCGATCTGTTAGGCGACTTGTTGAGATTCTTGGAATTTATGAAAGATGGTCGGGGCAATTGATTAGCAAAGAAAAGTATGCTCTGCATTCGTCCAAGTCTATTACTTCATCTCAGGTACGCATACTTTTGAGGCTCATGAGCTTTTGGGAAGGAAATTTTATTACCACTTATGTTGGTGCACCTCTTATGTCGGGGAGGCTTACGACTAGAATTATTGAACCTCTTGTGGAAAAAGTTAGGAAAAAGATTGCAGGGTGGAAATTCAAATTACTTTCTCAAGGGGGAAGGTTGATCTTGTTGAGACATGTTCTATCGAGCATGCCTATTCATATTCTTTCTGTGATAAATGTGTCATTGGCGACCACTGCTCGTATTAATTCTATTTTGTCTAATTTTTTTGGGGGGAATGTTAATGGCATAATGAAGATGAAATGGTGAGCTTGGCCGAAATTGTGTATACCTATGGAGGAGGGTGGTTTGGGTTTTAAAGATTTCAAGAAGTTTCAATGTGCACTTCACATGAAATCTACATTTAGATTGATGACCACTAACTCTTTATGGACTGATTTTTTTAGGGTAAAATATCTTAAGGATGGTCATGTTTCTTTAGCCACTGCGAATTATCGGGGGTCTCGATTATGGAGATCAATTCTTTCAATTTTTCTGAGATTTCCAATAATGTCAAAGTGCTGGTGAGAGGAGAGAATGCATCTTTTTGGTATGATAGGTGGCTAGCATCGGGGCTACTTTTTGTATAGGTGGAGGATATTGCCAACGCCAAGTTTCATATAAATGAATGTTGTCTAGAGAACAATTAGGATGTGGGATGTTTGATGGAACTCGTCGGGGAGGAGGCCACCTTGGGAATTATTTAGAGCTCTTATGTAGGTAAAACAAAGCCTGATTTATTTGTGCGGCAACCATCCAATGATGGCAGTTTTTCGACGTCTAGTGTATGGGATGTGATTCGAAAGAGAGGTGATCAGCTGCAATGGAAGGAGTGGATCTGGCACCATTTGTTGCCTAAACAAGTTTCCATTTGTGTATGGAAAGCTTATTTTTATTGTCTAGTAGTTGATGAAAGGGTGCAGACTAGAGGAGTTGTCCTTGAGTCTTCTTGTGATTGTTGTGTTCAAAAATCTGGTGAGACACTTGACCATGTATTGTGCTCAGGAGAATTGGCTACAAAGGTATGGGAGAATGCTAGTATTACATTGGGTGTACCTTGTATGCATCAAATGACTTGGAAAGCTAGACTTTCGGTGTGGTTCCGTTGTGCAAAAAAGGCTTTTGTTAAAGGCATCCTCACTAGTTTATTACCATACTTGATCACTTGGCAACTTTGGATAAGAAGGTGCAAAGCTAGGATGTAAGGGGTATAAGATAGTGCTATATGAGTTTGGTAATCTGTGAAATATTGGCTTCGTGTTATTGTTGGGGTGAATAATTTTTCTAGCTCTCTTTCTATGCAGGACATGAAGATTTTGGAGGAGCTATATATTGTTTTTTCTCCCCAACGGCGATGTCAACACTTTATGGTAGCTTGGAAGAAGCCTCATGCAGGTTGGTTTAAAGTGAATTGCGATGGAAGTTGCCGTGGTAACCCGGGAAGCTCTGAGGGAAGGGAAGTGATAAGAGATGAGATTGGTATTGTGTGGGGTTAAGAGCTATTACAGAGGGGATTGTTTTGTGTAAAATGCTAAATATTTTTAATGTAATTATTGAAAGTGATTCTAAGGTGGTAGTAGATTAGCTTCGTGTCGGAAGGTGTACTTTGTGGTATTTATGTGACTACTGGGAAGAACTACTTATTGCACTAGCAGGGGTTCATTATTTGGTTGTATATTAATTTCGGAAAGTTAACCAAGCGGCGGATTTTTTAGCGTGTCAATGTGAGTTACGGGATTTCATCTACAAGGGTCATCAAAATTTGTCCTTGATCTTGAGAAGTATTTTTCGTTTGGACAAATTGGGTTGTCCTAATCTCAGGTTTTAAATTGATTTACTTTTTTGGTTTGGCTTATAAATAGGCACGTTTAGGTTGGCTTTTTATTGCTTTATTTTTCTTTAGATTATTGTATAGGTTGTTTTATTTTATTGGTTTTTTGATGCTTGGAATTAGAAGTGTACAGGAACTGTCTAAACTGGCCGGGAGCCAATCAGACCAGCTGCCAGAGCAAGGAATCAGCTGGAACCAGTCGGTGGGCTGTAGGAATTGATGAAAATCTATATCGGCTGATTCTAACCCTTAGAAAACCGCCGAACCGGTCGACCCTGTATATACATATATTTTTAAAAATATATGTATATAAAACGGTACCGTTTCATTTAAATAAGTGAAACGGCGTTATTTTTCCCTTGAAATTAAAATAAAAGACATATGGAACAAGTCAAACGACGCCACTTTTCTTCTTCTTCCTCCATTTGACCTACAAATTTCTTCTGCTCTTTCATGGTAAACATCGATGACATCCCTCCTCCGTCACAAAGACGCCGACGGCAGACTGAGGAACCGAATTGCACCTCGTTGAGATCGATAATATCGATTTTCTCTCCTCCAATCGACCGGTTTTGGCCGGTTCTTTCCTTTCATTGCAAACGTTGGTTTGGCACCAAAATCGCGCCGAGCCCATCGGTTTTCAACCCTACTTGGAATGGTTTCATTGAATATTTTGTAAATCCTAAGTGTCATGTTTGTAACCATGGTATTCTTCTGCCATAAGCGAGGGCAATCAATAAAATTTAGAATACCATAAAAAAAAAAAAAAAAACCACACTAAATTTTTTTTAAAATTAGAGCATATAAAAATTTCAAAGATGATTGAAGCATGTAACATCGTTCATGCCCCTTTATTTAATAGGGACTACTAGGACCACCGAGAGATGGTTTCGAGAGTTTTTATTGAAAAATGTAAAATATACTTTTTTATTTATGTATTTTTTTCAAGTATTTTTTAAATCACTTTAAATATTAAAAAAAATCATAAACTCATTTAAAAATACTTTTTTAGTAGTTAAATTAAAAAAATTAGTTGGGATGCATCGTTGGTGATACATTAGATTCCTATTTGAGATGTAGAATCTTTTTTTTCTGATCCGTTTCTCCTCCTCTCTATGTAACGGTAACTTTCTCCCCAAGTCACAACCTTTCTATAGGGTATCTTTTGGACCCGGAAAGATGGCCCTAGGGTTGAGCATCGACAATGTCAGAGTGAGAGGGCTCTATCCCCAACTTCGACTTGCTAGAGCGAAGTCGGATTTGGACTTTTTTCTTGTTCTTAACCCATTTGAAATTATTTCAATTTGGCCATTTTAGGCTCTCACTAATCGGATTAGGCTTTCAGATTTCAGTTTTTAAAAAGAATATTTTTTCAAATTTCAATTTTATTAAAACATAACCAATTTGAAAAAATAAATCATTGTACAAATTAATGTTATAATACATCAGTATTATATGTTATTATATATTAATGTTTATATATCAGTATTACATGTTATTATACATTGATTATTACATTAGTATTACATGTTATTATATATTAATGTTTATACATCAGTATTACATGTTATTATACATTGATTATTATATATTACTAGTACATGTTATTATACTTTAGTTATTATACATTAGTATTACATATTATTATAAACTTAAATTTTTGTGTTTATACATAATACATTAGTTATTATATAATTAGTATCAAATGTTATTATACATTAGTTGTTATTATACATTAGTATTACATGGTAATAATAGTTAATAGTATGATGTTTACATATATTAAATTATTATTAGTCAATTTAGTTTATTTATATTATAGTATAAGTATATTATTTTATAATAATTTGCTTATACTAGTATATTATTGAATTTAACTAACTATATAAGTTATAGTTATATAATGAAAGCCGCTTTGAAGCGGTTGGGCTATTATTTTGGCTTTAATAGCCCCCAATGAAAGATTGCCACATCAACAACTCTACCTAAAAGATTTTGAAGATTATCACACCCAATAATTTCAAGTCCAAGAGCCCTGAAATGTTTCATTGTTGAAGCCTATCTTCCAATTTCTATTTTTTCGTATGGGTCTGTAGATGCAGTTTTGAAGTTCCCATCCCACTATCACTTTATGTTTTGAATTTCCTATCATTTTGCGGTCTCTGTAGAGAGAACAGATTTTTCTTGTATCCGCATCCCACAACAACTGAAGTAATACCTGGGTAGCACATTTAGACGCTGGTGCTTTGAGAGCTTGCTCGTCAAAGCCAAACCAAAGAGATTCAGGATACTAAGATTTGAGTGATGGAAACTTTCTTAAAACAAAAAAAATTGGAAATAGAATATAGCTTGTAAATCCATTTTGTATGGGTCTGATTTAGATATAGGAATATGGGTTTGGGTTTCTTTTGATTTTTCCTATTTTTCTCAGCAACCAAATAGAGTTGCAAAAGTAAAATTAAAGAATGTTAATTTTCCAAACAGAATTTCCTAATTTTCTCTCAACAACGAAACTAAATTACAAAGAGAAAAAGAAAAAATAAATAAGTTTACAATGTCTGTTTTCCAAATCGCAAAGAATGTTAAAAACCTGTTTTAAAGTTTAAACTTGTTTTAGGAAGCAAATGTTAACTAAAAAAGGAAAAGAAAAAGGTTGCCGCAGTCTCTTCCTGCGTCGCCTCTCTGTCTTCTCTTTCTCAACACCCCCTCCTATTCCAAAAGCAAAACCAAGCCTCTCTATATCTATAAAAAATGAACACATCATATCTCCTATCTTCTGGCGACAGAGCGAGAGAGTTGGAGGACAGACGACGATGATTTTCTTGTTTATTCCCTAGAGGGGGGTGAGAGTTGGGCTAGAAGCTCTGGAGCTCTGGAGATCTGAGTGTGAGAGGGCAGCTAGGGGCTGCGATGGGCTACGGGGGGGCTACAAGTGAGAGTGGGAGAGAGGGGCTGCAATGGGGGACTACGACATCTGAGTGTGAGAGGGGGAGTGGGAATTCTTGATGCGCAGTCATATTGTATTTCCATGTAAAAGGATACATGTTATTAATCTATTAAAAGACTATTTTTCAATGGAAGGCAAATAGACCGATTATAAGATTTTCTCTTCTATAATATATATAATTAATATAATAAAAATATATATATTTTTATATATTATGTACAATATCGAAATTAGAGATAGAGTCAGACAATTAAAGGAAAAGTCGGTACATCATTACCTCCGACTTAGACTCCAACTCTTTTGTGAAAAAACTTTTGACTCCTCTGACTTATCAAGCGAAGCCGAAAGAGAGTCGGGGTTGGAGTCGAATTTGCGGATTTTGGATCAGCCCTAGGCCCATACACGACCACACTCGCCCATTCAACCTCTTTCCCCTCCCATTTCTTCTCCGTAACTGTGAAGCTACTGCAAGTACTGTCACCATCTTTGTACATGCAAGCCGAAAACCCGCTCTTTTCCTACATTCTTTCTGACCCACATTTTTTTATAAGGGAAGGCAATGGGGGTGGGAGGGCATTTTTGGGACTTGCTGAAGCCCTATGCCCGAACCGAAGGCTTCGATTTCCTGAGGAACAAACGAGTCGCCGTAGACCTCTCCTTCTGGATCGTCCAGCACGAGACCGCTATCAAGACCCATGTCAGAAAGCCACACATCAGGCTTACTTTCTTCCGTACCCTCAATCTCTTCTCTAAGGTGCTCTTGGTTCTCCTGCTCTCCTTCATTTTCGGTTCCTGCTTGGTTACTAAGAAACCAAAGTTTTCGGCTTATGGTTTGAAAGACTTATCTTGGCTGAGATAAATTTCTTGTCTTTTTTGGCCCAAATCGTTTTGCTCATTTAAATTTTTTTCTTTGTCTGCATAGAAAAGAAAAAATAATGAAAAACGGGAAAGCAAATTTTGTTTTTTTATCTGTTATTTGTTTTGAAGTTCCTACTTTTTTTTAATCTGTTATTGTTTTGAGGTTTTGTTTATTGTTTTGATGCAATCCTTCTCCTTTCTTCGTTGTAGGATGTATTACTTAAGTCTTAAATGATTGTGTTAGCCTCAGTGAAATGGAAATTTTGTTGTGTCCCAAAAAATGTCCAACGTTTAAAATAATAATTTTGTTTTGTTTTCCACATTTCTTTGCAACATAATGTTGCCTGACTTGTTCTGATAACAATGGTGTTGAGGTATTTGCAGTTTGGTGCATTTCCGGTCTTTGTCCTCGATGGAACTCCATCACCGCTTAAATCGCAGGCAAGAATTGCAAGGTTTTTTCGTGCTTCAGGCATTGATTTGTCAGATTTTCCGGTTGCTGAAGAGGGCGTTTCGGTTGAGAGGAATGGTGCATTTTCAAAATGTGTTCGAGAGTGCGTGGTGGGTTGTTTATTTCGTCATAATTGCAATCAACTTTGTTAGATTTTGCTAATGTTAAGATAAATGGAGGTGAATATTTGCTTCTTTCATTCCATTCTTCCAAATTCATCGGACAGGCGTTTACACAATTAACAAATACCTTACCTACAAGTTCTAGAAATTTCTATCATCATAATAAACTCATATATATGATTGAGTTCTGGTCCCTTTGTGCATCAACCTATATTCTTTTAGGGGATTTTCTTCTTCTGATTGTTGACTAACTGAGGAAATAGACCCACCATCGTCAGGGTGCCACCTAGTGGTCAATGGGTAGGTTTGGGATGAGCTGTATATTCGGACATCCTAGGACTAGGAGTTCTTTTTTATTACCTGATACTCATTTATGGTGGGTGGGTTTGAAGGGACCAACTTGGTGAGGTTCCACGAGAAAACAAAATGAAGTTAAAACAGTTAATTTCATTTTATGTTTATGTCCATATTTTAACATGTAGAAGAACGTATGTGTGAACTCTAGGAAACCCCCCTATATGAAGTATGAACTGAAAAAACTTTTAATGTTTATTCCTGTTATAAACTAAAAACCAGCACAATACATTATGAACAGGCGTTTTGGGGGTTTATTCTTTGAGGTTGAGGTTTGGTAACAATACTTGTGATTAAGAAACATAAGGATGTTATGATATTCAGACAAGTTTGAAGCATATGTCACATTAATTTTTCTTTTTCTTGCATGTGTGTTGGGGAAGTTTTTTTTTTTTTTTTTTTTTGTAAGTAAAATTATTATATATATCAATAGGAGTAATCAAGTACACTAGACGTATACAAGAAAACATCCAGCCCATACTAGAGAGTCCCTAATGATCCAAAAAGCCCATGAAACCTACCCAAAATACACCAAGCCCAAATTGGAATGTAACACACCTCCCTAACCCCAGCCCCTTGTTTCCCATAAAACTAATCCTCTACCCAAAAATCTCACTACGAGAACGTCTTCACAATGCCCTCCCTTTAATCTTCTCTCGACTTGAGCTATCTCACTTAGCATCGTAGTTGATTACCCATGAAAGACGGTTTAATTCATTGCTTTTCTTAAAATTTGATTTGGTTTCAAGCACGTGGCTCGCCTCAATCGCAATGAGTAGTGCTTTAAATTTGTCTTCATATTCTCCATGTGAAATCCCCAGGATTTGTTGAAACCCGTTAACTTTATTCAGAAAACCGATAGTGAACCGCTATATCGTTTATCGAAGGAAGAGAAACTAGGGGAACGACATTATCCCCAGCCATAGTGCCCAACTGCACTCCCAACTCTAAACCTTTCCCCACACTCATCCATTCTCGACCCACCACCACAACCCACGACTAGGTCCAGCCCCTTATCCACTTTAATCATCAGACCTCTCACATAATCCATAACTCCCTTCAATTGAGTTTTGACATCCCATAAGATGTCCTCCACTTCAACCAATGTCACCTGACGACCTTTTTCTCCTACAAGTGCCTTACCCTTTCCTTTTGCCGTTGAACTGATCTCGGCCGGACTACCAGCTAGTGACTTCAACACCGCAGCGTACGAAGCACCTTTGACTGCGGAAGGCCTTTCCACTATTTTTCCATCACAAGCTCCCCACTGCACTGTTTGCATGCTTCATAATAGTGGCTTTGGACCCAGTAACACTTTGAATGGACTGCATAAAGCTTTTCCATCCAATGCCATTTGCACCCTTCGGCATCACCAACAAACCTTTCCTCCATCCATTTTGGAATTCTGGGAGTTGTAGAAAGCTGCTCCATGCGTTAACATGATGTTGAATGATAAAAACTCCATTACCCATCCTTAGCTCTCTGAAGAAACCTTCATGACAATTAAGTTCTAAACAATCCTCAATCCCCTTAGCCACCCATGAAGATGCCATCCCACCTAGACACATGAACTTAGCTATCCTTTTGCTACATTCAGAAATACGAAAATGATTTCCTCTCTCTTTCGTAAAAACGAAAGTTTTTTATTCCACTTTCAACCACCTCTCGCCTTCCAACTGAGACGAATCCACATCTCCCATTGTCATCGTCAAATCCCAAATCCCAGATCAGAGATACCCTACTGCTCCCGCTTCATCCTCTTAAGGAAAAAAGTAGATTTGTGCCCACTTCAAATCAAAGGCATAGACACAGAATGGACTCCCGGTTGCCGGAGGAAAACCGACAATGGAGTTGCCGGAGTCCATCGATCAAGTCAATGGAGGTGACGGAGGCAAAGTCTTAGGTCCCAGTGCCCCTTAATTGTGTTAACGGAAAAACAGAAGAAAACTTTTAGGCCCCGCTTGGATACACAGATCAGATGAGATGAGATGAGATGTTTTGAATAGTAGTTGAATAAAATATTAATAGAATATATTTTTTAGTATTATTTTTATGTTGAAATTTGAAAAAGTTGAATTGTTTATTATATTTTTGTATGGGGATTTGAAAAAGTTGTAATGATTGAGATGAGATGAGATGAGATGAGATGAGATAGGGGTTTTGTGTAAACAAACGGGGCCTTAGTCGCCGGAGGAGGACCGACGTTGGAGGCCCCCCAATGGAGTCGTCGGAGTCCGACGGTCTAGTCTGTGGCGATGGCGAAGGTAGATGCACGGCGATAGTCGTTGACACCTCCAACAAAGAGAAATAATGAAAAAACCAATTCGCCTGAGAGGACCGATGCCGGATGGCCCTCAGCGAGGATGCTAGGGCCCGTCAGCCTCGTCTGTGATGGAGGTGAGGTGTCATTCTCTGGTCGATGGTGGTGAGGGGTGGTGGCGAGATGGATGTGTTTGGGTTTTCTCTCGCCTACTTGATTAAAAATCACTTGCAAAATAACATGTGTTGGGGAAGGTCTTACGAATTTCCTTGTAGGTATTGCAGGGTTACTCATTAAACTTATTTTTGTGAGATTTTTAGCAACCAAGGGTTTTTTTTTTTTTTTGCTCATCATTTAGTTGCGTACTATGTAAACAAGCTCTCATCTTTGTACTTCATTTGTAGCTTGCATTGAATTGAGGTGTAAGATCATTTTAGCTATGTTGGCATCAATTTTGTTAAATATATTTGGTATGGTGAAGCCTGCATTCCACCTATTGGATGGTTTTAGGTTTTTCAGTTTCCCTTGATTTTTTGGTGATGCTTTTGGGACCTTTATGCAATTTTTTGCTAATAGTGGTTTGATAGGAACTGCTTGAGCTTTTTGGGTTGCCTGTGGTAAAAGCAAAAGGAGAGGCAGAAGCATTGTGTGCACAGTTAAACAGTGAAGGTTATGTAGATGCTTGCATCACTGCCGACAGTGATGCATTCCTCTATGGGGCTAAATGTGTCATCAAATGTGTTCAGCCCAATTCCAAAGTAAGTACAAGTGATTTATTTGTGCCCTTGTTGAGCATTAGGTTGCATTTTAAAGTGTCATCTAATCATTTACTTTTCAATATGGCAATGACATCTATGCCGTAATTGTAGTTCACAAATTTCTTCATGTTCCTTTCAGTTCATGATTAAATCATTTGATTTTGCAATATCCTTTTTGGTAAGCGTGAGAATCTCATGGTATGCAGGAACCATTTGAATGCTACCGCATATCAGATATTGAAGCTGGTATTGGGTTGAAGAGGAAACACTTAATTGCTATATCTCTTTTGGTTGGCAATGACCATGATTTAGACGGGGTGCAAGGGATTGGGCTTGATACAGCTCTTCGCTTTGTCCAAGCTTTTGCTGAAGATGAGATACTGAATAGGTGTGCTCATTAACTGATATTGGTCATTTTTTTCTTGTAGCTGTAAATTCGAAATGAACATGTGGTAATGTTAGATTGAGTTGGGATTGATACCTTCCATGCTGAAGATGATATTTCCTGTAGGCTATATGAAATTGGCAATGGGGATACTCCACTGTTTCAAGGTGGCATTAAATCTTTAGATGATCATACGCCTAGTTCGGATAAGAGCTCACCAAAGATAAGATGTTGTCACTGTTCCTTCTGTGGACATCCTGGCGGCAAGAGGGCTCATTTTAAGTTTTCTTGTGAATACTGCAGTACTAGTAATGGTGAAGGTTGCGTGAAAAAGCCAGATGGATTTAAATGTGATTGCCCCTCCTGTGGTGTGGTATGCCCTTATTTATTGCTGTTACTTTATGGTTTCTTTCAGAAACTGTCATAGTGACATTTTAGGATACCCTCTGTTTTGCTCGAGAGTTGAAATTGCTTTTTCATTTTTGTCTTGTCTGTGCGGAGTGTGAGTTCTATTCAATATTAAAAGCATTTAATAGTGTCTAAATCACAGGCTCAGAAGGAGAAGGAACAGAAAAAGCAAGAAAATTGGAGAATGAAAGTTTGCAACAAGATTGCAATGCAGTCGAATTTTCCCAATGAGAAGATAATTGCAATGTATTTGTGCGACAGCCATGGTTATTTTGCTGGTAAGTTTGTTTGGCTTCATTAGTATTTGATAGTAAGGATTAAGGGGTGCTTATCAGAAAGTTAGTGATGTGCTTTTGGCATGAACTTCCCGAAATGCTTGGACTGAATATAAATTAAGATGCCTAAATAATCCATGAAATGGTATGTTTTTTTTTTATAAGTAATCCATGAAATGATATGTTAACCATAATTTAATGAATTTGTGACTTTGTTACCACTTGGGACATTGATAGATCTTAGGTCCTGTTTAGATACACAGTTGGTCTCATCTCATCCCATCTTATCTCAACTCAACATCCAAACACTACTCAAACACAAACACTTTTCAATTTCACTTTCATACTTTTTCATCTAATCATTACTAATCATTACAACTTTCTCAAACTTCCTTATAAAATACAAAAAACAATTCAACTTTTTTAAATTCCAAAAAAAAAATAATTTTAAAAAGTTATATTCTAACAATATTTTAATTTTATAATATTTTTATTCAACGTTTTCTCTTTCCTTTCCCAAAACCCAATAAAAATCTGAACACAAATTATTTCACTACTATTCACAAACCATCTCACTACTATTTACAGATTTTTCATCTTATCTCATATGAATATCCAAACTAGTCTATATGGTCTTGCATGTGAGGCTATATGGTACTGCATATAACATATAGTCGCCACCTTTGGTTTGGATTAGTTTAAGGTAACTTATACTGGTATTGCATTTCAAGGCTCCCCAATCTGACCCATGGCGTTTCAGTTCAGCCTTTAGGACTTGCAAAAAAAGAAACAAATACAAAATTATTGATAATCCAGAAAAACTTCTTCTTCTTTTCATTTTATAACTTTTTGTTCGTACTATATCTTGCACAGGTCTATAACAGAGAATTTTTTTGAATGTTTTTACAGGAAAAGATGGCCCTTGCATATCATGGGGAAGCCCAAAAACTGAAATGCTGGTTGATTTCTTGGCTTTTAATCAGATTTGGGAGCCATCTTATATTCGGCGGATGATGATTCCCATGTTGTCCACCATTTTCTTGAGAGAAATGGCTGTAAATCCTGTAAAAACTTTGTTGTATGGACAGTATGAGTTTGACTCTGTACTGCGTATAAAGATCAGATACGGACATCCATTCTATTTGGTCAAGTGGATAAAAGTTGCATCTGCTCTGGGGGGTGCTATGTATAAAATCCCTACCGAGGAGTCTGATAGGCAACAAGATGTTATAGCATCTGATGAATCTCCCAATTTATTGGAAGGGCCCGATGTTCCAGAGATTCATGTTGATGAGGAGGGCTACTTCTACCTGTTGACAGATGAAAATATGGAACTTGTTCANGGGGGGGGGGGGGGGTGGAATTGGGAAGGAAGAATAGATAATGATGTGTGTGCAAGAAGTTGGAGTTTTAGCTGGAAAGGAGCAACACCTATTTACCACAAAGGGTGGTGTCTCAATGGTCCTTGGGTTACTCCCAAGTGGCTTGGCATGTACTAGGTCTTGGGTTCGAAACCAAGTAGGGACTCACCTTACACTATTAGTATTAGCCGCCTAAGGATTCATTTAATTCCCTAGTGAGGTTAAGGTCTAAGCTATGGCGCTTGTATATGTCCCGTATACTCGGGCTTTTGCCTATTTCATGATCAATAAAATTTTTGTTTATCGATATAAAACGGTCTAAGCTATGGCTCAAACCCGGCTTGAGGGGGCGCCTGCTGCTTTTCACTGTCTAGGCCCTTCCTGTCCGGTTTCTAGTGGGTGAGGTTCTACTATAGTCACACCCTTTTTCCACAAAAAAAATAAAAAGATCAACACCTATTTCAGGGTTCCTTGTATCTATTTCTGCTCCCTAAGTAAGTGTTTTCTCTTGTATACATCCAGTGTACTTGGCTATACCTGTTGATATTAATAAACTTTTCCTTATAAAAAAGAAAGATGAGCCTAGAAAAGAATAGTAAAAGAAAAAATATTTGAATAAATCAACTTAGCCATTATTTTTGGAGCTACAGTGTATCTGATTCTCCATGCTTGAAATTTTGCAGGAACGGAAAGAATCAAAACGAAGAAAGAGTTCAAGCTTGAGATCTGAAGGGACCATCGAACAGCCAGAATCAAAGGGTGTCCAGCTAAGTATCACTGAATTCTATCGTTCAACCAAAGTACAAATTCAGGTGAAACCAGGAGGTTCAGACAAGGTTTCCGATGGTTCGGGTGTGGAGAACTCAAAAGGGAAAAGGGAAGTTTCAAGTCCAAATCTTTCCAAGTCTGTTAGACGTCGCCTTTTATTTAACTAGATCATTTTAACCTTTNGGGGGGGGGGGGGGGGATATTTTTGTAAATAAAGTGTTAGGTTTACGTGGTATGGAGTGGCTCACAATGTTTTCCTCTAGCCAGACAATATGTTTCTTCTTGTGCATCCGTGCAAATCAATTTTTTTTTTTTTTTCTCTTTGTAATTGTTATTCTTCTCAAGTCATTTGTCCTTCTAGATCAGATCGAACCCAGGTGATATTGTTTGGGTTTTTGAAGTGCTGCGCTGTGCATTGATTCGATGCACTGGCACTACAATGATTGGAACCATAATGTTATCAGGTTGTGCAAATTGAACTGCTTCAGTCTTTGAAGATATTTCAGGCGGTGCTTGGAACCTTTCGCTCCCAGCTTCCTTTTGTTACAGGATTAGATAACGCTTTGGAAGATCACAATATTAAATGCAGTATTAACGTCTTAGCATTTGGCTGAGAACCTCAGTGGTAGTCACATTGTGGTGAAAATGCACCGGGAATTGAATATTTGATGACAAGTAAATTATTGTATTAGAACATTCTGACTACTGTGTTATGATGAGGAAAATATTTCCCGTAATCAACTGTTAGGACATCATTGAGCAATGATGGTGGACAATATATGATTCTGCATTCAGCATTGATGCCAAGGCAACTCCACACCGAGATAAGTCAATTATATTGTGATGTGCAAAGATCACCATAGCTGATTGATAAGTCGCATGGAAGGTGGCATATGAAGTAAAATGGCGTTGTCAAGACTTCAGCAATAGGCCAGGACTTTCCGGGTGACACATTCTGTAAATGCTGTCTTTATTTTGAGGAAAACCATTAGTTACACTATGAGTCTTAGTGCCTTGTAGCTACATCTGTCAATACATATGCTCTTTAGTCTTCTGGTATTTTGCTAAGCCTGTATATATCCATGCCTAATATGTCATAGTCCATGTAATATTGGGAAATCAAGTAACAAGATCAGGTTCTTTGAGATTCATTAATGGCAGATGACTTTTCTCAGTATGAACATCAAATTACAGACCTGTCCTTTTTTTCCTTGTTTTAGGATTCAGTAAAGGAGATACGACTAAAATCTCTGTAATTTAAATACTGAAATATACTTATAAGAAAAGTTTAAATACTGAAATAAAAAATTATTTACTTAGGATCAGAATTTCCTCAGTTATTTGTTCTAATATGCAAAACTGATTATGTGGCTTGCACCTAGCATATTAAGTGCCACTGCAAGTTATGTAACTCCATCAGTTTTGCCATTTGCATTGTTTAATACTCTTCCCATAATCATACCACCGTTGCATGCATTGATATCATAAGCTACTATCTTCGTTGCTTGCAGCAGATATTAACATTCTCATAGTTAGAGTCCACCATGTCATGATTTTTACAAAAGAAATTCGTATAATATTTCTCATTTGCTTTATTGTTTTTCAATGCACTTCATTTGTTTAAGTTCTAACATAGAGTTCAAATGTTTCTTGGGGTTGGCATCATTCCTTTACATAGTTGGGCTATCAGCAAAAGATAGGTATGATAGAGATTAGGTGGTTGAATTATTTTTTGATAATTAATACGAATTTTATTACCATGAATAGGCATAGCCCGACCCGAGTACATAGAAAGTATACTAGAGGAAATACCTACACACAACGACTAAAAAGATAGAAAAAACTGGATTAACTCCAACACATTATCACCATTCATTACATTAGCCTTAGCCCATAGACAGAGTTTTAAACAAAAATTCCCTAATTTCTTCCATCGATCGTTCTCTGTCTTCAAAACATCTCCCATTCTTTTTTAGCCATAAACACCACATCAAGCACGAAGGAATTATTTTCCAAATGGCTGCAATAGGTAGACTCTGCCCAACATATCTCCAACAAGCTAGTAAATTCACCACAGGCAAGGCATTACCCAAGAAATACCCATCCTTCTAAAAATGACATTCCACAAACAATGAGCCACTTCACAATGGAGAAACAAGTGATTAACTGATTCGTCATCTTTCTTGTACATAGAACACCAATCAACAATACAAAGACCACACTTTCTTGGATTTTCTATAGTCAGAATTTTATCATGAGACCCCAGCCAACAAAAGAAAGCTACCTTACTCGGAACTTTAACTTTCCAAATACTTTTCTAGGGATAATCACATACACCTTGGTAGGTTAAGGCATTATAATAGGAGTGTACTGAGAATCTGGAATTTCTTTCATGAATCCACAACAATCTGTCTACACTTCCTTGGACAATCTTCAACTCATATAATCTACTGAGAAAATCTGAAATAACATTAACTTCCCTGTCATTTACATTTCTCATGAAGTGACAGTCCATTGAATGCTATTATTTGAAAAAGAGAATGAATCAGCCACAGTTGCATCTTGCTGCCTTGCAATCTGAAAAAGTGAAAGAAATTCATTCTTGAGAGTTAACCCTCTACACCAATTATAATGCCAAAAGTGAATTCTTGATCCATCCCCCACCTTAAATTTGACATGTTTAACAAACTCCTCCCAACCCATTTGAATTGACTTCCATAATCCCATCCCATAAGCTCATTTTACTTCATTTGAACACCAACTACCCAACATACCCCCATATTTAACATCTATCATATTTTTCCATAATGCATCTCTTTCTAAACGATATCTCCATAACCATTTCACACTAAGAGCTTTATTAAAAAGTCTCAAGTTATGCACACCCAAACCACCATTAGAAATAGGTTGACATACCTTATCCCAACTTATCAAATGATATTTCTTATCCTCCCCTTTACCTCCCCACAAGAAATTCCTATAGATCTTTTTAATTTTCATAGAAACGCCAACTGGTAAAGGAAAGAGAGAAAGGAAATATGTTGAAAAATTGGACAGCATACTCTTAATTAAAGTGTTGCTACCCTTTTAGACAAATATAATTTTTTCCAGCTGGCTAACCTCCTCTCAATCTTCTCAATCACTCATTCCCAAATCGAAACAAATTTATGTGAGACACCCAGGGGAAGACCAACATACGTCATAGGCAGCGACGATATTTTACACCCCAAAATATTAGCTAGATCTGAAATATTTGACACTGAGCCCACCGAAACTATTTCAGACTTGGTTAAGTCAATTCTCAATCCCGACAAAGCTTCAAAATATAGCAAAAGAGCTCTTAAGGACTGAAGTTGTTCTTGATTGGCTTCACTGAAAATTATGTGTCGTCGACGAAAAGTAGATGAGAAACAATCACACTACTCTGAGAATCACAACCCACTTCAAAACCTGACAAAAAGCTACCTCCCACCACCGCTTCAATCATTCTATTCAATGCATCCATGACAAGAATAAAGAAAAAAGGAGATATTGGATCTCTTTGTCTCAAACCAGGTGAACTATGAAATAACCAATTGGGTTACCATTCACCAAAATGGAGAATCTGGGTGTAGAAATACAATGCGTTATCCACATACACCACCTCTCACCGAAACCATATCGACCAAGTAAATACAATAGAAAATCTCAGCAAACTTGATCAGATGCCTATTCCATATCTAATTTAACCAAAACTCCATATTCGCCCTTTTTAATTTTGTGATCCAAACATTCATTAGCGGTTAAAAGTGGATCTAATATTTGTCTTCCTCTTACAAAAGCATTTTGTGATTTCAATATAATTCTTCCCATTACTGCACTCATCTGATTGGCCAGCAACTTAGAAATTATCTTGTAAACCCCATTAACCAAATTAATTGGCTTGAAGTAAAGCACCCACCAAGGCCGCATTCTTCGCCTAGATAGCATCTTTAGGGAAGATTTTGACCATTGATAACCTGAGAAGACGTGGTTTAAACATCACGAATTGGTGCTGTTTATGTAAAAATAGCAATGAAATGGTGGACCATCTACTTCTACATTATGAGTTTGCTAGAGATAGCTAGAATTATTTTTTCAACAAACTAGGAGTCGCATGGGTGGTTGAACTACTAGCAAGTTGGAGAGGGATCACTGGGTCTCCACAGATTGCAGCTGTGTGGAAGATGGCCCCTATTTGTATCTTTTGGTGTATTTGGAGCAAACGAAATGAGAGATTCTTTGAGGATCATGAATGTTTCTCGGAGGAGTTTTGTAGTTTCTTCTAGAAGATTTTGTTTTTGTGGGCCATTGCTATAGATTTCAATGGTCACAGCTTCCATGATTTCTTTGTAACTGTTTCTAGTTCCTAAATAGGCGTATACCTCTGTATACTCCTAGTGTACTTGGCTATGCCTATCTTTCTATTAATGAATTAACTTATTACCGATAAAAAAAAAAGTCCCGCATAGTTGCTGCCCCCACCTTTCTAGGAATCAAAACTGTAAAAGTAGCATTGATACTTTTCTCGAATTTCATAAAGCATGAAATTCCAGAAATACCTTGTAATATCTTCCTCAAAAGCCATAGAACCTGAAGCCTTGTCTTTAGCCATTCCTTTGACAACATCAAGCACT
This sequence comes from Pterocarya stenoptera, assembly GCA_003123785.1. Lineage (NCBI taxonomy): Eukaryota > Viridiplantae > Streptophyta > Magnoliopsida > Fagales > Juglandaceae > Pterocarya > Pterocarya stenoptera. The sequence goes on along the minus strand of QEOT01005042.1, from coordinate 154,652 downwards.
TTTTCTTCTTCAAAAACTCTCTCTATCCATGCTGCACTTTCTTGATCAATTGCATCAAAAGACAAACCATCTAGCTTTGGTTTCCATGAATATTCTTCCTTGGAATAACTTTTCATAAAAAATTGACAGCATGTTCCTTGATGGCCTCTTGATTGGAAAGTATGTTTTCACCATCATGTATAACTTCAATAGCATTGGTCCTCCTATGAGAGTTCACCATTTGATTTAAAATCTACATTTCATGATCTAGAAAGTATATGCCAAAATTGAGCCGGAAAGTTCTTCCAATGTGACTATTCATTTTAGAAAAATAACCGAGGAAATTTAGTTCAGCAAGATGCCATTTCAATTGAATCCTTTAGAAATGCCGGTCCAATGTATTATGGTGTCAGCATTTGGTAGTGGATTGTGAATGACAAATATACTGGTCTTATGATCGTATCAAAATTGCTCTATAAATATGGTTACAAAGGTAACAGTAGAAATAAAATTTTTTTTTATAGGTGGTAGTCAGTGGATACTAGGAAGAAATATTCCTTTTTGTCTCAAAATTTGTCTGTTTGTGGCATTTTCATTGTTTTTCTGCAACCTTGATCAAACTTCGGTCTTCTTTTTTTTTTTTTTTTTTTTTTCAGTATATGGATATGGATATCTCTCTCTCTCTCTCTCTCTCTCTCTCTCTCTCTCTCTCTCTCTCTCTCCCATATATATATTTATTTGTTTGCGTGTGTGTTTGTGTTTCAATCTAAAGTCTAAAGACTTTCTGATCAAAATTTTCATCTTGTCTTCTAGCTTCGCGAGCATGAACAAAGAGAAGACCATCTCAATGGAATTTAGCAAAAATGCCAATCCATTGTATTTAGGTTTCAGTGCTTTGGTAGTGGATTGTGGATGAAGATTATACATGTCATATGATCATATTGAAATTGCATTATAAATAGAGAAGTGCTACAAATACAAAGAGATTCCCTAAAAATAAAATCAAAAATTGATATGATTTTATATGATACGTTAGATCTACTTTATAATAAAATTATATTTACAATTTAACGTACCAAACCAAGTCACGTTAGTTTATGGGTTTACTTTTGTGAGATCTTTCTGTGGCTCAAACATTTCTCTTATAGATATGGTTACAAAGGTAATCAATAGGGATTACTTTGTATTTTAGGGATATGATTAATAACCTCATATGCTATACGTTGTTTGCGATTAGGCCCTAAATAATTTTCTTTTAGGATTCACATTCGGTACTATTTTAGAATTAATCTCCTGTGTCACAAATTCTATCAATCCTACTTAACAGAAGACGTGTTATTCTCTAGAGTTGCTACGTGTTGGAGTTTGGGACTTCCCCCGCAAGCCACCCACCATGGTTGGCCAGATTTGGCCACAACGTGATGGTCCAGGTGTTGGCCACCATGTGGGTGGCAAAGAAGCCACGACATGGTCGGCAACTTGGCAGTCGAACCCACCTAGTCTAACAACCACAAATGGTTGGTTAGTGGCCAACACCCAGACCACCATCGGGTGGTTGGTGGTGGCTGGAGGGGGGAGTCCCTCCCCTCCGTCCAACTATTTCTTTTTTAAATTTAAAATTATTATAATTTTATTTTGCAGCTCTTGAGAATGACACGTGTCTTTTGTTAAGTCGAAGGATGCGGAATTTGTGATGGAGGGGGCTAATTCTAAACTTGTGATAGCACGGGGTTGTTAATCCTTAAAAAAGAGGTACTAGGCCTATTTGGAAACTAGGCAAAGCACATGGAGTTATTGGTCATTTATCTATTTTTTTTGTAGGTGTTAATTTGTAACACCTAGTCTCCCTAGGGTTATAGTAACATGAATTCTAGAAATCTAAAGGGACTAGTTTGCTATTAACCTTGCCTAAAAAAAAAAAAAAAAAGAATTTCAACGAAGTACCAGATTCCATAAAATAATCAAAGCTATTCTTTATGAAAATATTGAAAATATAAAAGAGAATTTGCGGAGGCACTTGATAAAATATCTCAAACCTTGTACTATAAAAGTCATAAATTGCTTCATTTGGGGGCAACTGCAAGATCTATATTGATTTGGGATACAGTGGTGGAAAAGATTGAACATAGATTGACAGGTTAAAAGAGATTGAAAAATGCTAGTATGTCTCCTCATCTTGACCGCTCATATATTTAATTTTTATTTTTAAAATTTTTTTCTTAATGGTTAAGGAAGTGACTATTAGTGTATTAGTTTTTTTTTACAAATATTTAAATATGACAAAAAGCACAAAAAAAAAAAGTTGCAAATTGCACTAGGCGGCACATAGAGTGGTCATGCCCATGTGGCATAATAGCACCACTCAAAGAGATTATATCTCTCAAAAGGTGGTAGGATCACCCTTATAAAAAATGAGCTCTGCTACATACAATCATTTTTTGCGCACTCCATTGATGTGATTGACAAAAGTAATTATTTTATATTAAAAAAGTGACGCACCCAATCACATTAGTGGAGTGTATAAGGAGTATGCAAAATTTACTGCATATGGAGGTTTTTGATCAAAAATATTTTTTCTAATCTACCTACCAACGTATTTTTTATCTGTATTTCCAATTCCAACAACTGTGGAGAATTGTATCAAGAAACTGTATCGTGATTTTCTTTGGAATGGGATAGGAGAAGAATTCAAATATCATTTAGTCAAGTGGGATAAGGTATGTGCTCCAATCTCTTCGGGTGGATTGAGTATTAGAAATTTGAGNGGGGGGGGGGGGGGGGGGGGGGTGCAATAGGGAGGTTCACGAGGTTTATGGAGTGGGAATTTGAAAACACATTCGAAGAGGGTGGGAGATCTTTAATCGGCATACTAGACTGGTGTTGGGCAATGGATCTAGAATAAAATTTTGGACTGACCCGTGGTGTGGAGACCAAGCCCTAAAGGATTCATTCCCATTAGTTTTTAGGATTGCAGGTGAGAAAGATGCCTTAATGGCTAATTGCATGGAGTTATCTTGGGACCTTGTTTGATGGAACATGAATTTCACTAGAGTCGCCTAAGATTTGGAAAGTTGGCAACATTGAGGAGTTCTTTGGTCTTCTATAAACCATGATGTCGAGAACCCAAGGAGCAGATAAGATGTGGTGGATAACCATCGATGAAGGTACATTCTCTGTTCGTTCTTTTTATAAGTCGTTTACACAACCAGAGAATACACAATTCCCATGAATAAAGATATGGAGAAACAAGGCGCCTCACAAAGTGGTATTTTTTGTATGGACAACATCATTAGTTAAGATCTTGACCATTGATAATCTATGGAGACGTAAGGTGCATGCTCATACTAGATTGGTGCTGTATGTATAGGAAAAATAGTGAAATTGTGGTTCATTTACTATTACATTGTGAGGTAATTGGAACGTTACAGAATGAAGTGTTTAATAAAATGAGGTTAGCTTGGGTTATGCTTGCCACAGTGCAGATCTCATGGCAAACTGGATAAATCTATGAGGTCTCCAAAAAATCTCAACGGTTTGGAAAATGGTCCCGATTTGTATCATGTGGTACCTATGGAAGGAGCGAAGTGACCGGACATTTGGAGACAATGAGCTCTCACTAGAAGAACTTAGGTGATTTTTTGTTAGCACTCATTTTCTTTGGGCCACAACTATAGATTGTCTTGACCTTTATTTTTATAATTTTCTTGTTTCTGTTACTTCACTCTAAATAGGTGTGGCATTTTGTATACCTTCTTGTGTACTTGTATTATGCCTATTCATATTAATATAATCATTGATTTATAAAATAAAAAAAAGTCATAAATTGAAACCTCTATACATGATGATCTAGGCCTCTGTCTCACTTCGCTAGCCCAAGTCCCGTCCCGAAGTTTCATCCTCATAAATATCCTCACCCAAGGTGGTTAAAATATAAAAACATACAAAAATAAGTTGAATAATCAATAAGCAACATATCATCAATAAACATAATATAAACACAAGGTTATCTTGGAAAACGTGTATACATATAATTACATATATAAATAACATGAACATGGACTTGAACTGTGCATGAAATGCCTTAAGTTGTCTTTCACTTTTTCTCATTAGCCGGTACCAACTATTGACCCTAGTGAGTTAGGGTTAGTGAATCTCAAATATTCTGATTCCGCCAGTGGCCAAGAGTTGGGAACCCATACATAAGAATGACAACATTGGATACACACCCAGCCTGTCCATCTTGGCAATGCAATATGCCCCTTAATCTTATTGTACCACCTTAATTGTCACAATACATGCAACTAACATGAAACTTTGTGTATAAAATCATGACATTTATAAATCTATTATGACAGTAAAAATCACGTCCATCATGACCTAGGTAAGTAAAGAGGGGCTTCTAATAAAGGGCATACATACATAATACTTTTATAAAAGTCATGTCGTTTACTGTACAACTATGCAAGGTATGATCGTTCTACTTACGGCCTCGTATGTCGTTTCCTGCTTAAGTTGTGTCAATAAAACATTTTTCTGCTGTTAGTTGTCGTTGTCTTGCACTAGAAAGATCTGCTGTAAGTTAGAAAGTTCCTAGAATGTTGTAACGCCCCAATGGAATGTCCAAACCACATAAAGTATACTCTAAAAGGACTAGTTAATGATATAATTAAAGCTCCATTGAAATCTTATAAAGAGCAAGAACTTCTCATTACCAAGTAATGTGAGATTCCGTACACCACCTACCCTTATTTGTATCATATGGAGTATCACAATCTACCATCCTTAAATTCGAGTCTAATTGGAACCTTATAAAGAGCAATAATTTCTCATTCCCAAGTAATGTGGGATCTCATACACCACCTACTCTTATCCTTATCATGTAGAGTATCATAAATGTTATGCAATCTGGCTATCATATATCAATATTTACATTTTAACCTACACCACTTACCCTTATTCTTATTATATGGGGTATCATAAATGCTTTGTAATCTTGTTATCAATAGTTACGTTTTAACCTAAACAACATTCTTGGAATATCATGTTTCATTTTGATCTGAATCACTTTTCTTCTTCAATATTTAGCTTTCCACACACATATTAAGTGCCTGCTCCCATTTTGACTGTTACCATTCTATCTGGATGCGTATTGGATCTATGAGAAACTTTTGTGTGGGACTTTATGCTCGCATAGGCTAACAATAAACTGATGTTGACTTGTTTAATTGAAACATGTAGATTTTGAAAGAGGACTTTGTCAAACTTCACATGATTTGCTCCTATATGTTAATGTCATTGGGCGGTATAGAGTCGTCAGATCAGATAATTCAAAATCAAGACGTGCAAATGAGAATCCTACTCTTAGTTTATGTACATTTGCTGTGTGCCTAATTATCATTGCACCATGATCTCTAACTATGATCTCTAGTTTCTTTTTATTTTTTAAAAGAACCAAATTAATATGAAAAATTCTACTTATTATCTCATGCACCACATACCAACATCTATTTTGTCATTTTTATCATTCTATTTAAATATACAGATTTACAAATCCTTTACACATTAATATGTGTATTTAAAATTAGCTCTGAAGGTACCCGGTGTTGGATACTTGTTACAGAATCGGCTTACGTGGTTTATGCCATATATTATTATTAAAAAAAAATAGCAATTTCAGAAAATCAAACCCATCCCAGAGCAAAAATTGGTTTGAGAAGCATATAAAACCCATCCTAGAAAAAAATTGTTGTTTTGAAAACTGTTTTCATGATCTTCTTCTTCTTCACTTGTCTTTTTTTTTTTTTCCCTATTCTTTTTCTTATTCAAACTTACACATACATTTAGATTAAAAAAAAAAAAAAAAAGCTGAGAAATAGCACAACAAAATCACCCAAAATAAGAAGAAGACCCAAAATCACTGAATTGAGGAGAAGATGAGAAGAAGAAGATAAGAAGAGCCAAACCTGTGTTCGTCTTTGCTGGTAGACGAAGAAGATGAGAAGAGACCCAGCCCTTCATGCTCTGTTCGTGGGTAGCGAAGAAGATGAACCTGTCGTTTGGGTTAAACACAAAACACACTGTTTCAATTTTTCCACGTGGAGGGACGTGTACGCAGAATGTTTCCACGCCGAGTGCAAGTAGAATTTTTTATTTAAAATATAGAAAGACAAAAATAATAAATTATGTATTGGTGTGTAGTGTAAAGATGATGAGTAACCTTTTTCAATTAATATACCATGTGAAAAGGATGTGCAAGAAGTTTTTTAGCATGGAATGTTAAATCCATTGCACTTGTTCAGAAACATGGCTCGGGTATACCTGAACACGTGTCAAGATGATATGGTGCATTTATTTATGTGTATGTACTGGTATTTGTATATGTATATTTCGACTAAACGTCAAAGACAAAAAGTACGAACTTCTTGTTTGCATGCATTCTCCAATATATATAACAATCTGTATGTTTATTTTTAGAAGCACTAATCCAGGTTAGTAATTCACCCCCTGCTAGCATCCAGGTAGGTGTTGAACCCATCAGATAGTTATACAATAAGAAGATAAAATTTAGCTCATAACTAAGGCTAATTATTTGGCATGGTCTAGAAATCTGAAAGCATGTGGTCGTTTATCTGCCCACCTATTTGGGGGTGGATAATCGGATCTGCTATCTTCCACTAGGCGAAGGGGCGAATAGTGGTTTCAGGGTAGCAGATAGCAGGTTATTCGTGTTATCCGCTACCATTGAAAATTAGAACTTAAAGTGAAACAATGTTGTTGTGATGACATAACACCATCATTCTGCTTAAAGATAGAATCAACGGCATCCTCTATTTGTGTTCATTGTTTCTCCTACCCTCCCCCCTCTACATTTCTTTGAACCCAACAAGTCTCTAGCCTTTGTCTTTATGGGCTAGTTTGAGTACACAACTGTTCTCAGACTATTTTACTACTATTTATAAATTATTCAATACTATTCTCACTACTATTCACAGATCATCTGAAATACTCTTAGTATCCAAACAGAGCTGATCTCTTCTCTTGTGAGCCACCTCCACCATCTGTCATTGCAGCTGCTGTTGTTACCCTTTGTTAGACCAGCCAATCAACTCATTTTTCTGTGTTCAGCAGTAAGGATTGATATCTATCTCTATTTTTTCTGGGTTTTGTTGTGATTAACATGTTGTGGATTTTGTCTGGGGTGTGATGATTTCTCTATGATTTTGTGAGTTTCATTGTTGGCTTTGATTTTATCAAGTTTTCATAAAATTGAGTCCCGAATCTAGAGTGAAATCTTGCCATTCTATTTCCGAAGAGTATTAGGTTAGCAATGAACCCTAGCTTTCTCATTTTGATTGGTTTTGAGAGAATAACTTGATGTTAATAGTCACCCAGCAAATCCTCCCAAATCCCAATTCTCATGTGCTGCATTTTGTGACATATAGACATAAAGAGTAACATCTTTTGGGTTCTTCCTATGCATAATTTGTGATTGACAATGAGGTATGTTCATATTCATGTTCATTTAGTTTAATCATCAAAATGGTTGTTTAATAATCCATTTCATTCGAATTTCTGTAGGCCTAAAATGCGGAAGTATCTAAGCATATGAAACCCGTCTCGATTAGCAATTTCGGTTCCATCCGCAGGTGGACAATGAATTTTCATTCGAAATTCAATATTTGCCAACATTGGAGACATGCTATATATGCCCCTGCCTTCTACTATATTCATCTTTCTATGATGTGAGTTTTTCCGGAATCAAGATCACTCGTGATATTAGATGGAAACTTGTTGGGCATATTTGAGTACCATCACCATGCTAATTTAAAATATTGGAACTTAGGATTGGTTTGGTTTCACACTTTTAAAACCATCTCATCTCAACATCTAAACAAAATTCAAACACAAACATATTTCAATTTCAAATTTTTAACTTTTTAATCTGATTATTACAACTTTTCCAAACTTCCAAAGAAAAAAAAAATCAATTTTCTCAAATTTCAAAATAAATAACAATAAAAATTATATTCTTACCCTCTTTTAAATTTATAATTTTTTTATTCAACTTTTTCTCTCATTTCTTAAAACTCCATAAAAATATTAACTCAAGCAATTTTACTTTTATTTATAAATTATTTCACTACTATTTATAAATTTCTCATCTCATCTGTAAAACCACATGAGATCTTATTCGTGGAGTTGTAACTCTGAGTTGCTTACTGTGGTTAATGCCTCCAGCTCAGATGCCAAGCTTTGTAGTGAAGTTATAAAGAACTTGGAAACAACACATAAAAGAACTGTAAAGAACACAAAAGAATTTACGTGGTTCGATCCTAGTGATCTACATCCACGGCAGCAACAGTCAAGAGATTTTTATTCATTGATGATCAAAATACAAGTCTTGAGATTACAAGAACACTCTCTCATACACACCTCCATCTTTTCTTGGAGCTTACATAGATTGTTCTCTCTGTTTGTCTCTTGTATTTTTCTGTATTGAATGCTATGCCTCAAGTACAAATGAAGGCCTCTATTTATAGACTTAAGTTGTTACAGAAAAGAATGATGAGTTTCTGTTTTCCTATAAACAAGCCGGTACTCTGCTTTCCTCTAAATGGTTGACACTTACTATAACACTTGGTTTGAGTGTGATCACCATGTTGTTTTAAATTGCTTTCTTTAAGACCAAATCAAGACTAAAATAGTACTTGTGGTTTGGTTTTCTTATCGATTAGTCTCTATATATAAGCTAATTTTGAACTTTTTACTCGTACCTTAAGGCTCCGTTTGGATAGTGAAAGTGTTTCATCTCATCTTATCTTATCATTATAATTTTTTTAAATTTTCACATAAAATATAATAAAAAATTTAACTTTTTCAAATTTCAAAACGCTAACAATATTAAAAAATAATATTTTAACAATATCTTATTTAATTTTCAACTTTTATCTCAACTTATCTCATCTCAACTTACTATTCAAATTGCACATTAAGCTTTGCATTGATCAAATCCTTTTCTTAACATATGGTTATCAATATTATAAGTAGCCATATTAGCACCAATAATTAGATACCATGTGTCATTTAAAAATAATGATAAAAATATTTTATTATATTAAAAAATAACTTAATCCCTAGGCCATGCCCAAGTGCAACATGGGTTAGAACCCAGGCCAAGCTTGGGCGGCACCACCCATGGGTCGTAACCCTGGCATTGCCTAGATACAACCCGAGCCATGCTTAGGGGAAAGCATGTTGCTACCTGGGTCATCTGACCTCAATTGTGCTTGGAACTTGCCCAGGCATGCTTGCGTTCCAACGTAGGCGGTACTTGGGTTTGTTGGTCTGAGTGCACCTAATTAAGGGCGGGCCTAGGTCGCTAACGCCCAAGTGATGCCTAGGTATTGACCTAGGATGCGCCTGGGTGGTGGATTTGGGGCTCAATCTGGGCTCCAATGATGCTTGGGTTGTCTAGGTATTCCTCAATTTAAGTTATTTTTAACATTTTTATATTATTTTATTTCTTAATAATAAAATAAAATAATTATTTTTGTGGATTAATAACGGTATGTTAACATAACGATTGATTCGATTAAAATTGAAAGTTCGAATTAGAGTATGCGGACTAATCTGTCAAAAAATCGAACGATAGACTTATAATATTTAGGTCCCTCATTTGGATAACGAAAGTATTTCATTCCATCTCATCTTATTTCATTTCATATTATCATTATAATTTTTTTAAAATTTACACACAAAATATAATAAACAATTCAACTTTTTCAAATCTTAAAATAATAATAATATTAAAAAATAATATTATAATAATATTTTATTCAATTTTCAACTTTAATTTAAAATCATCTCATCTCATCTCACCATCCAAACCGCATCTTAACCTGAACTCTTCCAGAATTTTCTTTCAATAATTGGCAGGACACCCTTTTTAATAATGTACTCAAAATAGTTTCACTTCACGTTGGTGTAATTTTGGCCAATGCTAGAATGTATTTGGTGTGTTTTGAGTCATTTTTGCGTGCTTACAATGTGTTACAACTATCATTACAAGAAAACTGTTTGTTTGTAGTCATCTATTTTTTGTGAAAATAATTATTGCCTATTAAAATGAATTAATTTTCGTCTCAAATAGTCATTTTTATCACAAATAATCAATCACAAATGTTCGCTTTGCTTATAGTGTACACACATTATATTTTCGTTATTAATTATTTCTTTAGCATTTTCCTCCATGAATATCCAAAACCTTATCATGTTATCCCTCCCACCAATAGTAAAATAAAACTCCCAACAATCCGTCTGTCGTATATATAAGGAAGGATCGATCACTTTAATAAGGTGAAGCTAGCCTATTGATCGTGATACTATTGACTTAAAGGTTCGATGCAATTATTATTGCTCAAGGCTATTTGAGTATTATTATATAAATGGCATTCCATCCCATGCAGGTTAGAACACTTACAATTTTCCAAAAAGAAACTTGGAAAGAATGGTACATTGCTGCAGTTGGGGATTTCACCCAAACATTATTAGCCTGCAGAGGAACAAGTGTGTTATCTTCTCCAAATACTGTCTCACCAAAGAGCATTCCACATCAATTACTTTTGGATCAATGAACTTGTCATGTCATAAATGATGCATATACACATGACACACACATGACACACACACACACACACATATATATATATATATAATATTGTCGTTGATGGTACATTAATACTGTTCTTTTACCTACATCTTTGATGTAAATGGCTGATGAGATAGGGAAGAATGATGCTGTCTTTTATGATGGAAGATGCCGTTTGGATGATGAGAAAATGACCAGTGAAGAAGAAGAAAGATTGATTCAACTCCATTGCACGCTTGGCTGACTCAGTCATTAATTTCTTTTTTTCTGATATCATCGACATGCACATAATGATTGAGTTTGCTACCCAACATCAAGTAAAAAACAACAGTACTTAGCAAAATGCTAAGTCAGTTGATCTAATGGGGGAACATGCTGCCTCATTGTACCCTACATAATTAGCCGCCTCCAATACATTTTGAAGCCTAGCCAGATTCTATATATGCATAAAAAAATAAAAATAAAAAATAAAAAATCTATTATACGGATTAACAACTTTGTTTTAGAAAATGAGTTTTTAGAGACCTATTGACGAGGTCTCTACAAGTAGATAAGAGAAACACGTAAAACATGTTCTACATAATTTAGTACTCATTTAATGTTGTTTGAAATAGTTATACCTATGAGTAACAATAAATACTACACGATTCATTTTATGTGTTTATCCCTCTCCCATTTGACTTTTTACCCAAAATTGAAAGACATTTTTTTTCCTATTAATTGTCAGCACCATTTATAAGTGGGAATTAAAAATATGCTCAAATTGTTACTTGAACTTGAGAATATTATGAGAGAGATAGACACATTAAGTAGAGCGTAAGCCATTTATTACTCATTTAATACTTTCCAAAATATTTATACGGGTATTAATAAATACTCTAGAGACTATTTGATGAGTTTATCTCTCTTCCTCTTGACTGATCTCAAATTCAAACAACTATTCAAGGGAACTACTTGGTCCATTAGGGTAATGTTACATATAATATTGAAGTGTGCTGTCTTCGCATACTCCTTTTAAAAAATTGAGGGCCAAATGAAAATCATTTCTCGGTCCATTAATAATGGCAACGGCCAAGGTTGAGACGAAGCGCTTCTCGCACGTGCCACGTGTCATTCCAGACGCGTCCTGTGCGCAAAAGCCAGGTTGCTGGCAGACAAAATGAGTGAGCTCCAAGTTGAGAGGAATGAAGTTATGGGGAATCAAAAGCCTCGTCACTCGGTGCTAATCTGCAGATGAGACGTGAAGACGGAGAGAAAATTTGGTTTCCGATTAAGCCCAAAAAAGCCAAGACCAAAACAAGTTAAGATGCCATGAATTTTCGGAGAATGAAGGGGCAGTTTCATGAGGAAAATGCAGACAGCACAAAGGACACGGTACGTAAAGTTGGAGCAGACAAATCATGCATATATATATATATATATATGCATTCAAATGATCTCCTTATATAAGTGCTAAAATCCAAGCGTTCAGCCTTCCACGTCACAACTAAACCCTATTAAACTATTACCCGCCGGAGTTTTCTAAACTCCGATGGCAACGTTACCATTCCGTTTTTTCATTTACTACCCGACGAACTCCGACCGCCTTTTCTCTGTCCGCTTCTCTCTGGAATATATACCCTTTTTTCCATGGCCAAGCTGCTTGGCTAGCTCGGGGTTTGATATTGAGCCATGGCTGGCTGGCTTTCAGGTTGGCCCAGCTTGGATATATTAAAGGCCCTTCAACTTTTCATATATGGTTAATTTGTGCCAAGGATAATTAAATTATAGTTAAGATATAGTTATCTTTTTTTTTTTTTTTTGGATAAGTTAGTTATCTATTTTAATACTACTCTTGTATAACGAATCATGGATTCAATACGTGAAATATTTAATTAAATAAGATATATAAAGTATATAATTAGAATTCAAACTCATATATACCTCATCTGCTATGATACCATGTGAAACGATCATTTATTTCAAAAACTTAAACTGATAAGTTATCTTTTATTTTTATTTTTTGATAAGTTAGTAACGAATGAGTTCAATACATGAAATATTTAATTAAATGAGATATATGAAGTATATAATTAGAATTTGAACTCATATATACCTCACCTGCTATGATACATACCAAGCATGTGAAACGATACATACCAAGCATGTGAAACGATCACTTATTTCAAAAATTTTAATTGATAAAAAATTATATATAGATTTAATTAGTTATATTATATTCTTAACAACGTTATTGTTAGAACAATAAAATAGAAAATCAATTAAAACAAAAGAATGATTTAAAAAAGAAGTTCACGAAGCCAAATACAAGATAGAGATCGATTGTAATCCAAATACCATATTGACGTACGTAGTTTAACAAGCCGAGCCTAACCCCATAAATATATATATATAGATATATATATATATATATATATTTATATATGGAGCCAAAGCTGAGGCAATTTTGGAAGTATATTATAATGCACAAGATTGCATGCATATCGAACCAAAAATTATCGATTGAAGATTAAAATATTACAAAGAAACAAATCTTAAACCAATCATAGAGAAAGGTATATGCCAACATTAAATATCAGCACTACTTCTTGCAGCTACCTAGCTATCTTGTGTATATATACATAGCCCCAGGTCGATCGAACTATATATCTAGCAAAGCTAGGCCAGGGTGTTTTTCACATGCAATAACCAAAATCTCTCCCACCTGATCTACTCCTCGCCTAATCTATCTCCTCGATCGATCTGTGCTAACAATGGCTGGGCCTGAAACCACAAAAGCCACCGTTAACACCGCCACCACCACCGACGCCAACGTTCAATCAAGCAAACCGGTGGCAGTCAGGAGATTTGTGGGAGTTCGACAAAGGCTCTCGGGAAGATGGGTAGCAGAAATCAAGGACTCGTCTCAGCGTGTAAGGCTGTGGCTGGGAACTTACGATACTCCCGAAGAGGCTGCTAGAGCCTACGATGAAGCTGCTCGAGCTCTTCGTGGGGAAAATGCCCGAACCAACTTTGCAGTTCCGGTTAACCAGATCGACTCGAGCATGTCGGGTTCTGCTTCCCTTTGTAACGTGGGAGGGGCGCTGCAGTCGTCACAATCTGATGGCCGGCATGGACTCAGCTTCTCTTCCTTAAAGGCTAGGTTGAGCAAAAACCTGCAGAGTATCATGGCAAGGACGAGTACTACTGAGAATAATAAGTCCTCGTCAAAAAGTAGGGTGAGTGATCAGTCTACTTTTGCTAAGATATTTCACTTCAGAAATTATAACCAATACCAAGGTGGCCGCCAAATCATGGATATGAGCAACAACAGCATGGAGAAAGTGGTGCAGCCAAGCATTGTTGTGCCACCCCATGTGGAGACTGAGCCTTGTTCTTGGGAAAGCTCAAGTGTCTCGGAATGCAGTACTGCCGAGTGGGTTGGGTTAGGCAGGCAACATGGACTGGATTCAGATGGATCAGATATTGGGGAAGTTAGTTTTGGTCATGAGCATGGGTTGATCATGGATCACCAAATTGGGGGGTGGATGGATAGCCCAGATATGGGTGTATTTGGTAGTAGTTGTACTGGTGAGGGTTCAAGGAGTAAGAGGTTCAAGGTTTCTTCTTCTGTGATGGTGCCTCCAACTTTTAGCGGGTCTCTATATAATTAATGGTGAAATTTGAAGCATGGGATTATGGATCACCAATATGAATCGTTGATCGATAATAAAAATGAAAAAACCTCTTTACAAAAGGCGAGAGGTTTTAGAAACTGTTTTTTCTTTTTTTGCATGTTGTTGTTTTGAGCAGATAGTTTTTAAGAAGTTGCTGCTGCTTTTGACTGGTAAGATCTTAGTTTGATCTATATATACATGGTTTCTGCCATGATGGTCCTAGTGATCAAGGATAGCTTTTGTATTCTTGAATGGGAGATTCGTACGTAAGGTTGTGCTCCTCGATCGATCGGATCTTTGATCAACATGTAAAAAGTCAATTAATTCGGTTTGAACAGCTTGCAACCGGCCGATTGGGTCACAAAGATCAGTATCATGATAATCTCATTGATGATCTCTTTCCATTTATTGATGAGAAATCAATCCTAGGTTGTACACGAACATGATCAGGAGGAAAAACTCTCGCAAGTACATTGGATTGATCATTAATTGTCTACAGTTGAGATCACAAACAATATATATACACATCATCATGCATCCAGTACTGTTTACAAAAATATCAAGAGAGCGGATGAATGGTATATACGTACGTGTGAATTGTTTATTCAAACCAAGTTGCTAGTGTTACGAAGATGAAAAAAGTATAGGCATAAGGGTTTGGAAGTCTGTCGGTTTTGTTAATGCCTGAATTTTCACAACAGATCGAAAAGGAAGAAAGGATCATCCCCGGCTCACAACGGTGATTCAGTCTACAACATGATACTCTTATATCCATATAATAAATAATAAATAAACGAATAAAAGTAAATAAAGAAAGACATAAAGATTTATGTTGTTCGGCATAATGACTATGTTCAATGATTGTTTGGGGTGGAAATCCATTATAATCAGTGCTTTTACAATCTCTCATAGCCTCACATATCGTACAATACAATAGAGAACTTTAGGAAAGATCTTTTGGAGTCGTTGTGTGTGGTAGAGTTTGGGTGTAAGGAGCTTCTGTATAGAGAGCTTGTGGAGAGTCTGTCCGTTTTGTGAGAGATCTTCTCATATATATATAAAGATCTATTTCCTTGGAGTGATTAAGTCAAACTTGCCTTGTGAAGCTTTTTTCTTTTAGAAGTCTGAGTCTCTTTCCTTTTAGAAGTCTGTGTGTCTTTCCTCCTAGGAATCTGAGTTAACTTGTCATATCTCTTCATGACTTTATCTCCTAGTGTTAACATCGTGTTTCATATGTTTTTGGGCCATGTTCTAACAACTCAGGTTTTTAGAATTGGGTCTGTGAAAACGAAGTAGAAAGCAACTAGGGGAAGGCGGCCTTGGGGCCAGGAGTCTCTGATGCCAAAGTTAGTAAAGTATCTTGGAAGTTTGTAAATAATGAGAGAGTTTAGAAATCAAAGAGCATTTCTTGTACCTAGGAGTGACTATTTATACCAGGAGTTTAGGGGGACAGATCGTGTTTATCCCCATGGAATCCGTGTCCTTTTTACTGTTCCTTTTATCAGAGTCATTTAATGCAGTGTGCCTCTGAAACGGTGTCATTAATGTGGCATGTAGCTCGGGTAATGGTGCCATTAATGCGGCATGGTTCCCCGATTTGTTTTACTCTGCTAGTGCTTTTGGTGGTCTGTCGATGTTTTCATGTAAGAAGATCAAAGGTTCTCTGTCCTTTCCGCTCTGCCTTGTACAAGTCCCCATGAGCAGAGTGTGGCCGAGCGACGTCAGGCTTGTTTGTCACATCAACTATCATGTTTACTTTTCCTTGAGGGCAATGTTACTTTTATGGATAGGATCGAGTCGAAGCCTAGTGGGCTCGCAAAGTGGGGTGAAATTTCCTTACACTTGATTTGATTTTTAACCTTATCTCGAAACTAAATTATAGGCTGTTAATTTGACCCCTACAGGTCTTGAACTGGAGGTGGGAGATGCATTAATTTCACAGTTCTCTCACCATTGAAATATTAATTAATGGTGAAACTTGATCAAACTAGCATGGGATCAGTGACGGACTAATATTAATATTACTTGTTATATACAAAACCTCTATTAATGGTGATCAGAGACTTTAAAAACTCTTTTTTTTGGGGGGGGGGTTGTTTTGAGCAGATCAGACTTTTAAAGAAGTTGCTTGCTGCTGCTTTTAACTGCTAGTACTTACAATATCTCTTTAGTAGAATATATATATAGAGAGAGAGAATTTAATTAGCTAGCCATCACATGCATGTATAGTACGTGACTATATACATAAACATTCTTTGATGACATTCGCGCGCATTTGGTATACATGATAAGATGAGAAATCCCAAAATAAAATCCTATAATGATCATGTAATAGATTCGTTTCAATTAGCCATGCTATGGCTATATGTAACAGTTGCCCGGAAAAAGGTGGCCAAAGTGTTTTTGGTCTTTTTTTTTTAACAGATCGACCCTCCTTGAGTACTATTGAGAAATTTCTATTTTAATATTTCAATTTCTAAATTTACTATTGGGACATTCTCCCCAAATTTTAATCCTTTAATTTATAAAGTCCATGCATGGTCATAATTAATTCCTCGATCCACGGCCACAAAAAATTACCCAAAGAAAATGAAGAAACAATTAAAAAAGAAAAAGAAAAAGAAAAAGAAAATATATAGTGTACTTCTCTCCTTACAAGTTTAGGGAGTACTTGTCCTTGGTCTGTGGATTTTCCATGAAGCCATCATTCTTAATCATGGGGTTAAAAATAATATTGAGAAGGGATGGCGGATCAAGATACTCGGCTAATACGCTATAACCATAGAAAATCCTATTTGTCATTAATATTACTACAAGAAAAATGAACTTTTGGGATCAATTTATTGCATCAAAATGACTATTTGGAACCAGTTTTAGTTACAAATAGTCATTTCGCTGGAATTAACTGATCGCAAATAAGTAATTTTTTTGTAATGTATTGATCCAAGTTATACCAAGATAAAGGATGACCTGCAAAGGCACTTGGATCTATATGGGAAAATATTGAATATAAGGATTAGAGGAATTTTTATTTGTTCAATTGGAGTCATAGGAGGATGCTACAAAAGCATTAGATGCAACAAACATATATGAGGTTGTATTTTCCTTAAAAAAATTCTACATTGTGTAGGCTTTCTACTGTCCTTGATTAAGAAGTTCTCACCAGGAATTAGTAGAGTTGTTTTTTAAAGTTCTAAATAAGGCTAATTCGAGTTATCTCAAGGAGTGAAATTCTCATAAGGTTGGATCTTTACTTGTCTTATAGCTCACATCACTTTGTTTTTTACACCTCTACGTTACTTAGGAGGCTACTAGAGTCTCCTAGAAAGTTTCACGCTTTAAGATCAAGAGATCTAGATGGTTTTTCTAAGATATTGTAGAAATCAGAGAGGAGAGTTTTTCTCTTTTGTATGTAGACTTTTTCACATACATAATTTAATGTATGTAAACTCATATTTAA